>CM059222.1:24876207-25033707 GCA_030347435.1 Clarias fuscus | reverse complement strand
ACAGAGGCATGGACGACCTCCTCGGCTCCGGAGCGAGCATCCTCAACGGCCTGCGCGACCAGAGGGGCACGCTCAAGGTGCGTTCCGAGTTTTAAGAACGCGTTTTTCCTCAGCACAGGATCTTGATTTTCTGTTTGTGTGTGATTTTTTTTTTTTTTTTTTCCCAATCTGATTTACCTTCCTTCATCTCGGTCGACAGGGTACACATAAGAAGATGCTGGACGTGGCGAACATGCTGGGGTTGTCCAACACGGTGATGCGTCTGATCGAGAAGCGAGCCAATCAGGATAAGTTCCTCATGGTGGGAGGCATGCTGATCACCTGCGTCGTCATGTTCCTGGTAGTTAAATACCTGAGCTGAAACACCTCGTCTCGAAAGGACCAAAAAAAAACAACAATCAGTCATCTTGATTCGAGACTACTTTTTCAAGTAGGTGTTAAAAAAAAAAAAATAATAATCTCAGCAACTGGAACACTCACTATTTTGTCTTTAAACTGTAAAAGATCCAGTTTAAGGCCTGAGAACTGTCTGTACACTCACTGAGAACTTTATTGGGAACGTTATACCCGAATACGTCAAATCCTTCACGGCTCGACGACTTAAACATTCCTTTCAAACTGCGTCCTGGTCACGATGTCCAGGACACGATTGCAACTCCATCAAGCCGTTCTACCACATCGCAAAGGTTTTTCTGTGTTTCTGATTAATACACTATATTGCCAAAAGTATTCGCTCGCCTGCCTTCACACACGTATGAACTTGGGTGACCTCCGATTCTTAATCCGTAGTGTTTGAAATGATGATGTTGGCCCCGTCCCCTTTGCAGCTATAACACCTCCAACTCCTCTGGGAAGGCTTTCCACAGGGTGCGTTCACTGGAATTTTTGAGCATTCATTAAAAAAAAAAAAAAAAAAAGCCCACTTTGAGTGTGAGGTCAGACGCTGATGTTGGACGAGAAGGCCCCGGCTTCTCCCAGTCTCCGCTCAGGAAGGTGTTCTGGTTGTCAGGACTGGTTTAAAAATAACACACCCGTAAACACACTCCTAAAGCTTAGGAGAAGAGTCGAAGCTGTCGTTATAGCTGCAAAGGGGGCGGGGCCAACATCATCATATTAAACAGAATGGAATAAGAATCAGACGTCACTCGAGTTCATATGCATGCGAAGGCAGGCGAGCGAATACTTTCGGCAGGATACTGCGTCTCGTGAATGGAAAGGCCATTGAAGAAGAATGAACTCCTCGAAAAGCAGTTTGAAAGCAGTTTTTGCCTCGTCATTCGGTGCATCGTCATACTGGACAAGAGTAAGAGTAAGACAAGAATGCATTCCACCACACCATCACATCACCAGCCTGGACCGTTCACACGAGGCAAGTCGGGTCCAAGGACCGTATGACGCGGTCTCCTCCTGTCGTAGCCCAAAATCATCTCAGAACGCACATCACAATTGTACACACCAGTTACTGTAACCTGTCTATCAACTCTGACCCTTGACCTTCCTTAACATGCGCAAGAGACTTATTGTGCGTGTGAGAAAAACCAGAAATGTCTGACACCATGGACAATAATCCAATAATCAGAGCTCTCACACCCCATACACAACCCCCCCCCCCCCCCCCCCCCCCCCCGCCTTTTTTTTTTTTTCTTTTCTCAAATTCTGCATGCCCCCCGTAGGTGCTGGTCATATCCATGTGATTCTGTGCATTGAGGTAAGTCTAGCGGTGTTCCTAATAAAGTGTCCAGTGAATGTTTTCTGTATGTTTGCAGCATATACAGTGGCCCTGTCTGTCCATTTCCTCAAGCCTGTGCATGTTCACCTTTAACTCAATCGTTGTCTCATAATCGAATTTTGAGTCGATGAGAAACTTTAGAATAGGAAATGAAAGAACTTTATTGAACAGCTGTCACACATTCACTGTTAAACCCTCATAACCTCCGGAGCCCCAGGCCTATACACACACACACGCGCGCGCGCACACACACATAGGTAAAAAAAGCTATGTACTGAAATCCATAGATATTTGTCACAGATGATGGAGGTGTGTGAAGGACAGGACGGTGAGAATTTCAGACCGAGAGATGAAGATTTTTTAATATACATTTCTTTTGAAACATCTCCTTGTTTCCTAAAATGCACCACTCGATTGTACAATCCTGAATTGCATTTTTCCGCTCGGACAAAAGTGAACCTATAAGAAACGATTAGAAAAACACAACGTGCTGTTAATTTAACAGATCACACAAGAACAGAAGTGTGAGAGAAGTATTACATTACTGTTGTTCTTCCTTTTCTTAGCATAAATTTACACTACTTTCATTAATCTCGGCTCTAATCAGTCTGAGGTCAGTGACTTTTGAGACTCTAAATGAATTTTTCCTCTGCAGAAGAGGTAGATTTTTGGTCTCTTTTTTTTTTTTTTTCCTTTTTCTTCAAATGCATTTGAAAATACTGTTCTTGCAAGAAATTTTCCAGAACAAAATCCAGAACTGTTGTAGAATGTAGAAAAGAAACAAAAACGGTAACTAACTAAATATCTAACTCACTGAAATCTATTCAAGATTCAAAGAACTTTATTAATTAGACAAAATGGAAAAAGTAGAATTAAATAAAATTACAAAAGGGGAAACATTTTAAAACAGTAAATTTCTATATTGCACTAATAGGAAAGTACAGCACATGTGAATAACTGAATTTATGTATATTGGACATGGAAGGGAAAAGGAAAGAACATTGCACAAATAATACAGTTTATAATATTGGCCTTGAAGAGTGGTATGGCCCAATACTTTTGGTAAATATGGGAACTGGGGGAACGAGTACAGTATTCATGTTATATTTTATAATATTAATCAAACGTAGAAGTAATCATAAAAGTACGAGTAGATTAGATATCAAGTGCCTGGAGATCTGTACACCCTGAAATCATATATTCTACTGAACGCCATTACTTTTCCATTGAAAGCTCAATCAGTGCCACCTAGTGGCAGGCCACTGAATTGCTCTTTGACAAGAGAGTAAAAGACAAACTTCACAAGCATAACTGATGTATTACGCTATGTATAAGATTAACTATGAACCATGTCCGTATGAAATAAAAGATAAGGTCATGAGGATCTACGTCTAAAATGGATGCAGTTGAGACATTGAGACCAGGATGTAAGGAATTATCATCAATCACGACATAAGCTGGTCCAGCTGTTAGTCGTGTCTTCAAGATGCTACAGAAGGAACATCAAGAACCCTCTATTTTCAGCCGGCATCATCATGGTATCTACAGAAATGGAGACTTGTGATGCTATGTGGCAAAAATCATGATTATTAAAGATAATTTTCAAAGCAAACGGATGTGCTGGGTTTGTAAAAAAAAAGCGAGAACTGTGAAACAGAATGCTTTTACTCCTTCAACCTTAATTATGAAGCCAAAGCTGTACACCTGTGTTTGATGATAATGAAACATCAGAAGACGTCGGCAGATCAAGTGGCAGCACCAAAGTCTTCACCACTGGCTGAGGAAATAAAATTCAGTTCACATAATCTTATCTTTAAAAGTTGTTTACCACAGAGGTGAGTAAAAATGATAATGTTGCATGTTTGCTAACAGGCCCGCACATGAGGTGAAAGTCGAGTCAAGTCGGCTTTTATTGTCATTCCAACCATATACAGTTAGTACACAGTGAAACGAAACAACGTTCCTCCAGGACCAAGGTGCTACATACATGCAACAGCACAAATTTACAACACACATTTTTAAGTTAATCTCTGTTCCTTGCTTACATTCGTTAACGAAAACTAAAGATCTGGGCCCGTATTCACAAAGCTTCTTAGAATTCTCTCAGAGAACTCCTATCTTAGCCTAAAAAGTCCTAGCTGGGAGTCTTAGACTAAAAGTGATTCAGAAAACGTCTTAGAGCCACTCTAAGCTAGGAAAGTACAAAAACGTACCTTAGCGGGGGGGTGTGGTTGACCCCATTGCTAGGGATGATGCAGCAATTCATGGACTGTGATCGGTTTGTGACAATGGAATATATGATGATATATAAATAAATTGTATAATCATGAATGCAGGCTACTTTATGCATAGTTTCTGTTATAGGCTTAATATCTTAAAGATCATTAAAACAGCCAAATTTTGAAAATGTCTTCTTTTGAAGAAACCAATTTCCATACAGTAGTTACCATATTTAAGTTCTTACATTTATTTACCATACAGATTTTATTGTAATCCATTTCGGATTGATGGGAGGAAAATGGCTCAGCTTTTACCAGTTTACCTGATTACAGGACAGTCCGTTTAAGTTACGCAAGTCTGTTTAAGTATGTAGCCAACAATCCAAGAGAGATGGAAGGAATTAAAACAACCAAAAACCAAATTGTAAGAAAAGTCATAATTCTAAGAATTATGTTGTGACTATGAAGAGAAAAACAAGCTTTACTCCAACAGTGAAGGAACCCATTGCCTCGGTTATGCTCCGCCTCCACTCTCAGTTCACAAAGTCACACTAAATGTCACGAGGAGTATGAAAATGATGTTCATTCTCCTTTAACACACTTTAGAGTTTTAGATTTTAGCATCTTCCATAAAGCAGGTTTGAAGATATTCATATTTAGACTGGGAATGTAAGGAAGAAACGCCGAGACGACTCAATAGGCAACCCAATATTTTTCTGTGCGACAAATTCATTACTTGTATACAATAAAATACAAAGTGTACAAAGTCACAAAAGTGAATCTAGAACCATGTCTAGTGCAACAAGAGCAGAGCATAAAATTGAAGCTGGAACTGTAATCACTGCATCGTCACATGGCTTGATTTTGTCTTGCTGTTGTGTGGGTGTCGGTAACAGCTCCAGGGTACCTGCTTTGCTTCTGAGATCACGACAGGTCATTCCTGCATGTGTGTGGAGTTCACACTTTCTCTTCTGTCCAATTGGATTTCCTCCCACCACCACCACCACCAACCATCACCATACCAGTCAAGTGAACTAGTTATGCTGAACGACATCTGTGAATTTGTGGTGTATCCATAAATCACTTACTGATGAATGAATAAAAATAAATTAAGCACGCTTCAGTGCTGTTTCTTTTTGTTGTGATAAGTTAAAACTGACTGCTATCTCATTGACCAAAATGTAAAAAGAACCCAGACTTACAGCCATTTGGGTCTCAAAATGTTTTATTTTTTTTTTCCCCGACACATCAATAAAGAATAAAAAAGTAAATATTGTTGCTTTCCGGTTACTCAATGTAGTATGTGGCAACACCCCAAAAACACACGCACCCACATCCACCGAAACCCGTCCTTCTACATCATCATCATAAGACTCACCCAGTGACCTCTCCGGTTACAGCAGGTTCACGCTCTATTGTACCAGCCCTGATCAAATTAAATTTTTTTTCCCCCATTCTGTTTTATTTTTTGTACTAATTTTAAACAGTTACAAAGGTCGTCTTATTTTACAATACTTTATGATAACTATTTACAAAGAATTAATTACATATGGGAAAGCTTCAAAAAACCTGGAAAATAATTTAAAATGAAATAAAAAATAAAATTATTGCAGAATACTACAATCATACATTTCTTACATGATGCAAAAGAAGCATCTTGTACTTGTGTCCGTTTTTTTTTTTTTTTTTTTACTTTTTTTTTTCCTGTTTCAGTGCAACTTAGTCCATCAGAGCGTTGGGGCAACCCAGAAGACAGTGTAACAGAACGAATGTCCACGTCTTCCGACGTCAAAAGTTTCGTTAAGCGCCTCAGTTGTGTTAGTTTTTTTCTCTCTCTTTTCTTTCTGCTTTATTCATTTTCATAGTTATCGCGAACCATTTCAAAGTTGCATTAGGAATGAAATATGGCTTCGATCCCTCACGTGTAATTCATGTTCGTGTTTTGGTTCTTCACTCGGAGGAGGAAAAGATGTTTATAACATCACGGTAATAATTCTTGATTATATGCCTGCACTATTACTGTCTCTTTAGCTGCAGGGTTAAAATAAGACCATCAAGAACAATATATATAATTTAAACAGACATTTCCCCCCAAATAAAAAAGAAATCCAGTGGTGGCCTTAAAACAGCTGCAAACAACTCATTTTGTCACAACTCATCAAATTCATAGGGACATTTTTTTCTCTCCCTACACAGCTTTTCTGTATTGTATTTTTTTTTTCCTTTTCCAAATTTCTCATTATAAATATTTCCCTCTAATAATGGTTTTGATATTACCCTCTTACCTGACCAACTGATATAACATTTCTGAAGCAACCACTCATGGAAAGAGTACCCGAAAGCAAGGCTCTCTCTCTCACACTCACACTCTAGAGAACGGACAGACTTTATATCTTAGGAGCCATGGTTAGGAGGGTGCTGTAGGTCTTGCCCTGAGAATATGGGGTGAAGAAGAGGATGGAGTTGCAGAGCTGCTGCTGCCGCTGCAGTGGCTGGCCGAGGTGCGAAGAGAGTAGGGTACAGCGCGGCATGGGGGACGTGGTGCAATGCTAATGGGGCATGGTGGAGTGCAGATGCTGGGATTATGTGGATTGGCTGCCCGGGGAGAAAGGCAGATGGATGAGCTTGGATCAGGCCAGTGTGCCCTAATGAATGGCCCAAAGCGTGGCCTAATGTATGGCCCAGAGGTGATAAAGAGATAGGGGTGAGGTGATGTTGGGGTATATGGTGTACTTGGGCAAGCTGAGCATGAGCAGGATGGGCGTGGTGTGCTGTGTGAGGGTGGATGCCCATTGCGGTGGCGGCTGCATGATGTTGCAGTATAGCATGTTGCACGGTCGTAATGGATGTGGCTGAAGCGGACACGGCGGGCTGCTGTATGTGAATCTGCTGTAAAGCAGCAGGCGGTGGAGGAGGTGCTGGGGCGAGGCTGGCAGCAGCTGCCAGGTTAGCTGCTGCCGCAGCGGCTGCAGCAGAGGGGTACGTCTTCACCTGTTTTGCTAGGAGTTGTTGCTGGATATGTTGCTGCGCTGCTTGTTGTAGCTTACTATACTTCTCCATCTCCTCTGGGGTAAATGTGATTGGCTGGCTCTCAAGTGGTGCCAAGCCATCCTCTTCAGCCTCCATGCCCATTTCCTCCTCTTCCATAGTGGGGTAGGCTTGATAGGCGTGCATGGCTGTTTGCTGGCTCATGTCAGATCCCAGAATACATCCATCCATCATTGGATTGTTGGGGTCTTGTCCAGGTTCACCTTGGTATGCAGGTATAACCTTAGCTGAGTCTTGCTCAAACATTGGCCGTGGTTCATGGAGCACTTGGGGTTCTGAGGCTTGGTTTCTGGCCTCATCTGAGACCACAGTATTTGCAACAGGCTCCTCCACCTTTTGCTGCTGCTGCTGCTGTTGTTGTTGTTGGACTGGTGGAGGTGGTGGAGGGGGTGGAGGAGGAAACTCACGAATGGGCTCCACGAGAATCACCTCATTACTTGAATCGGAACCCTTTCCAATCCCTGACTTTTCCCCGTCCTCTGTTCGCATTACTGAGAGCAACGGTGGTTTCTTTCCGGCTTGCAGCTTACCAAACAGGGGCAACATGCCCTTGTTTCCGAGTATTGGTGGGAGCTTGGGCCCAAAGTAGCCCTGTGGAGGATCCTTAATTTTGGTGCCTGGTTTGCTTCCTGCTCCTGAATCTTCACCGCCCTTGCGAGACTGGACTTTTTCGAGAAGCTGTCGAGCTGTGAGAGAGTTCCGATGTTCTGAAGTGCCCGCTCCTGCCCCACTTCCTTTAGTTGCTTGAGTCGAGTTGCTCGTTCGTGGCTGTGCACGAGACGAGGAAGACCTCGGAGACTGTGATCGGTAGATACTAGAGCGATTAAAATCACGTCGACGTGAAGAGCTATCATCCCGTCGGTTGTGACTGTGCCGGTGTGTTGAGCCTTTGGTGGAGCTGGATGAGCGACTGGCAGAGCTGCGACTGCGGCTGTAACTGCTACGTCGGTATGAGCGAGCGCTGCTGCTCCTGCTGCTACGGCTGTAACTCCGGCTACTGCTGCGATGACGCCTCCGTCTATGATGCTTCCTGCGGCTGTGCGAGCGTGATCGTGAACGCGAGTCCTCTTCAGAAGATGAGGAGTAATGCCGTCTGTGTGACCGTCCACCACCTCTTCTATCGTACTCAGAGTCTGAAGACCGTCTTTTTGTCCTGCGATGCTCTCCACCGCTGTAGTCACTATAGCTGTCGGAATAGCTGCGGCTGCGATGACTGTAAGCACTGCTTCCTGCCGAGGAGCGCTCAGAGCTACTTGAATACGACCGGCTACGAGATGCTTGACCTCTGTTACGCCGATGATTGCGATCTCCTCTGCGAGAGGAACGACTATGTGAGCCTGACTGTCGAGAGTCCTCGCTGTGGTGACGGCGCTCACGTGGCGGGGTAGTGTGACGGTGAGGACGGCGTGAGCGCTCAGATGCTGACCCTCCATCTTCATCACTTTCGCTAGTTGGCGGTTGACCGCCTACAGGACTCTTCTTGGCAGAAGCAGAGCAGGACGCCACCGATGTGCTTGGGTCAGGCTTGGGGCGTTTTGTACCACTGAGCTCTTCTGAAGAGTTGTTTTTTCCTTTGTTGGCCTCTTGAGGTGCTGCTCTTTGCGAAACTTCTTTATGGAGCCTTTTCCTCTTTCCTCCATCCGAGGTCGAAGTCCCTCCTGTAGACTGGGCAGAGGAATTGGTTCCACCTTTGTCATCCGTATCTTTTTGTTTTTTACTTTCACCTGCTTTCTCATCTTCCTCGACACGTACCTTATTTTTGTTTTTCTTTCGTTTGTGTTTCTTTTTCTTTTTGGTCTTCTCCCCTGGTGTTGCTGCCTCCATCTCACCTTCCGCTTTCTCTTTTTCCTTTCGCTTGGCTCTCTTGCTTGACTTCTTGCGTTTCTTCTTCTTTTTCTTTTCCTTGGAACCTCCGGCTCCATCTGCAGAGTTTTCCGACTTCTTGTCTTTCTTCTCATCATCTGCATTCTTTTCTTTCAAGGAAGATTCATCTTTTTTGTCAGTGTTAACACTAGGTGATGGCAGCACGGGTGTGCTAGGTGCTCTGCTAGAGCCAGTCGTATCTTCGGGCTTGGAGCACTCTCCGCCATCAGCATCAACTGGTTTCCCAGGTTTGTTTGCTTTACTCGCTCTGTTAGCTTTATTCCGGGAAAGTTTAAAATCGAAATAAAGAGGGTTGCAACTGTAGGAAAGCGAAGGCTGGGCTTTGGTGAACTCCAGGAGTTCAGAGGGCCACTGTAAGGTTGTGCTCTCATCCTTACTCAAAACAGGAAAAAAGGGTCCTGTTGGCAGACGAGGGCCAGCATCTTGAGGTTCAGCTGTGTCCTGCTTAGCTTCAGCTGACAGAGAAGCAGTGCTTGAGGAATCTGCATTGCTCACTACTCCTGGAGCGTTTTCTAATATTTCTTCTGTTTTGACATCAGGCGAGGAAGCAGAATTTGTACTCCGCTCCTTTACAGGCTCCTTCTCCGATTTGCAATCATTGACCTCAGACTCTTTCTGTACCGCATCTCCTTCCATCAGTACTGCTTTCTGTTCTTCCTCCCCATCCTCTTCCTCATCCCGACTACCGCACTGGTCAGAGGCCTTCATGAAGAGCAGAAACTGGAAATGAGGCTTTACCCGACAGTGCGCAGGAGGCATGTAATGATAATATTGTGGCTCTTGTCCAGAGTAACCTTCCTCCTTCTTCATCATCATCTTCAGCTTGTTTAGGGTGGAGGCCAGGGTTGCTCCATCATCAGACTGTGGCTGCTCATCCCCTCCTCCACCCATACCCCCTGAAGTACTCTCTGGGCTGTCTGTGCTGGATGTCGTACCTCCTTCCTCCCCTGCCATCTTTTCGACAGCTTCTTCCTGGCCCTCTTCTCCTTCCATTGCTTCTTCTCCATGGTCTGCAAACACAGCGGCAGCTGTCTCTAGCTTAACGGGTGCTTTCTTAGCAAAGGAGAAGGACACGCTGACTTTGGGAGCGTTGGATCCTCCACTTGGTACGGGTGAGGAAGTGTTCTTGCGAAGGGAGAAACTAATCGTTGGGCCTAATTTTGGAGAGCTTTGTCCCAAGCCAGCAGAATTTCCCTTATCCTCTGCCAAAGGTTCCTCAGGCACAGGTTCTGGGGTCATAGGAACACCATCAATGTTTGAGAATCCACCTTCGTCTCCATCGACTGCCACTGTGGTTTGTTTGAACATTGGTCCACTACCAGGAACACTGAAGAGAAGGGTGGAAATGGGGAAATATTTAATATTGAGTAATATTAACATTCAATAATTATTAAACTAATTAGTGTTAGGTGAATGGAAGACTAGCATTTCGACACCCGAAATTTGTGGGGGTTATGCTCCTAGACGACCCATAAATTGTAAAAAAAAATATTGGATGTGGTTAAATAAAAATTTAAAAATTTAAAAAGCCTTTTAAAAAAAAAAAAAAAATGCACTAAATATGTTCCCAAAACACTTTAATTTCATTTCATTTCAAACTCAGCTTAAAACATAAAAAGAATGTAAAGGTAAACCCATATACTGTGCAGCTGTCTCCCACAGAGCTAGAATGTAATTTACCAATGTTACCTCTATATGTATTATAATTCATGCTAGCGTGTTTTCTTTGGTATGCGCTGGTATTAGCTGAATTTACGTTAATATTACAAAATTAGTACATTTTATTGTTCATAGGTTAGCGTTTAAAAGCTTTGAAAAAAGTATATATTGCTACAAAAAAAAAAAAAAAAAAACATGAGAAGGATATTTGCAGTTTCTGTGAAATTTCGGATGTTTCCGCAAACAAATTATTCGTTAGGTTCTAAGGAGAAATTTGCGAACTCCCGGGAGTCGAGTGCATTTTCTGACAAATAGTAGTATCTTCTTAAAGCCACAAGAGGACAGCAGTGGCCATTTTACTCACCGATCCTGCTGTTTCCTCAGCTCCGCCAGCTCGTGTAAGCGCCGCAGCATCTTCTCCTGCTTTTTTCCATCCTTGCGGGAACGTGAGGACACATTCCGGGCGAATTCCCTTTGTTTTAGCTCTTTCAGCCTCTGTGGGGGAAAAAAAAAAAAAACACGCAAGGAACAAGGGGGAGGTTAAATAAATGTACAACCAAGCACAGAGATGTTTATGTTCACATACTGCATGTTAACAAGCTCAAACTTGATAAACTTGGTATCAAATTGTCTATAATGACCTCGATTTGTTACCTGTTTGTGCGCGTGGTCGTAAGAATTGATGTGATTGTCAAACTCCTGGTGTTTCTGATACTGTTTATCACACAGCTCACAGTAAAAGTTAGCTCTCAGGTCTTCCAATGCCTTGGCAATGGCTTTCTCTTTCTCCGCGAAATCCTGGAAAAAAAAAAAAACAAGCATGAACAAGAGGATAGCCTGTTTATTGCCTTTATTTTTTGTGACAACACTGTCTCGGGTATAAAAAAAAAAAGAACGCTAAAAGGATTCTCCAAAATAGTTCAGTGGAATCTGGGCTAGATTATTTACAGTGGAAGAAATAGATAAAGAAACAAAATATAATAAAACAAAATAGATTTTTTCCCGCTTGCTGCAAGATGTTGTCTCTCCACCCAAATGTCACCTTGTATTTTTGCCGCAACTCCTCTGTGTCCTCTTTCTCCACCTCCAACACTCGCCGCTTCTCTGTCGCGTCCTCGGCATAGTCCAGCTGTCAAGGAAGACACACAGGTCACAGAGATGACGCAAACACACGAGAGAGAGAGAGAGAGAGAGAGAGAGAGAGAGAGAGAGAAAGTACTTCACAATGTCACCGATGCACACAAATTCTCTCACCTCCATTTCCATGCGTCCCATCCCCATGACATCATATTTGACGATGATGGGTACGGGGTCAGTGCGTCCTGCGAGGCGAGCGAGGAGAAATACATAAAAGAGAAAGAGAGCGGATGTTAGATTCCGACCGGCGCTTCGAACGAAGCGAGAGTGGGACAGCCTGCTTAGAGCACAGGGTGCTGGGTTAGAAAGACTGCCTTCAAGTGCAAGAGATCAGAAAGCTACAGTGAACCAAAATGCTAGCCATTCTCACAGCTTTATGAGCGGCACGCTGCGTTAAAACGGTGCCGCGCTTCGGCTCTCGCACACTGTGCCTGAAAGATTTGGATAGGATACTATCCTAGTATGCATCATTTCACACTTGATGGAGCATGATTTCAAATAGCCCCATAAAATGAAGATTTTTTTTTTTTTGAGCACACCACTGCTAAAGCTCAGAGAGGGAAGAAGAAGGCAGCGGCGGTGGCTGATACCGACTGGACTAAATTTGTCGCAGTGTCCCTACAGTGTCCTCAGCTTTGCGAGTGATCCATCGCTCACTTTTCTCTGCAGTCTGTAATTATATATGATCCGCCATGTTCCTAATTCTTACGAGACCTGGAGATTGTCTGAATGGCATTACGGTGAATGTGATTTACAGACCACTAAACCCCAAAGAGGATTATACTGTATATAGTTCTACCTTGGTTGGAAGGAGGAGCAGCATTTAAACATCTTGGGTGCCGGATTTCCCGGATGCCTGGTGGTTTAAAAGCATTTGTGATGGATATAATTCTTTGTAAAATGTCAGATTGTGACCCAAGGTGATGGCCTATGGTTGTTTTTAGCGGTGTATTTAAAGTGATAAATCAGTAGCACTTAAAACGAGAAGCTCTTACAACAAGATGTGTAAAGGTTAAGATTGGAATTACATCCTCTTCAAACTTTAGCACTGGGCAATTTTTTTTTTTGTTGTGAAAAGCTCACTAAAAAAGTATTTGGTCTAAATTTCTGGCTCTATTTTTAATGCCATGTATATATATTGTAACACAAGCTGTGAAAAGAGCTAGGTCAAATAATAATTATCTTCAGAAAAAAAAGGAACAAAAACCAGGATGAATCAAAAGAAAATAAAAACAATAAAGACAATCAAAACTACTCAGAAACTGACACATAATTGCTTAATCCACTCATAACCAGCCAAACAAAGCAGGAGAGAGAAAGAAAGAGAGATCGAGAGAGATAAGAATACAAGCACTGAGCTACAGCAGCAGTGATGTCACAGGCCAGACGCTGCCATGGTGACAGTGCAGGTTTTTGGGAGGTGTACTTACCTGAGAGAGTGGGAATGGGGGTTAAGGGGTTGGGGGGGACAGGGGGTGGGGACAGGTGGACGAACAGATAGACAGACACACACAAACAGGGAGTGGGCGGTTTCAAATAAGACAGAAAGGCAAAAGAACAGACGTTATACTAAAACTGCTGCTGCGAAGGCTGGCACCACGTCACATTCAATTAGAGACTCAAATCAGTTATGTGGTTTGGTTTCAGTTTTTTTTTAAATTATTATTATTTTTAAATTCTCTCTCTTTTTATATCATTAAAATTAATTGGTTTTAATTTTATAATCTGGGTCAGTTTACACCCTTGGGCTGAAGCAATCTCATTAAAAAAAAAGAAAAAGAAATGATACATGGCACCAAGTAAATTATCTTTAGGATAATGTCCAAGATTTCTGGATTTCATAAAATCTAACAGCTAGGAATTTTTTTTTTTTATTTAGCTCCAAAGTAAAAAGTCACTGTGATCCCTCATCAGAAGCCTATAAACATCATTCCTATTATCATTGTTAAAAGATTAACATGACAAAAAAGAGTGAAGTCAATCAGACTATTTATTCTTTGCTCGTTATTTTTCAGGTCTCGATTTTCACAAATTTGTCTTTAAATCAGTTTATAAACAGCCATAAACAAGCTATTAAATCAGTAATTTTACTAGTGGCAAGACTTTTGACAAGACTTTTTTTTTAATACCTCAGTTCAGGTTTAACTTGAACATTTCTAGTGGCACAATCCAAAATAATTAGTTATGTGGGAAATTAATGAAGCGTAAATAGTCGCGTAAAGGAGAATAAAAAATAAATAAATAAAAAATTGTCACAAAAACTGCTTACCGCTTTGTCGTTATTAAAAAAATAAAAATCTAAAAGTACAATGGACAATATTGTTTGCTGCCTCGACTGCAAGTGCGCCCACTTGTGGTGAAAAAAAGATTATACGTATGTAAGCTATGGAGAAATAGTCAAAGCAAACATTAATCGGTTAATTTAAATTAACTTAAATTAAATTAGTAAATTATTAATTATTACAACACAATAACACCTAGAAATAAGAGATAAATATAAGCACATGGTTGACGTGATGCCTAAATTATTCTCAGGCAATTGTTTAAAAAATATTGTCGAATTGAGTCAGGAGCTTCAACCCAGTGGAGCAACTTTTCTCATGAGAGTATGTGAAACGTTTAGGGCCTATTGGGACTCCAACCGTCCGTCCAGTCAAACAGGACAAGTGTTCACTGATGATATGAACAATTTGGAGAATTCAGTATTGATCTTCCATTGAAAACTGAACTATGGATCAGACAAACAAACTAACTGGTCATTTTGCTGTAGAAGTAGGATGGCGTCCCAAATCAGACCCGAAGCTAAATGGTCTTTAAGTTTTTTTTTTGTTTTTTTTTTAAAGGGAAAATATTCATCATACACATATGAAAAAAACTGAAAACAAACGAGATGAGAAATGCTCAGGAAGAGTGATGTAAATTTCACTGATACACAGGCAGCAGAATGACAACTAATACAGAGAGGTAGAAACAGTTGAAGCTTATTAAATACTTGTGCTCTGATGACATAAAATATAGATACAAATAAATAAAAATAAAATACACATGGGAGGGTTAAAATTAAATCAATCAATCAAAAAAAATATATATATATCAAAGGGATTTAAAAAAAAAAAAAAAAGAAAAAAGTAACCAATTTCAATCAGGGGGAAAAATAACATTTACCACTAAGTTTACCATCAGCACAACATGGCCAGGATCATAACGCTGCAAAAAAGAAACACCAATTGGTTAAGCAGGAAGATTGAGGAACACAGAGAGGGGGTCAGGGGGAGGGTGGGGGGATCAAGGGGGTGAACTGTTAGGGCTTGGGGAGGGGGGGAGGGGGGGGGGGTAAAGGGGTTCAGGAGCAGAGGCTTTGGTGCGACCCGGTCACCATGAAGGCTCTGGGTGAGTCCGGGGAGGGAAAGCGCTCTCACCATCCCCTGGTCTACATTGAACATTATACTGTTATTTATTCCGTGTTTGTTTTAAATTCCTGGCTTATATTTCACTGAGTCATCAGCTGGATTACTGAAGATTAAGTTTTAGGGATGCACAGGTGCCCTTTCGTCCCCTACTGGTGCTCAGACTAGTACTGGTTGCTCGGTCATCCTGGGCTCTCAGTTCAGGTTTTTCTATGCGCCCTCGCCTCGGACTGCTGTGGAAATGTTTGCTGAAATTTTTTCAAATGCTTTCACATGACTGAGATGACTTTTTATTAATCACCAGCTCTTTTTCTGTATTAATCGCCAGCACTTTTTTGTATTAATCGCTAACACTTTCTTTTTTGGTATTAATCGGCAACACTTTCTTTCTTGGTATTAATCACCAACGCTTTTTTATTAATCGCTAACACTTGCTGCAGAGGGACTAAACATATATTGATTGATGTTTGAAGGTTCAGTTTTCATAGTGCGCTTTTTTTTTTTTTGGAGTAAGCCATGCAGTGTCATGTTTACACACACACTGTCTATACAGGGTCAAACTATTACCTCAACTAACTCTGTTGAGTGACGACGTTTAAAAAAAAAAAAAAAAAAAGTTAGATTAGTGGTATAATTAATTATTCTTTCAGTCTTTTCAGTCCAGGTAGAACAGTCTTGCGTTATCATTTTGTGTGCTGCCTGTTATATATATAGTATAGCGTGAGCACAGTCTATTAGACAGATCCAGTATCGGGTATCAGTGCATCCCTATTAGATTATATAAATAAATAAATAAAAAACCCACATCCTTAATCGAACCAAAAATCAGCCTTTTATTTCCCACTCCCATTCTAGCTTTAGCTTAAAACCACTACCACCCTGCTTCCCGTTGTCCCCTATCCATCATGCCGGTCATGTTTAAACCATTTAATGTGTGTGTGTGTGTGTGTGTGGGTGTGTGAAACACATTGTCTATGAGTCGCATCACTGTACAGCAGATACATACCTGAGTCGACCGACCGCATCTTTCATTGCTTATATCTATCTATCTAAGAGGCGAGGACCAGCATGCTTTGCAGGAGAGGGGAGAAAAGTCAGCAAAGGTGATCGTTAACGTGCACACGTTTATAATGCATGTGTAAATACGCAAGTGGGATGGTGTGAGCCTTTTTCTTCTTTTTTTTTTCTTTCCTCCCCCATGTCAAGCCAAACACCTGAACCCCTTCCTCCCCCTTACCAGTGAGACACTAACCCACCCGTACACACACACTCTCACACGCACGTGGAAATACCACACCCACGTTATACCACGTGTACGGTCACTTCACAAGAGTGGAAGACAAGCAAACCGACAGAGCGGCGGAGGAAGAGGGGCGGAGATTCAGGCTCATTCTGCAAGCTATTTAAAAAGAAATACCATAACAAAAATAATAAATCACGGGAGAGGGGAAAGGCAGAGAGGGATGAGTTCGCAGCCAATCAGAGGACCCAAAATCTTATGATTCACAGCCAATCGGGAAAACACCCTCGTCGTAGCCAGAGACGCTGACGAATTATTTAAAAAAAAAACAACAAAAAAAAAACAAGAATTACTGACTTATTCATTTATTTATACAATTAGTTTTTTTTTTTTTTTTTTTTTTAAAGAATCTTGTGAGTTTTGAAATCGAAAGCGCTGGCATTCTGGGTAGAGAAGTTGTTTAGTGATTGTAAGCTTACAGGAGGGAACTAAGAAAGGCCATTAAGCTACATGGTACAGAGGCATCCTTTATTGCTTTTTTTGTTTTGCATAACATCCGCACACGCACGCACACACACACATGTATACAGACACAAAAAGGGCAGGGGTGGTTCCTACAAACCTTACCTACAAAATAAAATAAAACAAAAAAACAAACAAAGAAAAAAAAACAAGAGCAAAAAAAGAAAGAAGAGTAAAAAAACAGTCAATACAATGGAAACTCAAAGCATCGGGAGACAATTCATTACAGTGACAGGAGAGCACGAGAGAGAGAGAGAGAGAGAGAGAGAGTGTGTGTGTCTGTGTACGTCTTGTTCCGCACAACGAGTTATATCCAACTCCGATCCACATCCTCCTCATATTCCGTACATCCATATGCGGAAATAGCAAACCTCTTACTTTACTTTCACCAAATATCGCGCAACATAATCATGAGTTTCTGCTTCCCGTCGGCATCTGACGAGCCGTGAAGTGAAGTAAGTCAAGTAAAGAGCGATCATATTCGTCATCTATTTATAGACGTCCATAAAACATGTCAGCTCCTGTTATCACTCCCGGTATCTAGAAACCATCATTCATTCCATCACCGGCTTCTCCCTCTCCCTCCCTCACATGGAATTAAACAACAACAAAACAAAAGCAGACACACGGTAGCGATGCTTTTCCACAAAAAAATGTCAAGCGTGAATCATTTCATTTACAGACTGTTGATTCAAAACGACAACACATTTTTAAAATTATCTCAACCATCTTAATTACTTGTAATTTTTCTTATTTTATTTATATCTGACAGTCTTCTCCTTTACACTCTAGTCCAGCGGGGGGCAGTAATGCACCAAGAGCCCATAAGCCTGAAAGTGATACTCTTGCAAAACATGAGTGTGGTTCAAGCAATGCAAGCTATATATATATATATATATATATATATATATATATATATATATTTATATATATATATATATATATATTTATATATATATATATATATATATATATATATATATATATATATAAAATTATTTTTTATTTATTTATTTTAGAAAATGGAAGCTGTTTGTATTTCCTGCAAAAAAAAAAGAAAGAAAGAAGGAAAAAAAAAAAAAAACACCCTGTGGTGTTTTCAAGGAATTCATAAATTTTAGGTGACTTGGCCTTTTTTTTTTTTTTCAAAAACAATTTTAAGTGTAATTCTGATCGAAACCGACCCGTCTATTTAATGACCCGAAACATCGACTGCATGAACGATTTAATCTCAAGACTCCAATCAGCAGAGGGCGCTGTACAGCACGACCGATCAAACAGATCAAAAGTAAGGTTGTAGGCAAGAAAAACAACAACAATACCAAAACCACGGTGGTTGCAGGTGTAGGTGCCTGTCCATGCACTCAGGGTCAACATGCTAGACCCAGACAAGCAAGCTAAAGATGAGAGAAAACTATACATACATTTTTAACAACTTAAGTGCAGGAAAATGCAGATACATCTAAACAAGAATAACAGAGTGATTGCTTTGTGGTGGAAAAAGAGCTGAAACTGGAGACTCCTTACAGAAATGTACGCAATTCCCTTTCTGTCTTGCTTACCCTAAATAACAGCATGTCTTAAATCTTATTTTTCATTGCTCCAAAAAACAACAAATTCAACATGACTCTAGTGATAAAACCATCCTGAGATCTTTATAGGAGTTTCAATTAACCAGTACTAACAGACATTACTACATACACGACCATATTTAAAGAATTACTCTATCAGACTCCATAAACGAGCAGTGAGATTAAGATTTGCTAGGAGTCCAGACATGCAAGCTTGGGGAGAATGAAGTAATTTCTTTCCAGCATTACCGTGAACCACACTTTCCACATGGCCTTTCCCCTCTCACAGCGTCTCCTCCTCCTCCTTTCCATAAGGACATACAGCCGATCAATTTCCTCTTCTGAAATCTCTCTCCTGTCCCTCGGCCTGGAAACCTCCCAAACATTTCCTTATCTACAGCAAACATATCAGCGCTGCGGTACCTTATGAAAAGATGTGTTTGTGCACTCGTATCGGAAAAAAAATAAAAATAAATAGTGTGTGTGTGTATAGAGTGGACTACACCGGTTGCAAAAACAACAGCTGACCAACAGAGGGTGTGTGTGTGGCCTTGTGTAACGCGAGCACCCACACGTGTGTCATACTGAGCAGAGATTAAACGGCTAATCCGCGCAGTAGTCTATACTTGTTTGGTGTAAAGCTTCTACAAAGACGTATCTGTTCATTTAATACTTGGGTTAATCTCACAAAACTGGAAAAAAAAAAAAGTTTGACTGATGGTACATGTTTAGTAACCCAGTGTGAGGCTCTATCCAATGACGGAAACTTAAGCACTTAAAAAAATAAAAGAAATAAAATACGAAGAGCGTCCGAGTCAAACCGCGACTTATGATGAAAATTTTAATTTAAGAAAGACTTCTCGACACATTACGGTGATCAGACTCAGCTGCAGTAAAACATTTAAACGGTGCAAATTTTAAAAAAGAAGAAAGCCGCAAGTCTTTGAATGACGAGATCGTTTAGCGCGGGGAACGCCTGACTCTTGAAAATCGACGCATAACTTGTGGAAGAAACCGTACACGATCACCACTTGCACATGACGGAAATCACCACGTCTTGCAAAGACTTCCACTTCCCGAGCTCGCTCCAAGTCATTTCCACATGTATACCCTCTCATTAAAAAAAAAAAAAAAAAAAAAAAAAAAAAAAGAGTTCCATCATGGCTCTGACATAATGAGAAAACTTTCTACCTTGATGGTATCCAAGCATTAGTGAAACACTGAGTGCATTAGCGTAGCGGGGGATTATAGGGAGAAGTAAAGGGAGTTTTTTATTAACTTATATTAATAACTTTTTCTCTTATTCTGCAAAACTCAAAAGTCCTGGTTTGACTTGGAAGAGATAACCAGACCTGCTCGTTTGAATAATCAAAATTGTTTGACGTCCTTGGTCTGTATTAACGCAGTTCGCTAGCTAAATAGCACGTCATGCGTTATATACCTGAACATTCCGCCCTCACGTTTCGGGTGAGTCGATAAGGTTTTCAAACAACTCCACCTCAACATTAAGGCTTTAATCCGCCTGATAGGACGGATAATAAAATTTTAATCCCCTGAAGACATTCGGGCATCAACTGATATTACAGACGAGGAGAACGCTTAACTGTTCATGAGGTAAATTTTCTGGGGGGAAAACGTTTTTTTACCTCATGAACAGTTAAACGTTCTCCTCACTGTACGATGAACGTGTGTGCAACATGAAGATGTTCAATACTACTGATACTTATCTGACTTTAAACCCCATATCTTACTCCACATGTGTGTTTTGTTGTCCCCGGAAGCTTCTGTCACTAAAACACATTGCTTGTACGTGTAAACATACTTGCCAATAAAGCTCCGATTCTAATTCTGTCTTAACAAGACAGATCTGATAAGCTTTAATTTTATTTTTAAATGTGAATACTCTGGCATTTTGAAGGACTCTACAATGTTTTTTTTTTTTTTACTCAGAGAAAGGACTAATATCCTCGGTCCCGCAGTGCCGACAGGGTTCGCGCTAGGCTACGATTGTTTATAGCCCCCCCCCCCAGACTCGGTGATCAATAGCTGAATAGACTCTCTTGTCTGCCAGCCATGACATCATTACCCAGGCAAGCGAGGACTCAAAAGTGAAAGTGCCATTTTGAGCTGAAAATACAGCTTGACAAATCTTAGTAAATGCTGGAGGAGGACAGAAAACAAAAATAATAATTATATATAAGATTGTACATAAAATTGCTTCAATAAATGTTAGGGTTTTTATTGGTTAATGAATTAAGCATCATGAATGATTTAAACGCAGTGCAGCTTTAGCTTTAGAAATGAACCCTTGATCTGAAACAGGTGCTGACTTCGACGTGGCAGAAATTGCAACCTCGACTATATAAAGTCATGTTCTCTGCAGGTCCTCTTCCATGTACGGTCTTGGAGGCAAGACAAAAATTCATACGGTGTCTATTTAGAGCTGCTGTTTGATAAACATCTGGACAAAGTCTTTCCCAAAGTCAGGTCAGGGAACCGGGATTTTGCTCCGTCCTAATTATAAATCGCTATAAACTTTATATTTACTCTTTTTTCCGCTCCGTGGCATCTCATAGCAGCTGCTTGTTCTGAGAGACAAGGACGGGTTGTGTATAGAGTTGCAAGCAACGATGAGCGGGCCCAAGCACCTTGTGCACATAAAGACAATTTTAGTCAAGACCTCCAAAAAGCACAACACACTTTTTGGAGGGGGGAAGGGGGGGGGGGGGGGGGGGGGGCCTTCACCACTATGACATTATTCACACAATGTGATGACAGTGTTTGAGCCCTAATGACACAATTCACACGCTATGACATCATTCACACGCTATGACATCATTCACACGCTATGACATCATTCACACGCTATGACGACATAGGGCTGATGTCCTGGTGCTTGCGCCCTTAAAAAAAAAAAATTTTTAAATCACAAAAAACAACACCTGAGTGGATAAAATCTTTCCATCATTATCTAAATAGAAGGCAGAACTCTTTCTTGCATGCTTGCACCATTTTGTACATCACAATCTGGAACAATCCGCCATAAACCTTTTTTTTTTTTTTTTTGATCACTGCTGTAGATTAAAACACATCGAGAGATTTTATTATTCGAACCTCGGCGTGGTTTCTATTCTCCTTCTCGCCAACTTCCGTCTCTTTATCCTTTCATCAATCTCTTTCTACAGTGCCCAGAAGATTTTCCTTCGAGCAAACACCTGATAAATCCCTCCTCCTCCTGCGGTGTTTACGGAAGTCAAAACAACCGGCTGTACAAATACCTCCGGCACACGAGTTAGATGTAGAATGAGATCGAAAAATGCGTGTGACGGTGGTAATAATAATAAAAACTTAAAAACTGTATATATATACATTTATAAAAATAAGAACAGCATTCATAAGATAGTGAGTGTGTGTGTGTGTGCACACACTCAAGCGCTCGTGTGTGATGTTCCTTACCCTGCATCGTTTTGCCGAGGCCTTGTCCCAGCTTCCAGCCATGTTTCTGAAGTAGCCGATGGCCGATGTTATCCTAGCGGGAGGGAAAGAAAAAAAAAGGGAAGAAAAACCAAAAATATTCCAATAATAAGAAGCGCTTTCTTTTTACACACACCGTCACATTCTCTCTCACACAGACACACACACTTAACAACAAGCACACAGGCAGCAGGACTGTTTTTACACCAAAAACTTTACTCTCATCAGTATCATCGTCGTCATCTAACTGTTTAATATCATCAGAACTCCTCGTCACAAAAAGAAAGAGAAGCAAAAAAATAAATAAATAAAAATAGGAGAGAAGTAAGGCAAGAACGTGTAAAAAGTTGGTTCATCCATCGTTATATGAAGTACCTTGAATGATCAGGGGTTTACTGTCATGATAAAACTAGACAGGGGTGAGGATTTTTTTTTTTTTTTAAGGTAAAAAGCCTAAATCTAGACGGTCAATGAGGCATTTCTTCATTCACCAAAACAAGTTCAAAAACAGCCAGCACACACAAACTGTAGGAAAAGATAAATAAAATAAAAAAACCTCCGAGTCTACTGATTCACCTTCAGTCTCAGAGTAAAGGGAAGAGTGGAGGTGTGTGGGTGGGGGGGGGGACGCACGGTTATATATGTGCAGTTACATCAGGGCATATGTACATACATATATAAGCTGCGTCGAGCAGGAGGGGGGGAGAGAGAGAGAGAGAGAGAGATTAATACAGAAACCAAAGAATGAGGGAAAAGAAAAGAGAAGCAATACAAAACATCCTTTTTGCATCAACTTAAAAACTTCCACAAGCTTTCTGTGAGTTCACCATGACAACAGGACCACCACGAAACATACAGTATGCAGCCAACAAAGAGGAGAAGAGTGAGACAGAGACGAACCGAAAGCGAGAAATGAAGAGAGAGAGAGAGAGACAGAAAGAAAAAGAGAAAGATAGATATAGATGTATATACACACAGAGGCCTCGGGTTACCATTAGGAGGCCCAATGTATGTGCACACGTGTGTGTGTGTGTATGTGCATGGGAGAAAAAAAAAAGGGGGGGGGGGGGGGGGGGGGGAAACAATAAAACAAAACAAAAAAACAGAGAGAGAGAATGAGAGAGAGAGTTGGGATAGGATACTGTTCTAACACTTGATATTTTGGGGAAAAAAAATCTAAATAAAAATTTAGTTACTTAAAAAAAAAAAAAAAACATTTAAATTAAAAAAAAAAAAAGATGCACCACTATTCCATTACATCAAGCCATAAAATATTGTGCGAACCATTCCAAGCACACCGAATAAATAAATAAATGAATAAATAAATAAAAACACAGACCTGTGTAGCAATCTACGAACAAAAACTAATCATGAGAAACATGAATAAAAAAAATAAAAAAGATTGATTATCAAAACTTTTAAACAAGCATGCAGCGGTTTTGTTAACAAAAGGGGAAAGAAAAAAGAAAAACTGAAAGAAGAGACGGCGGTGTTAGTACGGAACGTATACAGAGCGTATACAGGGAGGAAGAGAGGAGGGGGACCGTGGAATTAGGATGAGAGGGTTAGAGATGGGAGCAGGCACGGACGGGAGAGCAACGTTCTCTAACGCAGGCGAGGATACAAGGTGGGGAGGGGGAGGGGGGGTTTAAACCGAAGCAGGCCGAGCCATGAGGGAGAGGGGGAGGGGTGGGGGTTCGGACGCAAGGTTGAGGGGCGGGGTTGGTTTTGTGTAGCGATGGACGAGCCGAGTTAGTGCAGGATGATGGCGATTGGGTGGATGGGGGGGGGGGGAGGGGGGGAGTCAACCCGCTCAAAACACGCCTTTGGCAAAGTCACGGTATAACATTTCGATTTGTTCAGGTCAACTCTACTCAAAAAACAAACAAACAAAGAGGGAATCCACGATCGGGATCGGCTTAAAAATAAATAAATAAAAACCACGTCTGATCGAATTCAACTGGGGCCTGTTTATAGATTTTTATTTTTTATTTATTTATCCACACTGCAGGTTTTTAAAGAAGCGGGACGGCGGCTCTAATCGGATCTTAGACAGACGATGTTGAGACTCTGATCTTCAGATCTTCCTGCACTTATGCGCCCTTGATGGTGTGCTTGCAGCGAGCGAGCCCTGCCCGGATGGCCTGCAATGCAGTGGTTCTGCAGCACTCTCTGTCTCTCTCTCACACACACACTCACACACACACACTCACACACACACTCACACACACAGTCAGTGCAGTTTGAAAACGAATGAAGAGAGAGCAGAGATGACCTCATATCACCTACAAATCCAGGAAGGGGGGAAAAAAAAAAAAGATTTAATTTTCAGAAATATCAAATTAGGGTTGTCTACACCGGGCTCTGTCAGGGGAGCGCCGGAGGCACCGAGACGGAGCAGCAGATGTTTGGCCACGTGACCTGGCATCGGGCGAGGCGTGTTTTGGGCGGATGAACAGAATGAATGCGCTTAAAAAAAAAAAATTATGAAAAAAAATAATAATAATAATGAAACAGACAGATGAGAAGCCAACAACGCCAAAAAGAGTCCAACAGCAGTGCAAGTGGAGTGAAAACATGTCCATACGAACCTGGCTTTTTAAACCCTGGCCTGTCAAAAGAACAGTCAAACGTCACACAAAAACGGAAAAGACTCTACATCTCTCTACTATTCACACTGACTCTTAAGGATTTTAAAAGCTAGTGCAAATGTTTTTGTCCCCCCCACACTACATTGCGACAGTGACATACACAAACCCACTGTCAGTCTGTAGTTGTAGAGATCAAAGAATAAAAAAAGAAAATGTTATTATATTGTCCAAACAGGTACACTCCCACAAGGACAGTGTTTGGTGGAGAGAGAGAGAGAGAGAGAGAGAAACAGGGAGGTGTGCAATGGGCTGCTATTATGTCAGTGAGACAGCGAGAGAGAGAGAGAGAAGAGTGAGAGAGAATGGAGATGGTCTGGGAGACAGGGGTGTCTAGGAGAGGAGAGACAGAGAGAGAGAGAGAGAGAGAGAGAGAGAGAGAGAGAGAGAGATGTACATGGCAGTGGGTGTGTTACGAAGCTTTGTGTTTATATCCATTTGCGTCGTTTCTAATTCTGCTCAAGTCATTACTGGTTACAGTAGAACTGTTAAGAGAACATGTACTGTACGGCACATCTGTCAAAACTGAAGACGCCAGACACGGCCTGCTGAGTGCTAAAACCTTGAAACGCTTAAAATTGATGCTGCTAAATCTGGAAAAGCCGCCTGCAACCGATTAACTAATAGCGGACGGTTCGCTCTCACGCTAACAGAACTAGCTGTAGCAGTAGCGTGAGCGCGGTGTACTGAGAGGTGGTAAATGCAGCGGGTGACGTTGTCTGGTGCGTCATGCAGAACTAAAGTCATTACGTTTAAAATGAGAAAATTGTACTGCTACTATTTTTATTATTATAATAAATATGGGCCATTTCTTTGCCTATGTGACACTTTTTTTTTTAAACAATTTATTTTCATTTTACAAGGGTATAATCAGTTAAAATGAAATAAAATTCAGTGCATCATATTCCTTAAATATTATATATATATTATATTATATACGTGAGTTTCCAAATTGCCGTCTAGAGTATGACTGTATAAACCTGTGGGTTGCCAGGGGTCGGGGTTCTTTGGCTGTCGACACGAAGTCATAAAACTCTGCAGCGTTCGCATGTTTTACTAAGAGTGTCGACACCGTAATGTGTTCTTTGTAAACGGCGATCAGTTGTACGGCTTCATTCGCGAGTCCCGTTTGACTTGAACACCCCTCGAGTGTGGTCTTGGTACTTGGGCTTGGTCATTTCCTCAGCACGGTGAAGTCTTTAGGACTTTTTTTGCTCGGGATAATAATAATAATAATAATGCAGTCTATCCTTTAGTGATATGTTGCGCACTATTTCCTGAAGCTTAAACTCCCAAACTGGTACACACACACACACACACACACACACACAGACACACAGACACACAGACACACACACACAGACACACACACACAGACACAGACACACAGACACACACACAGACACAGACACACAGACACACAGACACAGACACACAGACACAGACACACAGACACACACACACAGACACACACACACAGACACACACACACAGACACACACACACAGACACACACACACACACAGACACACACACACAGACACACACACACAGACACACACACACACCCTGCTGGAGAGGGCAGTTCCGGATCGGATCCAGAGTGTGGATTTGTTTCCAGAGCAGATGGAAAATGACTTCCGACCTTTTCCGCTGCGGAACATTCCTGGATTCGGCTTTCAACCTCTTCCTCCCTCTCCGTGTACTTTGGTCTGGACTCTGTATATGCATGTATGAAGGCTGCCAGAATGAACCTTGACCACATTATTGTAATAATAATATAAATACTTGCATTAAAACGCATTTGCATTAAGATCAAAGTACAGGTTTTTTTATTCTATAATATTTCCCACGACACAATTTATTTTTGTGAGCGATTTCACAGCACCAGTGTGAGCCTGACATTATATTTACCTCATGAGGTCACGGGTATGAATGTCACAAACACACACCATATTTAAATACTGATAAAGTATCAAAATGAACTTTTAACCTAGCACAAGCTTGCTAAGCCAGGACTTACTTGTCAGTTAGTTACTGAAAGAACAAACAAACAAAAAAAAAAAAAACACACACACTGAAAAAATATCTTCTTTCTTTAATTCATTATTATAATTTTTTGCAACTAAGTACCTTTATATATAACGCTCTTTGAATGTGTGTGTTTATATAAAAACAGTGCGTGCTGTCCTTAAACACGCCTTTGTATCACAATAATAACATTTGAACCTGTGTGTGTATGCGGTGTGTGTGTGTGTTTGACACAGAGAGAAGGAAGGAAGTGTCCGAAGGTGCATATATACAAGAGATTAGCCCAGTTTCTCTGTGTGTGTGTGTGTGTGTGTGTGTGTGTGTGTGTGTGTGTGTGTGTGTGTGTGTGTGAGAGAGAGATGGAGATCTATTCTTGTAGCTGCCCAGTGCACATCTCCCAGGTTTGAGAGGTTATTAATAATAAACATAAAATAATAATAAAAGAGAGCGAGAGAGAAAGAGAGAGATGCATCATTGGAGATGAGATACAAGTATGACTTCGACCAAGATAACGCATGCAAACGGGGGGGAAATAAATGTTAGAAAGAGAAAACGAGAACAAGGAGAGAGAGAGAGTAAAAAAAGCGTCAAAGAGAGAGAGAGAAAGGCGTGAGAGAAAATATTGAGTCAGATTTTAAGAACCACAGACCTCTAACTGCCTACAGATCACACACACACAATGTGCGGCATTAAGAGGGGCACAGGGAAGCGTGAGTCTCTCACACACACACACACACACACACTATCAAACACGCACACGGTTGAAGATGGCCGCCATTGTCGCAGCGTTTGTGAAAAGGCACCCTGCTGTGGTTCTGGGTTCCAGAGCAGGACGCTGAAGGACAAATCAGTCTGTGTGTGTTTTCCTTTTTCCTATGTGTGTCCCCTTATTCGGGATGGTTCTTTAACATGTTGACTCGGAGTGTCTGCACATTGTGTGTGTGCGCTATATAGTACATGTGTGTGTGTGTGTGTGTGTGTGTGTGAGAGTGATGACTCTGCTGTCTGCGTCCCTCTATAGACAATAGCGCAGGAGCATCAATCTCTTCAGTCAGGCAGTTCGTGCTGCCAGGCCACACCTCCGTTCTCCTTTTCCTCTCTCTCAGCCGTTCACGTGAAAACAAAACGATAAACTGGGCTTTTCATTCGTACGGACATTCGCTTGTAGAGTTGTACTGTATTTTAAAAATCAGCAATTCAATTCGACATAACTGATGCGTACTATTGTAATCCAGTAGGGGGCGGTGATGCGCCAACTGCCCACAAGGTCACAAGGAAGAAGTGATAATCTGGTAAACTTTATGTATTTTTGTGGAAGGTGGAGGAAGTAGGTTGAACTTTGTGTGGTATACAAGAAATCAAGAACCATTTCACGTTGGTACGTTTACCTAAAAAAAAATTAAAAAGAGTGAATCGATTCAGAATCAAGCAACAAAAGATTGATTTAAAACACTAATGAACAATGCATTTATTTATTTTTATTTAATCTTAACCTTAGTCCTGTAATATTCTTACTGAACCTGTTTTGTAAAATGTGTGACCTTCCTCCTTACTTTGGGATTATTATTATTATTATTATTATTATTACTACTACTACTACACTTCTTTTTAAAGCAGCCAATATCTGTATTTATTTGTACTGATGTTTGGATTCATCTAGATTCTTCTATAACAGTTCTTCCTGAGCTTGTTGAATTGAACTGATTAAGAAGTACACTCTCTCTCTCTCTCTCTCTCTCTCTCTCTCTCTCTCTCATCAATCTATCTAATTCTAGATCTTTAGTGTAAATTATATTGAACTTGGTTTTAAATAGGAATAGGGTGTCTGAAGTTACTTTAATAACCTATTTTAATAGAGGTGGACAATGTGATAAAAAAATAAATAATAATAATAATCATCTCCTCTGAGTGCAGGATTTCTGAGATACTGTATGCGTTCAAGTTCACAGGATTATAAACCAACACAGTAACAAACATTTAATGGTGAATAAAAAAATCAATTGTATTGTTAAATATACAAGAAAAAACACTACGACACTAATTCATATATATATATATATATATATATATATATATATATATATATATTTATTTATTTATTTATTTATTTATTTATTTTTACTAGAAAAGTAAATTCACCACGATATCTATATTATTATTATTGTATACGCTACTATTTTATATTTATTGATGTAAATATTCTGCAAATTTTTCTCTTTATACTGAGAAATAAAACCTGCCAAATCAATGTCTTTAAAGGTTTTAATCAAGTTATATTGTGTTATATTTAACACACACACACAAAAAAAAAGTCTTCCAGAAAAAGTTACTGTGTATGTATATATACATATATTTTTCCCCCTAGGAAAAATAATATGAAATAATATACTGAAATGAATTAATTCATTACAGTAATTAGATTTTTGGATTCCCTGCATAAACAGAACGCATCATTTTGATTCTAGTATAAAGGTCAATAAAATAACATTAGAGCCTGAGTGATGCACCGGAGTAGAGAGAGCTACAGAGAGATGAGGAGGGCAGCCAGGCATACTCGACTATTTATGAAAAAAAAAAAAAAACTAAATACATTTAATTAAAGATTGAAAACAAAAAATCATAATTTAAAAGCTGCCTGCGATATTATCTACATGCCTAGTAAGCGAATAATGCAGTCCCAGTTGCACAAGCACCATGCCAGCACATAATGACAGAGGGTACTGTACACCGAATCACTGTGTTGTAGAGACAGAGAGAAAGAAGAGACAGAACGTGAGAGAGAGAGAGAGAGAGAGAGAGAGAGAGAGACAGAGAGACAGTGAGATAAGCGTTACAAGGAGCCCCTAAAGAGACAGGAGTAGGAGAGCAGAGCGTGCAGATACAAACCGGGTCAGAGCTGCTTTAGCTAATTGGGGCCAATTCGCTGCAGGAGAGAAATGTCGAACACCCCAAGTTGTGTACAATACTGTAAATATCTGAAATTACTGTCCTACACAGACACTAACACAAAAACAAAACACATACACAGATCACTGGAGTGCAATCTCACTCACACACACACAATCAGCCATTTCACAGACCAGGCACACCCTCATACACTCTTTGTGGAGTGGAGAACACACTGAATGTACAACAAAAATGAAAGCAGTTGTGTGAGGACACTATAAATGTGATGTAGCCGCTAATCTCACGGCAGACGTAAGAGGCTAGATCTCGTTCCTGACATCTTGTATCGCTGCAGCGCGATTGTAGACACGGACGCCCCCGTCGTCTGATGCAAAGACTCGAACGAAATCGTACGAACGCATAAACGTTTGGCGCCGATTTGATGTGTACTGCGATTCGCGATTTTATAAAGATCCTGATACGATATTAAATGCCTTCTGATTCTGTACAATGATTCATGAACTTCCATGCAGAAGGACTGAGACATGTTTCTAAATCTTTTTATTTTATTTTATTCTATATCCCATCTTTAATAAATTCACTGGATATAAGACGTCTACGCACTCATTAAAGATTCCAGGTTTGTGTGAGGTGCTACGTCTTGAAACTTGTGTTGGTATTATGGAAAAAGTCTCCACAGCCACAGTTGAAACACGGTGGTGGGAGCATCATGGTATGGGAGATGTGAATTAAAGCTCTAGTTAAGCTTGTAGATGCATCTAGACATCTACCAAGCCAAAACAAAGAAAGATTTCATGTTAAAGAATGACTGTGATGAACTTGGACGCATCTATGAGCTTTAACTAGAGCTTCAATCTCTATACCATGATGCTCCCAACACCGTGTTTCAACTGTGGGTGTGGAGACTTTTCCCTTTTATCAAAAAAATACAAACTACTTTATCATAAGTACACTTATGCAACCAATATATTTGTGCGAGTTGTCTCTTCTTTCCTTTTAAAACATTTTCATTCGTTGTTTTCACTTAGTATTAAAAAAATTTTTAAGTAGAAAACCAAATCTGATTAATTGTAAACAATAACAAATTTTATCCACTCTAAGAGCATAAACGGATCATTTCAGAACAGTACATATAAACATCTATATATTTACACACACAAAGTTTTTAAATGTATACTATTTACATAACACTATATTAGGAGTTTATCCAAAACTGGCCAAATGCAGGTATTCGTACTTGTCCTACAGCGTGTCATCCACTCCACACTTAATTAAACAATGACACACTCAGGCCGTGAGCATGACACCCCCCCACACACACGCACACAATTATCGTTCACTCTATCTTCCACACACACACACAGCACTCATACAGTATATATCTGTGATCAAAAATAAAACAGTGTGCGGGGTTGATCACAGTGATTGGTACAATCCAACAGCTCCCCCCTTCTCCACCGTGTTACTATGGTAACAACGCTGAGGGAGAGGAGACAGAGCTGGGAAGGACTCTACTAGACAGATAAAGGGAGATTTTACAGGCATTAAAAATGGACAAGGTGACACTAGAAAAAAATGTTGGGGGGGGGGCTGCTAACTGCAGAGGAGGCGGGCTATGAATTCTTAACTGCACCAATCATCCACTCAAACACACACATACATACACAGTTATGGATATAATCCAATGGTACGAGGTGAAGGGCGCGACCTTACCGATTCTATGGGCTTGTCCAAGGAGGCTTGTTCCAACTCCAGCTGGCCCTCGTCATACTGGTCAAAGTGATTCCCGCCCTGCGGCCACAAACAGATGAGAGACAAACGTTAGTCAATAAATAAATAAATGCAGTAGAACAGATCTTATTACACCTTTATACTTTATATTAGTTTTATACTGTGTATGGACGATTGTGTTAGCATCCTAGCATCTTACCAACAAATTCTATTTACGAACGATCTCTCGGAACAGAACTCGTTTCTATGTAGGGGACTTACCGTACTCATTCACGTTCAGCAGAAACAGATCACAAAAAAAGTAAATTCTGTTTAATAAACTTCAGTCATGAAGTCATTCAGGGAAAGATTTGTTTTATAAACTGATCTGGGTGTACAGACAGAACAGCTTCAGGCATCTACAACAAGGCAGGTAGATAATAAAGTCACGAAATAAGGGCACCTTCCCGAGGAAGAGTTAACCTTTAGATCAGATCATTGATTTCTTTGAAAGAGGAGAGATCATGACATGAGACGCTCACTCGATTACAACTAGGTCAAAATATGAAAAAACATGAAAGAAAAAAAAATCTGATACACTTCATCGGATTATTTTAACCCAGTTTGTATGCCCTTTACGCAGCTGTCGTCTCGCGCAGGAAGAAAAGGACTCTTGGCTGTTGCTACTTGCAATATTTTCTGTCGCACCACACGTCTCAGTGATCGTCCTGTAAATATTAAACGCTCCTGGCCAAAACGTGGTATTGGTGATGAAAAGTCTCTTTACCTAAGTGAAAAAGTGAATTTTCAGATAGGATCACAGACCACCATTTTATCCATGCTTCATTTTTTGTAAATATGCATACACATTCGTAACCATATGAAAAGAAACATGTGCTAAACACAGTTCCGTGCCCTTTGAAGTTTTAGTGTCCGGAACTTTTTTGAATTCAAATCTTTCAACGATCTTAACTGTCACTTAGATGAAACTTCACTGATTGAAAAGACAAACCTGAAAACGTCTTATTCTAAAATGCATCAATTTGCCATGGTTACGGACACTTTTTTCATTTTTTTTTTTACTTTTTAAGCTTTTGACCAAAACCCAGAGTGCTTTAATTTAAGCAACAATTTTTACAGGTCACAATTTTCTAGAAGCTTTCACCAATTTCAGTATTAATACTTAAAGAAATATGAATAATTAGCATTTTAAATGATTGTTGTTTGAAGCGAGACAGTACAACGGCTGAAGTGACACAAAACCTCAATAACATCCCACAGACGAATCTGTGTTAGAAATCCCTGCCCTCATCTCACCTACATTCAGCTGGCTTTAAAGAGCTTACACTACTACAACCACACAGACACACGAGTCAAAACCACGAGACTCCAAACCGCTCCCCACTTTTAATCTAAATTGAGACGCAGAGGGGAAACAAATTAACGTGGTTTAACACAGTGACACGGATACGTCCTGTGTTGACAGGCAACAAACCCTGGAGCAAAAGGTGTGTGCTCGGCACGAATATCTGCTCCACGGAGTGTGCTTTATTTTTGTATTTTTTTCCTTGAGCACAAACCGCTGGGAGTCTGAGAGTGAAAGGACTGGCCTTGTCTATTCCAAATTAGAAATCTGCCTGCCGACAGCTTTTATAAATAAGAGCGCAGAACACAGATGAAACACTGCCTGTCGTGGAAAACGTAAATTGATCATTTGCTTATTAAAATAAATAAATAAATAAAACGATCAATGCGTCACATCTTCATTCCTTAACTACGTGCAAACTCGTGATCTTGATCACCGTGAGAAAATAACAGTGAGCATACAGGACATGAATACACGGCAAAAACAATGAGGAAAAACAATGTGTGCGTGTGTTTACTTGACAATACGCGTCACAAGAAAGACATGAAACTATGTGGTTTACATACACACCGAGAAAGAGAGAGAGAGAACGAACTCCTCTTAATCCACCCACATTCACAGCCCTCAGCTTTTATTCCACAGGACAGAAACGAACATAAAGCACATGCACATTTCTCATAATTGTCTCTTCTTCTTTTTTTTTTTTTATAAAACATCCATTATGATTATTTTGAGCTCCATCCTCAATGGCTGCAATTACTTTCCGTGATTAACAGTGTGTGATTTTGACAACACGACATCCATTAACCGTGCGATGAGAGGAGACGTCTCTCATCTCTCTCTACCTACGATTTCATCTCGCTTACAAAAGGTGATGAACAAAGCTCCATCACAGCGAGCGCGCTACAGAGGCACCATGTACTAGTCCTTCTGTCTGGCTGTGATAAACAACGAAAAGATCAAAACAAAACCAAACCGCTGGTTCGCATTAGATCAATTTATATAAATGTTTTAACACGATTTCCAACTCAGTAGCAAGTCCCCGAGTTACGAATGCGTTCCGTTCCAGTAGCACGGTCGCAAGTCGAATTCGTTCGCAAGTCTGGCAAAGTGAGTCTTATAGGCCTTCGACACATATACAATGTAACAAACAAATATTCAATGTTAATCTGGAGCAGAAGTGTAACTAACCGAACATCTTGAAGCAAGGTGTTTACCGAGTGTTCACTTCAAAGATTTGTAAATATCACAGGTCTGAAGTTAGATAAGCAAATTTATTTGAAAAACGCTCCCAAGCGGCGATGTGGCGGTCATAACATCATCCATGGTTTGAACCATTTGCTATAGATGGCGCTGTTACTATTCTTCCGACGTCCATTTTAATAAACAAACTGCGTAATTTTTTAAATGCAACGTAAAATCTGTTATTAAAAAAAAAAAGAAGAAAAAATGCAATCCACTATTAGTCACGAAAAGGTTTCAAGGCCGTTGTTTGCACACGCCTGGGTTCTGTGAGCACAAAAGAAGACGAGTTTCACGCTGCCAGGTTTCGGCCAGAGGAACTGAGATCAGCACTTCAGAGTACTTCATCATCAGCGCTTTCGGTTTTATTACATCTATTTAAAATGTCAAAGTAAATCAAATTGAAATAATGCACTCTCACTTCAACCTGGTACGCTGGATTTAAGGTGTGGAAAGAAAAATCTTCTACCCCTGACGTCTTAATTTTCAACACTGGTTCGGAAACAGCGGTGCACGTCAGCGTCTCGGCCGGAACACGGTGAAGGAATGCTGATCTTGGCAAAACGATGAGGGTAAGCCCTGAGGAGAGGAAATGTGAGGCAGGCTGCCCATGCCCCGCTTAGTGCAAGGTATTTCCCAGCTGACTGGATCTTTTTTTTTTTTTTTTTCTTTAACAGAGCAAGGAATACAGATCTGTGTACTGAGAGATCAAATGAGGTGGAGGTGAGCGTTTAAACCATCTGGGGAAAAATAAAAAACAAACAAACAAACAAGTGGAAAAGTTTGAGATTTAAGTCCCGGTGGTCTGAGGTATGAACAGTGTATCTGTGTTCCATGAGGCAAAGCCAACACAACTTAACCCGGCCTGTAAAAATTTATAAACAGACAGCACAGAGATTACGAAGATAAACAGTGACTCGTTTGCCGCAGTATTTCAATTCACCAACCATATAAAAACCATGAAACTCTACAGTCAAGCTACTTTGCTCCGGCCAAGAGGGAGAACACTACGGTCAGATCTTTCTGCTTCGACTACAATGTTCGGGAACACTCTGGAAATAAAAAAAAATACAGCGAGAAAAGGGAATCACCAGGGATCATCCGATACGATACATCACGATACCCGTGTGCCGATACGATTTGTATCGTGATTCTGACAGTATCACAATTTTATAATCTTTTCAGATTTTATTACAATTCTAAACAAACTATAACTATCTCTATATATAAACGTGACATGGGACCCGATAATCGCAAAATGTTCGCGAGATCTCGCAAAACTTGACTTTTTACAGATTTCTTACAAGATCTTACAAGTACAAAAACAGCTACCAGCGGTGTTGCCTGTTCAAATGTCACATCTTAAACAAAGCGATAATTTTTTCCCCTCCCTGATAAGACTCTGCTCCAGTCCTTCACATGGCACTGATGCACCAACGTCCCAACAATTTCAAGGAAAAACTGAAATCTCGTAAAAATAACCGAGAATCTCACAGAGTAGATAAAAAATAAAAAAAAACAGCGAATGGATTCTGAATCAAAACCCGACCCATTGATTCAGTGAATCGAATTAACAAAAGATTGATTAAATCACAATTGTTATAATCAGAGGCTCTATCAGTAAGATACCAGACGACCTTAACGGCTGTGAAGTGGGACCACTCGCATGTCTGTTGGTCTCTGTAGCTTTAAGAATGATAACAATAAAGCGTGATGTAATTTTTAATGCGCGTTTCCTTTCCCCCTAGTTCTTAACTTCGATGAACCTTAATAACCTGCTGCTTGACTTTGAAAGCAGAGGAAGCAAAAACCCCATCTCGCGCTCTCAAATGTGTCTGTGCTTCCGCACGTATATATAAAAAGCTAAAACCTAGTGGAGTGGAGCTGGTCGTCACTTTGTCGACGCTGCCATATTGCTGGTCTAGTGCAAGCGACGGTGTAGGTGGCTGTCAGCTCAAAATAAACTTTCTGTGCAGTGAACTGAAAAAACAGGGTGAACAATGTGATATGAGTTTCGATCACCCTGATGTGACAAAAGATATTTTTTCGACTTTCGACACTTTTTCTACCCAATTGTTGTAATCCGTTTCAAACCCGTTTCATTTAGAGATTCACAGATGATGTTTGTGATACATAATTAAACAGCTATCCATCATGCAAAACCTATAAACTCATGATAGGAAATTCATTCTATGTGACTATCGCAACTTTTATCAGCATTATTAAGACTTTTTATAGAACGTCCCACGGTGTAGCAGGCATGCCGACGTGTATATTAAATCTGAGATAGCTCTTTGTAACTTTGTACCAGGGCATTTATTTAGATGTGGGCTGAGGACATATGAGAGATGTTACCGGTTCATCTGCTGACTTAAAAATGTAAAAATAGTGAGACTGGTTTAAAATTAGTTTTTTTTTTTGGAACATAGTGACACGAGAGCAGCGGGAAAGCCTGAGATATTTTCTCAAATAAGGATAAGAATAATTAATAATTTGTTGCCTATTTAGAGCATCATGACAGCACGAAAGCCAGAAAGTTATACCGGTAGTCCCGACTTACGGAAATTCGAGTTAGGAATTTCCGCAGATACGACCGGACCGCGGATCTATTTTCGGTTCGATCATGGATGTAGCTCCTGTATATTGTACAAAAAATAAATAAATAAATAAATAAATAATAATAGACACTTAAGTGCACAAGATACCAATTTTTACAATTATATACAATATTTTCAATGTGCAAGTGAATGTATAAAATATCCAAAGTCCGATATATTGTATGTGTGTGTGGGAGAAAGTTGCAACTCGAATGTTTGTAAGTCGGGGACTTGGTGTACTTAAATCTGAACCACGCGTTTAAGCTTCAGTTGTCATTGTTTGTTTTGCTTGTTTGTATTAAGGTTTATTGCCATATCAGCTTCACAGGTTATTTCATACCAGATGAATTCAACATTAAACCAATTTATACGAACCAATATAATATTAAGTTTTATATTACGGAATTTAAAAGACTTTGAAAGCAGAGGAAAATATTTACTTATTTACCCATAAAAAAATTATATATATAACATGGCCTTGGCCAGAAGAACAAGATTTTATACAAGGTTCTTTAGATGCACTTTTGCTAGAAATTGTAAGTTTTGCAGTATAAGTTGTCCGTCGCTGTCCATCATAGTCACTTTTTTGTTCCAGCCCTGATATAGTTCAGTTCCAAATCTTTGACACATAACTTTAAAATAACCCATCTAGACAATTTATAGATTTAGACAGAGCAACCTATACTTTTCAAAGTAGGCACAAGGACAAGGCGATGCGAGAACCCGACCTACAACACGAACACAGGTGACCGTGTGATGTAGCTGCACGAGCTCGATAGAAAAATCTCCACTGAACATTTTATATAATTTAAATAATGTGTTGAAAAAAACATCATATAAATAAGGTCCTCCAAAAATGCTCTCTCATGCTGAAGCACAAAACGGGCACGTCTCTAACAAGCTATGTGTTTTTATTTACAGTCCTGACTGCCGCATTATTAATGAATAACCAGCCCGGATGCTATCGATAGCAGCTAGACCCGACTCTCATTAACACCTTATATTGTTCTGCTGCAACGTGTACACACAACGCGCACTGCTTCATCTTTCCGCCATCACAGTCACGGCTGACGCTGATGTCGATCGGAGAGAGTCAGGTGACGTTTTACACACGATCCCACATGTCGGCTTTACATCTGTGTAACTCATCACAGGAACTGACAAGCAGGAAGAGTGCAAAAAAAAAAAAATACATTCACGTAACATCAATTGCAATACAGTATTAACTTAAACACGTTACAATTACAATATGTCCTTTTTGTTTAGTTATTTTCTTTTCCCTCCTTACTACCATTTGTGTAACCTGCTGCTGCTGCTGTAGCGCAAATAATAAATTGTGTCTATCAATAGATCTTCTTCCATATCCGATGAGATCCTGAGTACGCTGTTTCGCTCTTGAGGCCACCTCTCGGCCGTGGTTCCCGAGCATGGAACGATTGTGTTCTCACTGATAAAAATGAACCAGACTTCGGGGTCGAGTGTTGTGTGAAACGATCCCGGAGACTTAGCCATGTTTGCTCTGAGCTTCTGAAAGCACCGTCAAAACCACATGTCGGTAAAGACAGATGGCTTCGGCGTCAGAGTGTAAACTCAGGACTTCCGGTCACACATCCACCCGAACAGCTTCTGATGCCTTCACGGTGTCGCAAATCACCCAGGCGAGTCTGAAATGCTCTCTTCCCTGACAGATCATCACAACGTTGTTTCACTTTCCCCTACTGCATCCGGCATTAACTTTTTTCTTTCTTTCCTGTTTCAAACATGAACCTCATTTCACCTTTTCTTTAAAAAAAAAAAAAAGGTCTTTCTGGCAATGAGGAACTGTCAAAGTGTTCCGATACTTTTGCCTACACAGCTGACCGACACATAGGAGGGTCAGAGGGGGGGGGGAGGTGAACGTTAGAGCTGACCTCAGACACTCAAAGCGGGACCTAGAGCTGTCAACACTGCCAGAGTTCTGCCTGAGGAATGCCACAGCTGTGCCAATCTCCAGACCAAAGAGCACAGAGACCTGAGAATCATCATCATCAAGGTCATCCAAATAAAAACAAAAGCAAAAAAAAAAAAGGGTTGAGCAAATCTGGGCAACTGGTGAATCAGGAAATTTCAAGCTAGTTGACAGGCAACTAACAAACCAAACATGCCTGCTCATTGAGCGGGCGGGGCTTCAGGAGGACCAGCGAGACAAAAAAGTAAATATGAATTGCAAATCTGGACAAATGCATGCACGCAAATCTCAGAGGTGAGAGAGAGAACAAAAAACTGACTCAGGCAGACACTGGATTTCACACAGCAGGTACGCTAAATTAATAAAAAAATAAACAATAATAAAAGAAAAAATATATATCTATTTGTGTATAATTCCGTAACTCATGACTGTACGTGTCCAAACCAAAAGGCAAAAACTTGTCTACATCTGTAACAACTGACTATTTTTATCACTATTTCTATAACTTTCTTTTAACTTTCTTTAGATTCTGGCAAGTCAGTACGTTCATCACAGAGAAACAGAATCCGTTTCCTCCACCAAAGTGACACGAGGGGGAAGGACAACTGGGCAGTTGGACGACCCGTCACGTTTTGCGATGACCCGAGCTGAGCATTTGTTCGACGTGAAAGACCATCTGTCTACGGATAACAGCATCTCTTCCAGACTTCTCTGTGAAGTGGGTGGCTGAAAAGCTGATTTTACAAACTGCTTATCAAAGCAACACACACACACACACACACACACACACACACTGCACACTAAGCACAAAAAAATATAACTGACACACACTTTCAGAATAACAATCCAGTCTTTACTCAGTTTGTGATGATTTTTAAAATAAAATAAAGTTGTTCCTCGATCGAGTGAAACGCTTCTGTGAAACCCAACATGAGAGCAGGTAAATAAATACCAGACAAGCTTCAAGTCTAAACAGAAAACAATTCCAGCATTATAAGTACGAACTTGCAAATTGGCTATGCAGAAAAAAAAAAAAAAAAAACACACACACACACACACACACACACACACACACACACACACAAGAGAGGCATTGTACTGGGTAAAGGCGAAAGAGACGCATTCAGCGTATAAAACAGCTCCCGGCTTTAAACTGTACATCTTCCAGGGTTGTCAACTTGGTGCCTTTGTCACTATGAGCCCTTACGCAAGAACAAAAAAGCCCAAAGAAAAATATAGTGAGTGTCTAAGCAATCGCTAACGAAGGTCATGCACTCTGCGAGGCTCTCCAGCTCACACGGTTGCTCCTGGTGAGACGAGTGGAAGGGACTGTATCTGTCATTCACTTAAGTGCAAACCAACAAGTAATTTACTATAATTTTTCTCCTAACCAGCGGTGACCGATCACCATTAATCAAAACAACCTGATAATCGCTGTTCATAAGGACCAATCACAGATCTCAACTGTTCCCAATAACCAAAAACATCCATTCCAAATGATCAGACACTAATTACCACTAACTCCAACAAGTAAACACGCATCCCTGTGGTGGTTCCAAACAACCAATCATTCATCGCCACTAGTGATCGGTCATTTGGAACCACTGGCAACACTCGTCACCAGCCTGGCTCCAAACGACCAATCGCTACTCATCACCAACCATGGCTCCAAACGACCAAACACTCATCGCTGCCCGCGTTTCCAAAAGATAAAACATTTGTCACCAGCTTCGTTCCAAACGACCAATCACTCATCGCCAGAGAATCTCTGATCATGCAGACCGATCCAGCTTTCCGAACTTCTGTCACGGATACCAGGCTGAATCGGGGACATGTCCCCTCACTAACGCAGCTTCGCTTTCTTGACACAAAGTTTATCAATGTAAAAACAAACATAACTCGTCTTTGCGTTCTGTCCCCAAAGGCGACCTCATCCTGCTTCTTTTTTTTTTTTGCAAAGAAAGTCTTCTAACTCTATTAGAACTATCTATTATAGTCCACAGGGTTCACTTACCCACCCCTGCACCTGTGACGTCATCTGGGGGATTCTAGCTCGTGCTGGGGGGGTATGCATTAACTAGTTTCCCCTTAAACAAATAATTATAATAATAACAACAACAACAATGAGACAAACATGCAGGCTGTCCTGCACAAATGTAGCTTTAATTTTTTATTTTTTTAAACAATCATAATTAATCATTACAGATCATATAAGATAAAACTTGCTAACAAAAGGACAAGCTGCGTTTGCTGGATTAGCTAGCTTACGTGCTAGCACAGCTGACGGCATTATTATTATTATTAAAAATAATTGTTTGCTTTAAAATATTTGTTTAAAATTTTGACAAATGTCATCGATTAGCAGACAGACTTGCATTCAGTTGGTCCTCAAACCTGTACATTGTCTTTGTAAACACAACAAATCCCATTCTCACCCATTTTAAGAATACATTCTGCACTAGTTGCTTAATAAACTAACTCGCCATCTCAACACCAACTTTAATTACAGATTATTAAAGGGTTTTCTGCATTACAAAAAAAAACAATGATGCAATATTAACCTAAATTTATGACCGTATTAGGCGTGCTAGCTATCAAGCTAATGCTAGTTTAGCATCTCTAGCTAGCTAACAGCTAGCTCTCTTAGCCTAGCCGCTCCTTAAACAACCTTAGACAAACAAAAGATGCTGTATAATCGTCACCGTGCACAAATCTTCATTCTACATCGCATCATTTTCTCTCGTTTTTACCTGGAAATCACGATCTTCGTTGAACCTTGAAAATCTGTCAGCCATTTTGTCTCAGCTCCTCTCTGTCTCTGTCTCTCTGCTCTCGTTTAGGAGTCTTTACGTCTGGAACGCCCACAGGTCAGGCAGAGAAGGAAAAACGACCAATCACAGAGGGAGTCAGGTTGATTGATGGGTTCATGATCCAATCAGATAGTACACACGGACTTGCCGTTTGCCTGCAGCGTATATTTGTGTCGACTTGTATGTTTTAAACTCGTGCTGCAAAGATTTTAATGTATCGCTATCTTGTCGGAGTGTAAAGACTTTTTATGAATCATAAGGTTTTAATAGCATTCTGCTTTATCCCCTTATATGGTCAATATTTTGATGTATTTTTCCGCCGTACTGTACAGAGCTGTAAATAGACAAGAGGCGGCTCCTAGTGGTGACTTTAGGTATCTACAGACCCCTTTACTCCTTGATGATGGTTTCATTTGGATAATAATATCCAATGGATAATAATAATAATAAGCACATTTTTTAATTAAAATGCTTTTTAAGTTAAGAGTAAAAATATATATACAGTAATGTGCAAAAGTCGTAGGTGCCATATTATCTGTAGTACAAATTGTTATATAGGTTTATTATGTCTGCATTATTATGTACAAGACCATTCTCTACAAAGATACACTACAATTAATGAATGAATAAAATTACAGAAGAATATCTGCATGCCTGTAAAGAAAGCAACATATTACATGACAGACCAGTTTTCAGATGTGGAAAAAAAAAATCTATAATATAGACTCCTGGGTTTTGCATGAAAATGTAGGTAATGGTCTTGTACATAATAATGCAGACATAATAAACTTATATAACAAAATTTGTACTACAGATAATATGGCGCCTAAGACTTCTGCACAGTACTGTATATTCCACCAAATACTGATTTCTAGTTGTTATTTATGCAAAGCAGTAACACAATTTATTAGTAGATGTTATTTGCATTTTGTTTGATTTAAGTTATTAAAGCTCTGCAAATACTGCATGATCCTGGGTTATTTGGATGTCTTGTGATTGTCATTTCCTTTAAATATACACTTTAAATAACAATAGTTTTAGTTTGAATTTAGGTGAAAAATATTGTCAGCAGTTCACAAAAAATAGAACAAAACCGTTCATCTCACCAATACATGCACCAGTCAAAAACAGTCCAAAGACCTGCAGTCAAAAGACATGTAGCGTTTCCAAATTGCCCATAGTGACTGTGAATATTGACCAGAGGTGCTACCCTGGTTATACAAATAAATAAATACACTGGTCACTACTGTCCTCCACGGACCCTAGTTGGACTACAGATCAGCCATAACATTATGACCACCGTCGAATAATGAGTGCGTCCCCTTTTGTCCCCATAACAGTGATGCACCCATGACCCTGTCGCCATTTCACCGGTTTTCCTTCCTCAGATCACTTTTGGTAAGTCCTGATCACATGAGCTGCAGTTTTTAGAGTGGCTCTGACCCGGTCGTCTAGCCATCATAAGTTGGCCCAAAGTGTCAGAGTCACTCAAAACCATCGGCTTGGCCATGTTTTTCTGCTTCCAACACATAGGTCAAATTGATGAAGATTAATGCTGGTTCCAATAGAGAGCTGGCCAAATTGTCTAGAAGTTTTGAGTCTAGTTTTGTAATAAGTCCAACAGATGGCAGCACAAGGCTGCAGTCAAAGGGAGCACCAACCTGCATGAGTCGGTGTGCCAAAAGACATCGTCCCGTGTACATCAAGAGCTGTGCAACTGGTGCTATTTTGACCGGGCTTGGGATCTGTACTGCATCTGGCAGCTGAGGTTTTTGGCATTGGGTAGGAATTGAAACCTGGCCTCAGTGGCGGTTCTACACTGATTTACTCCCTGATTTACAATCATTTACTCCCTGATTCAGTTTTGAAAAGCTCCTCTCTGCTTGAGCCACAGTCACTGTGCTCCTGAGAGCAGTCCAAAAGTCGCAATTGAAATTGACATCAAAACACTGTAGCCTGCAGTGTAACTCTTATAAATTGGAAATTTAAACAAACATGCCTTTACATGATAAATGTCTGTCATGACCCATTAGACACTATATTAAAAAAAAATAATAATAATAATAATAATAGTAGTAAATAAACTATACAACCCTGTCCAAAACACCATGTAATGGATTTAAGGGTTATAATGGGAATTTTATTGGTTGTAATGGAAAGTATAATGGTGTGTATTGGTATGTGATGGATTCTATTGGATGGGTGGAATTTTAAATCCTATTGGAAAAGTGCCCCAAAACAATAAGGAATATAAGGAATTTTGTAATAAGGTTTTAGTGGAAAAAGTTAATGGTCCATAATGGTATTTAATAGAAATCATTCGAATTTTTGTGATGGCTTCTATTGGGCTTCTATTGTTTTTTTTAGCATGGTAAGCATAACAAGCATCATAGCAAGAAGACTAACAAACCTAACGTTAGAACACTAATCATCACTAGACCTTCATGGACATGATACAGTGATCATACAGAGAGAACGTTGTTGCATATACATTTATCTTTTGCTCGTTTCTCCTCTTCTTCTTTTCTCTTTTTTCTAAATTGGGTACCTGACAGCTTTGGCCTTTTTCTCTCCATCGCTGTTTATTTTGAAATTGACAATCAATTGATTCCCCATCCCCCCCTACTGTCACTCACAACTAGAAGTCAAGACTAAACCAATTCACCTCCACATAATCATTTATTCGTTTTATTACCATTTTTATTAGCCATTTCACACAATTTTGAAATAAATAAATTGTAGCTCTGTGTTTATAATGCCGCTATTTGTAAGAAAGTCAAGGTGTTTAGCCCACAACTGGATGGATTTTCCCTCCTTTTGCGAGACGATAACTTTCCTCCGCGCCGTCTCCCTTCCCCTCCCCTTTCCACTTCTCACAGCTTCAGTGCGGCATCTTTTGCACCTTTTCAGCAAACTTGCACAGGGGCGCCACCGCGCCAAAGTCATATATAAAAAAAACGTATAGCGGCGCGCCGGTGCATTTCCTCCCCAAGTGGAGTCGTGAAAAAATGCCGCCCTGGGCGGCTGCCCATGCCTGAAACCGCCACTGCCTGGCCTTCCTTATGGCAGGTGAGAAACCTACCACAGGTTAATTGTTGTTCCCAAATTGTATGTAGCGTGTAAATGCGTGTGTGAATGCTGACCGGAGGTCCTACTATGATTGTACCAATGGAAATAAGTACACTGGTCACCACTGGCCTCCATGATCCCTAGTTGGACTACAGAGGTTCCTAGCTGGATGGATGTATAAATATAAATGCTTAGGGAATCATATGAAACTTTCTGAACGCAGCGGTTAGCACTGTCGTCTCGCACCTTCAGTGAAGATTGGAGATCAACACCTGTTTTGTGGGTTTCCTCTGGGTGTTCTGTTTTTTTTTTTTTTTCTCCCCACAGTCTAAAAAGCACACAGAGTCAATGGTGTGTGAATGAGTGTGTGACTGAGTGTGTGCCTGAGTGTGTGCCTGCGCCCTGCATTGGGTTAGCACTCATACAGGGTGTCGTCTGGTTTGTGCCCTTGGTCCATGGATAGGCTCCAAGTCCAGTGCGACCCTACACAGGATAAGAAAATAATACAGCATGGAAAGTACGAATGAACGAAGGCATTGTTTCTGAAAACAATGACCGCCAAACAAAATGGAAATAAACAAGGAGGGGAAAAAAAGAAACCATGAAGCAAAAATGAAACAATGACTTTAAAAAAATGTCTACATAAAAAATATAAAATAAAAATACTATAAAAAGCATTGAACGATAATTAATGAAACAAAGTCGATAATTGGTGTGATGTCACTTTGCTTAAAATATAGTCTCAGATACGATTTAAGGAATCTAGCTGCTTAGTTTTACGGAATATCCTGTAGAACTAGGCAGAGTCCTTCTGAGGACTTTGTCGAACCTGCTCCTTTTTTCGTGTTTACAAAATTATTTTTTTGTTTTGTTTTTGTTTTTGTCTGAAGCATGATCCTCTACATAAATTTTTTTTCGGAATTTAGAAATGTTTTTTTACCGATTTAATTACGCAGCCATTAAGAGCAAGTTCCGTCTTGTGACTCTTATATGCCTTTGACACGAATACACAATGTAAAGCATACCAATCCACTTAACTAAATCTCTGTTCCTTTTCCCCACACTGCCATCATGTGTCCAAAAACTATAACCGCACCTAAGGCGTACTTAATCTCTCAGTGTCGTCTCTGCACCTTTAAATCGTGAGGGGAATCCCGGATGCCATTTTGTCTCAGAATTTTTTCTACAGAGCCCCTAAAGCAGGGGTCTCAAACTCAGTTCCTGGAGGGCCGCAGCCCCACAGAGTTTTGTTCCAACCCTGCCCCAACATGCATACCATGTAGTTTTCAAATAAGCCTTAATGACTTGTTTAGTTGGATCAGGTGTTTTTAATTATGGTTGGAACAAAACTCTGTGAGGCTGCGGCCCTCCAGGAACTGAGTTTGAGACCCCTGCCCTAAAGGGACATGGATGAGGGGGGAAAAAAGAATGGGGGGTTGGAGGGGGATCTTGGAAAGAAAAAAAAGGGGGACATGAGACATGAGGGGAAAAAAACTGGAGAAGAAGGGAAAAAAATGGAGGAAAATGAATCAAGACCACATGACTCATACTTCTGGCGCCAAAATACGGAAAGGGCTTTTAGGCACATTACTGACACTCACTGGACTGGATTGGTATTGCGCGGACAATGATCAAGCTTTTAAGAGCATTGCTGCCACCTGCTGGACTAAATCAGCAACACTGAAGAGTCAAGTTTTGCGAGATCTCGCAAACTTTTTTGCGAGATCTTGGGAACTTTTGGGAGATCTCGCAAAATGTTTGCAAGATCTCGGGACCATCTTTTTTCAAGATGGAATTTTTTTTTCCTTCAACGCTTATTTATTACCACCCATGTCCCTTTAGGGGCCCAGTAGTTTTTCACTGTGAACTGTTTTGTTGAGGATTTTTTCGAAATTAGGATTATTTATCATCAGGTCAGCTTTACAGGACAGACATTTTCTATCATTGTGCTGTAGGAGAGGCGGCACGGTGGTGTAGTGGTTAGCACTGTCGCCTTGCACCGCCAGCGTCCGGATTCAATCCCCGGCTAGGCTCGATTGCCTGTGTGCATGGAGTTTGCATGTTCTCCCCGTGCTTGCTGTATGTACCAGACTTTTTATACATTCACTTACACACAGAACTGTATTGCATATAATTGCAATATTAGTATCTGGTGCACTGCAGTATCTATTTTTTGTAAGGACACGTGAGCTACTTCCAGACTGACTCGAAAGTTTTTTCTTGTCTGTGGAAAGTCGAGGACTACCGGTAAACATGTATAACAAAGAATGTTTATAAAATACACGAATTATAACATTAAAACCACTCGCTCAATATCTGATATCTAGGTCAAGATCACAAAAGAGAGCTCTGATCCAACTCCAAAGTTTGCTAACAGTGTGTTGTTCATTAGCAGCAATCCTGTACATTGCAATGTGGGGCCTTGTTTTTCCAGCACATCCCACAGATGCTCATTCAGATTGTCATCTGGGGAATTCGAAGACAAAGTCCAAACCTTGAACTGTTCACCATGTTGATAAATCCATTTCTGAATGGCACATTATCCAGCTGGAAGCGGCCACTGCCATCAACAAACACCATTCCCATTAAGGGGTGTACTACCACTGGAACAGGATCGAAGGTCTCCTGGCAGAACCTTGCCCAAAGCATCACACTGCTGGCGACTTGTCGCCTTGCACCTCTAGGGTCCGGGTTTAATTCCCGTCTCTGTGTGCATAGAGTTTGCATGTTCTCCCCATACTTTCCGAAGAGGTTAGGTTAATTGGCATTCAAATTGGCCATAGTTTGTGGGTGTATGTATGTGTGTGTGCCCTTTGATGGATTGTCTAGGGTGTACCCCGCCAAAGTCTCCTGAGATAGGCTCCAGGCCCCCCGTGACCCTGAATATAGGATAAAGCTATATAGATGATGAGTGAGTAAGTATATCAAGTCGTATATACAGTATATACTCATATATATGTATAGAGACGTTGACAACATGGTGGTGTAGTGGTTAGCATTGTCGCCATGTACCTCCAGGACCTAGGTTCGATTTCCGCCTCGAGTCTGGTTGATGGGTTTGCTCCAGGGTTTCCTCCCACAGTCTAAAGACATGCAGATTAGGCTAACTGGCATTTCCAAGTTGCCTGTGTGTGAATGTTGACCGGAGGTCGTACTACGGTTGTACAAATGGGAATAAATATAGAGGTCATCATTGGCCTTCATAGTCCCTAGCTGGACTACAGAGGTCCCTAGATGGACAGATAGGTAGATTGAAAGACACGACGATTAGCCTAATTCCCAAATTGTGAATGTGTGAAGGTTCTACCACGGGTGTGAAAATGGAAATAAATACAGTGGTCACCATTGCCCTCCAAGTTCCCTAGCTGGACTACAGAGGTCCCTAGATGGGTGAATATATACAGTATATATATATATATATATATATATATATATATATATATATATATATATATATATATATATATATATATATATATATAGACTTTACTGTCAAAGTGATCTTATGTGGGCGATACAAAAATAGGATGGATTTTTACAGGGATATAAGATCTAATTTAATATTATAGAAAAAAAAGTAGTTTTATATTTTTGCTATTACTCATTATGGAATGTTCTTCAGGCAGAATTGAGTCATCTGTTTAAAATACAGCAGAATTTCTGTGTGCATTTTGAAAAAAAAGGGGGGGGGAGACTTCTTTTTAGTGTTTTCTAATTTATTAGGATTTAAATATAATCTTATAAATGTGACAGGTTGTACAGTTTTAGTAAAACAATCATGCACACAGTGGTGTTACATGACTATGATTAGTCGAGGTTGATTATTTTATATATATGGCTTCAGACTTCAACTTAGAGCCATATCTGCAGGCTGGGACTGGGATGGCTCAGTGCTTAAGGGATTTGACGTGAGACTCCTGGGGCTCCAGGCCCCCCGTGACCCTGTACAAGAGAGTGAATACTCATCCACTATCCACTGTACCATTATTCACTTAACAATGAATGAGACTTGAGTGAAGAAGCTTTCAAAGCAAAGTGGATGAATTATGCAGCAACACATCGTCAAGGTTTTTATTCTCCTGTAATGTTGCTTACAAAGCAAGCTCAGTTCCCGTTTTCACTTGCCTTATAACAGTCATCCATTTACCAGCCACTCTCCTTTTTCCTTTCTACTGAAGTTCCTAAGATAAAACATATGGCTTGTGATGTTACGCGGAAACCACAGAAACGATTACATCTTCGCATTCCAATCATACAAAGAACAAATGCACTAATATCAATATGAAATGCATTGTCTGGCTGCTGCGGAACATCTACTGTACAGTATGAGGCTACAGTGTCGGATGCCAGTTTTAACTATCAGGAAATGGTTTAATTATAAAATGAAAACTCCCTCCTGGGAATCTAAAAGCGTAGAGATCTTTGCTGTGTGAAAGTTTTAACAGGTCTGTGCTTCAGCTAGTTTCACTTCCTGATTGTTGCAGTGGTTGTGCCATGAGGTTTGTCTTCAGGAACTGGAATGAAGAGTTTCGGGTCATGTGTCAAGCCAAGTCTTTGGCCTAAAAAAATAATAATAATAAAAAAAAACGACTAAAGACTAATTTTTACATCGCTTTTATTGTCATTTCAACCATATACAGGTCAGTACACAGTGAAACGAAACAGCGTTCCTCCAGGACCAAGGTGCTACATACATGTAACATAAATTAACAGAAATGGACAAGCTAACTAGTATACCTACTGTAATTAGCTAACTATCTAAGTCAAACCATATTTACACCATGAATCATCAAAAAAAAAAAAAAACTTATAAAGTACAGTGGAACCTCGGATTGCGAGTAACTTGGTTTACGAGTGTTCCGCAAGATGAGCAAAGATTTGTAATAAATTTTGACTTAAACGAGCATGTCTTGGTTTACGAGTGTCGCGTTTTTTGACACCAACACACACACACCGACACACACACACATTCTCTCTCCTTTACACTCCCCCCTCCCTGGCTTCACACAAACACACTGCTCTACACAGACACTCTGTCGCGATTCCTTTCAAAGGTAAGGTGCTGGTTCATTTGTTTTTTTTGTTTTTTTTTTACTTTACAGCAGTGATTCCATTAGTGTGCGCTCACACGAGTGTCATTAGAAAGATTTCTTTTTTTCCCTTTCAAACAGTGTTTCCGTTGTGTGTGTGTTTGTTGTGAAACTTAAAAAGCAAGGTGGGGGGAGGGAGGAGGAGTTTTACTGTGTAAGACAAGGCGAGGGAAGGGGCTAAATCCACACACACACACACACACACACACACACACACACACACACACACACACACACACACACATACACACAAATGGAAACACTTATCTATTGGGATTTATTTTAACTTTTTTTTAAAGGTAAAGTGCAGATTAATTTGTTTTATTTTTACTTTATATATTGTATTAATTATTTTTATGTATTTATTTTTTGGGGCTGTGGAATGAATTATTTGAGTTTTCATTATTTCTTATGGGAAGGTTTGATTTAGTTTACGAGTGTTTTGGAATACGAGCCCGCTTCCGGAACGAATTATGCTCATAATCCAAGGTTCCACTGTACTATAAAAAAGACATTACTATACAAAAAATAACACAAAACAACAAGACACGCAAGCTTCATGCGCAACAGAGGCGGGAATTGAACCCGGTCCCTTGAGGTTACAAGGCGACAGTGCTAACCACCTGAGCCACCGAAACATTGAATTTTGCTGTTTTCCCAATACTTTTGGCCTCCTCTGTAGTAATATGAGTGGAACTCACAGTCACCTTTTATCACATTTGGTTGGTTTCCTCCAGGTACTCTGGTTTCCTCCCACAGTCCAAAGATATACAGATTAGGCTAATTCATGTTCCCACATTGCCCATAGTGTGGGAATGAGTGTGTGTGCCCTGCGATGGATTCGCACCCTGTTCAGGGTGTACCCCGCCTTGTGCCCTAAGCCTCCTGGGATAAGCTCCAGGTCCCTGTGACCCTGAATACAGGATAAAGAGGTATAGATGAATGAGTGAGTGAGTGAGATTAGCCTTAGGTAAAGGAGCAGATCTGGGGGACTGGTGAACTAGTATGTTTAGATGCTGTCTTCCCCACTCTCATTGATCATTCAGGCTTGTTGATCCAGATCTCACCCCCCCCCCCCCCCCCCCCCCCCCCCCCCCGCGCTCTGCCCTCTGGACCTGTCTGACTCGTCCTGGTGTGCCGCTTCTGGTTGGAGATCTTGTCACATGTATACCCTGTGTGGTCTGCTTGGAATGCGTGTGGTGACTGGGGACAATTCCACTCGACCATAAAGACAGTAAAGTGGAACCATCCCCAGTCACCACACACAACTCAGTTAAGGATTCAGGACTGGAATTTTCTTCAATAACGAACTGGACTCCATATTAACATAACACATCTCCTGTTATACTGAACTTCCAGCTGCCTGACTGCAGATCAAGCCCTTCTGTCCGTTATCACCCAGATGTAGAGGGTTTCCCTGTTGAGTCCGGTTCCTCTCAAGGTTTCTTCCTATTGTCGTCTCAGGGAGTTTTTCCTTGTCACCATAACTCTCGCTCATTAGGCACAAATCATTTTGATTCATACATACCGTATTTTCTCACACGTTTCATACTCATTTCCCTTGATCCTGTAAAGCCGGTTTGCGACAATGAAAATCGTTAAAAGCATTATACACATAAAATGGACGTGGACTTAATATGTCATGTCTTATTGTATTATGAAATTTCGTAAAAATACAAACTCTACAGCTGCACAATATATACAGAGAATATTACCGCGTTCAACCCCCTCCTATTGTGCCTATTGATTTTAATTTACAGTTCATATGAAATTCATATGAAACCTTTGGTGACGCTTCATATGAAACCTTTACGAACCGTTATTTTTTGGATAGTACAGCTTTTGGGGTTACGTTCTGCTTATGCCATCACATCATCGATAAGTGTGAGGGTTTGGTTCACAGCCATGTGTGCCCACGCTATAGATTTTACATGCAAGATACTAAATGTTTTTTACACACTTCCCTCTTTCCATCACGCCGGTGCAGGTTATACTTCCTGTTCCTTTTTTTCTCTCTTCTCCAGAACTCTATATATTGACTCTTGAGCACTCTTTAGTTCACTTTTCCGCTCTTTAGTCTTACTCAAGCATGTACATGTCGGTGAAGTGGTTGAACTCATGTTGAGATCGTGATGCCTTTTGTTCAATATCTTTTTGATTCCTGGATTCTCTGTATTGCTCAGCTTTCTCAAAATTTCAATTCAAGAGTTCAGCATGACACAACACCTAACTGAATTAACAGGTGACCGTGACGACGCAGGGATTTCTAGAGGAGAAGTAGCTGCCACATATTGCACAAACCGATCATTGTGAGAACTGAGAAGTTCAAAGATTCTTCTAAATTATTTTGATATTAAAACATGACAACAAGCTTCTGTACACACCTTCCTGTACATACCTCATTAAACCTATTTCACCAATTTAAATTAGGAAAGAAAAAAAAAAGATGCACATCATATGCATTTAAGAATGATGAAGAGAAAATTCACCAGCAGGGGGCGCACGGAATAACTCAAGAGGCCATGTGTTCTGATTTAAGTTCCTTCCATGTTCCAAGTGTTCCACCACATCCTGTGAGAGGATTACTGTGTGAATTTGAAACTTCGCTCATTTGCTCATGTTGTTTAAACCCCATCATAAAGTATACAAGTGTGGGAAAACAGCTAATCCTTAGCAACATCTGATCTTCACTGGGTTTTCACGAGTTAACCGCTTTTAGTTCAAACTTCGTTCATGGACACATCTGTCTTGATAGGAAATGCAGTGGTGATAATGGTGTTTCTCGTAAAACTCTTTAACTAGAGAAAAAAGCAAAGTAAACATCCCCTCAACTCAGAATTCCTTCTCGTAGAAGATGACGAGCGTCATCAATGGCCTGCATTAGTACGCGACATTAACAAGAAAAGAGTTAAAAGGTTAAAGCTACAAATAATCTAATGTAATCAGTGATATTATTATTATTTCAGGTTGAAGCCCACGTACCTGTCTGTCTGTCTGTCTGTCTGTACGGCAGAACTCTCTGTCTAACGCAATGCAATTCTGTAAGGTGAATATATTACGGCTTGTTTACACTAAGTCACTAAGTGAACTGAACTTCAGCCAGAAATCAAAGTACTGCAAAAGTTTCATTAAAATCTGTCCAATGGTTGATTTAAGACGCGCCCACAGTTTGACGCATGGGCAATACGCTGTCAAAGCTTGCAGTTGATAATCTGGCACATAACTGCTCATAACTTCACCTCTACTCAACATTTAGAAAGTTTTCTGAGACTGGTTTCGGGTCCTCAAATATATCAAACGTAAAGATATCAAGATTACTTACAGCATGAGTGACCATCAGTGGGGCGTTGGTGGCTCAGGTAGGTAGGTTGCTCACCTGCCATGCGGAAGGCCTGGGTTCAAGGCCCAAACCCCGGCCAATGGATGCAGTGCGCCGGTCCTAAGCCCAGATAAAATGGGAGGGTTGCTCCAGGAAGGGCATCCACCCTAAAACCTGTGTCAAGTTGTTGTGTACGGATTGGATGGTCCACTGCGGCAACACCTCGACGGGAGCAGCCGAAAGACTACCAAGTACAAGATGTTGTTTTTAGGGAAATCGACATCCAGTCGAGTGAGGAAGCAAATATGCATCCTTCTTCATCGTTAGCTATCAAGTTAGAGAAAAACATAAAGAACTCAGTGTTTTTATTTCCTACTTGGACATGCGGAGCTCATATAGATTTCTGACTTCCCACCGACAAAATGAGTCAAATTAATCAACAGTCTTCGTTTCACCAAGAGTGATGCTAAAGTCTGTACACGTTTCTCCTTCACACCCATTTGTACACTCTACTCAATCAGATCATCTAGGGTTAGGGTTAAGCCAAAGCATCACGTTGATGATGTTATCAATAGCAGCACACTCGCTATCACGTCGATCGCTAACCAGCCAAGTCGAATGTTTTATCTCGGCACAACATCTCTGCCGCTAGGCTGGTGGATCTTTTCATTATTATGATGATGAATGCCACCAGAAAATGGTGACTAAAGAAAGAACTGTTTGTTCTTTTGGTTTGAGAAGGTAACAATACTTACCGTTGCTGTGTTACTTACCAGCATTCAAGCAAACAAGCAAAGAAGAAAGCATTCAAGCAACCACAGATGTGTGCAGATGGGTGAAAGTAGAGCTTATTCCAGTAAAACTCTCGGTCTATATTTATATTTAAGTACAAAAGTAAAAATTTAATATAGGATGCTTTATCATGGCTCAAATGTTATCTTATTATTATATTTGTGTTTAATCCACATTGTAGGCGAGAAGGCTCAAATGTCACTCTCGGCACAAAGATCTATTAATATAATGTGATTAAATGAGTCTGACAGCGATGCCATTTAACATAAACAGCAAACATGCAGCTGAGTAATTTGTATTAGGGAGATCTGAGTGGCTGTGAAATATCGGGACGTGAGAACAGGCCAGCATTTATTTTTAAAGATTTATTTTATGCTGAACATCACTGCACGTGGCTACATGCTTTCTCTTTAGACTAGAACAATCCAAATCATTATATATCAAATTTCAGTTAGTTTATTTGATAAATAGAGAAATTTGTTTCATGTGTTTGGGGAGTAATAAATGTATTGAAACAATGGACTGTTTTAGAGTTTAGCGTAACGTATAATCACAGCCAGTGGAAAGAGCAATTTCAGTCGGTTAAATTAGAATATCTATTCCACCTGCCAACTGTTTTGGCATCATCAGCCGCATAGACAAAACTGTTTTTTTATTTTTTCGGTTAAATATTAAAATAGTAAACAATTTTTTATTGTTCATGAGTTACCAAATACTTGGTTAACCAATTAAGCATGCAAACAATATACAGCAATCATGTTCATGACTAATTTATTTTAAACATTAACGCAAATAAAGATTTTGCTGTTTGCAAGCTTACATTTGTACCACAAGTACCTCTATGTCCTTGCTCAGATTTAAAAAGAAAAGAAAAAAAAAATACAAGTAAAGAAATCACATAGAAATGAGAGAGGAGGCATTTGAGAATCAGAGACTTGAAACTTAAAATTCAGTATGACACTATAAACTTCAAGCTACAGAGTTTACTGCAGGAAAAAAAATCTGATTAATCTGCAACTAATACTTGTGTATAAGTAATTTTTTATCCCTTTTCAGACATGCACTGCTGGCCATTAATCTGACATCATCTGAACGTGTCGGTTTCATATCTAGATGAATACACTGGTCACTTTTCTGTAAATGTCCTGATGATAGTCATAATAGGTCAAACCTAGTAACGCTTACTTATTTACTGCACTAATGAATAGGCACAGACAAGATCCTGATGTATAGTGGGTCCTCCAATCAGGACTAGATTAGGACTGTTAAGGAGAATTATTAACAAGAGAGTGAAAATCTCCTGGAACACACTTACGTTCATCCGCCATGTTGAACACACACACACACACACACACACACACACACACACACACACACACACACACACACACACACACACACACACACAAACTTCAGCAATCTCGTGAGTATGGCAATTACCATGACTATTACTATCACAGTAATGAACATTAACATCAACATATGTCTGAATAACAGAATGCTGTATAGACGAATTCAGCAATGTTACCAAAGGTGTTTACACACCTCCAAAATTTCTAAAATATTGCTTTAAAAGATTGTAAATTTGCTGAAATTATTCCTAGCACAGCCTCTAAACAGCTCGGTTTATTCATACTCTACTGTTTTGCCAGATCAAATTATAGTGTACCCTCTATTGTACTGTTTATTCAGCATTTACAGTAACTAAGATGTTTTTTTTTACTGTGACCAATCACATCAGGTCAGCTAATCAGATGATTAATTGACAACATGGATATACGACGTTGTTTGATGATCGGAAACGGCAAGCCTAATCCTGTCAATGCCGGGAAAGAACCTCGAACCCACTACTACCTGTAGCCAGGTAGCATTATGATCTATAGTTTTTATAATATTCAACTGTTTTTTTTTTTTAACCAAATGCATGATGGATTGTTCAGTTTCTTAAATGGTGGCTAATGTTAAAAAAAAAGTGGTTTGCACTGTGGCCTTACAACTCCAAGGTCGAAGGTTCGATTCCCCCCTCAGGTTTGTGTGTGTGGAGTTTACCTGTTTCCTGCGCTTGGTGGATTTCCTGAGTATTGAGTATTCCGGTTTTCCTCCCACAGTCCCAAGACATGCAGATTAATCTAAATGGCGTTCCAAACACTGCCTTGTGCCCAAAGTTTCTTGGGTCAGGCTCCAGGCACCCTGTGAAGTGGTATAGAAGATACATAAATTAATGAAATGTCTTTCATTGTATTATAAGCTGCTCTTGTTGTTGTTGTTAGTTTGTCATCTGCTCCTGTTGAGGGGTCGCCACAGTGGACCAACTGATCTGCTCAACAACTTGGCCTCAGGTTTTACGCTGGATGCCCTTCCTGGTGCAACCCTCCCATTTTATCGGGGCTTTTGACTCACACTGCATCCAGTGGCTGGGGTTTGGGTATTGGCTGGGAATAGAACCCAGGCCTTCTACATGAAAAGTGAGAAATCTACCACTGAGGCACCAACGCCCCCTGAATTATAAGCTGCTCTTAAGGGTAGTTAATACACTTTACAGACTTTAGCTATGTTTATTACTTTCATGCTGTTGTTGAAGAAAGAATTTCAACTTCAAGAAATATTCATAATATTGTTTTTCTTTACTGGTATTTCATGGTTTGTCTTTCCTTGATCATATAATTCGCAGGTTTTTAAATACTACGGACCCGATTACAACCTGTAGCTGAATGCATTGTAGCGTTCATTGTGTCTGGGAGCCTGATGCGGATAATGTTTGCTTTAACGATCCGTGTTTTATCTCATAGTGGTGCTTCACATTACTGCTTTAATTAGCACCACAGTTTCAGAACATATGAGACCAACTGGTTTAAAACCTTCCGCAGGTACAGTAGAATAAACATATCGATCTGTCCATTCATCTTTGAAGGTCCGATTTCCATTAGAGTAAGCCATGCTGCGTCGCGCATTTGTTTCTGTTTCTTGAGGATTTTGTCGTGTCCGTGTCTTACAAATACGCTGTCTATACATGGTAAACTCTCGCTTCGATTGGCACGTATAGCCACGCCCTCCTCGAGGAGGAGGGGGGGGGGGAGGAGAAAAAAAAACGTTCTATTTGTCCAAAAAAAAAAAAAGAAAGAAAAAAAAAAGAGATGTAATCTGGCACAAAACTGCTCATAACGTCCTTTCTACTCAACGTTTTTTGATTTCATTTATGGTGCAGACTTAACCTCAGGCAAATACATGAGTACTGCAGAAGTTTCGTTAAATCCTGTCCAGCCAGTTTTGCGTGATGCTGTGACAAAACCTGGCTGGACAGACATACAGACATACAGACATACGTTCTTCCGAGACTGGTTTCATATGAAACGTAAAAATATCATTGAAATATCATCAAGAGTTCTGATCAATGTACAGACACAACCTTTCTTTTATTCCTATAGATTCACAGACTCAAGTTGATTCGAACGGGTTTTACACAATGTAGGTGTGTTTTGGCAGTAAGTTAGAAACTTTATAAGTGTGTACTGTGTACTGAAATTATAACGTGTAGTAAACTTTTGGTTTTCCATCCCACCTCCCCTTGGGTTACACCGCCATGAGCTTCGTCATGAGAGAGAGAGAGAGAAAGAGAGAGAGAGAGAGAGACAGACAGACTGAGAGAGAAGTGAAGTAACCGCCCCGAAGCACGACACCACACAGAGATTTACACTCAAACTAACACAGACAGGTAAGTTTATCTAACTGTAACTAGTCCGGATAGACACAGCGTGTGTCCAGAAGGTCGCGTTAACGCGGTTTCGCGGTAACGCTCGCGACTTCGATTAGATTCGCTAACGTTTCTGTTTCTGTAAAATGGCGGCGGAAAAACCGGAAGTCCCGCTATTACTCTGTAACGGTCAGATCGCAGTACGAGCTTTTGAACGGACTTTATACAGGTTTGTTTAGTCACCTCACACATCTATAGCCTCCCAGAAGATTTACAGAAACGTTAAAAAAAAAACAACAAAAAAAACAACAATCAACATTTAAATTTCAAAATTTAAGAGCCTCGTAAAACGTTACAGTTGGAAACAATGTTGCAACTTTAGTTGTGACAGGAAGCCAGTAATAAAATGATTTCCTCTTACAAGTTTCTTAGTAATCCCATGACTCTGTTTTCTCTGTTTTTGGGTGAAATAATATTGAACTTTATTAGCAGCATGTTTAGGAAGTATGCTTTTGCCGAGTTTGAATTGAATGTTGATAGATTAATTAACCATTTTTAAGCATGTGTAATAAGGAGTCATTATCTCATTCTGCGTTGAATTTCTTCTATATGTTTGTTATAAATTTTATATTACCATCTTGGTACGTATTTGCAGTCAGTACTATATATGCATATATATATATATATATATATTTATATATACAAGATGTTCCTCCTCTTTTTTTGCATTTATTGTCTTTCAATTTCTTAATCATCTGCAATCAACTGCAGTAATATTAAAACAGATGACTTTACATGTAATATTTGTAAGTAAGAGTGAACATAATAAGTTTATCACTATAATTGCTGTATAGTTATTATAATATATATAAGCTGGAAACACAACAGTCATGCAATGTCATGCAATTTTCTCTGAACGTGTTATGCTTTATGTTTATTGCAAACAAGTAAAAGCATGTCCATGCGTTTAGAAATACTATATATATATATATATTGTATTTATTTCTATGTATAATATTTAGCATTGTCCTGTTACTGAAAGACATTTTTATTATTATTATTATTATTATTATTATTATTATTATTATTATTATTATTATAATATACATAATGTTTACAGAAATTTACCTGGACATTAAATCATTAATTACCTGTTAATATAAAAATAAACGTTACATATCAGTAATATAATTTCCTATAATAAGGCTAACCACTATTATTTAACTTTTCCACAATTGTTCAAAAGTAAAAAAAAAAAAAAAAAATTATACCTACTATAAGGAGAAGCTAAAACACTGTCACATTTTTCCCCTGTCATGACATTGTGAGCAATACCTTTAAACAAAAACATTTTCAGAGATATGATGTTCAGATTTCGAGTAAGAAATGTCAATGAACTGCATAATTGATGGGAAGAGCAGTGAATAATGCCTCCTTACATTCTTAAAGAAATATGTCAAGAAGTGCAAGAGTTTGCAAAACAGGTGTTACACAGGTGTATTTACATGTAGCCGAATAATCTGTTAATAATAGTTTATTATAAAAGATTAGACTGTTAATCCGAGAAAAAAACATTACATACACGTCTCAATCGAAATACAGTAAACTGCTTATTTACTGTATATGGGTTGATGATGTACATTTGTTCATAATTACATCATTTAACAGATTTACATTGAGGTCAATGCATGTATGAACCGTTCCGTGGATTACATGAACACAAACAGTTTTTATGCAAGTTTTATGCAAAAGATGAGTTCAACTCTGAGTCCAAATATACATAAACCAGGAACGTAGCTCGAATTTAGATACGCATGTGCATTTTTCAATGTCGATAACAGATATAAACCCAGAGCTGTTGTACTTTGTACAGCCTATTGATTACCGTATATTGCATTTCCTGGTTGTTACGAGTATAAGAAAAACCAGAGCCAAACAAATGTGATTAAACTATCCAGCATCATTGCTTATTTCGCTTAATATCCAGTATTATTAGTATTAGTATTATCATTATTGAGATATTGTGGCTTAGCATTTGGTGCACATCTAACTGCATTAATATTATGTACTTCTTCTGTTTATTTTTAATCGTATTGGTTGATATTTTAAGCAACCATTTGCTAGTAAGATATGTTTGATACAATTTACAGGTTACAGAAGTAAAAAGTGTGCACAAATCGATCCGGTTTAAAAGACATAATGAATAAAAATAATTGTTTTTTTTAATAAGAAATGAATCAACGCATTCTCAGGCAAAATTAGGAGGAGATATAATAGGCAAGTACTTTTCTTATACACAATTGTCAGGCACGCAGAGTAATGAAGAGAAAAAAGAGGAGCAGGACCCAAGTGCAGATTTACAGCACCAAAGGGGCGTGGCTTAGACACGCTTTTGGACGAGGGGGGCGTGGCGCGCTGGCCGTTGAGCACTTCCGTGTTCAGGGGGGAAATCCTGGTGACGTAATACAAAGCCGGTGCAATGGGTCGGAAAGCCAGTTAAATCAGTCAGCGATGCGTGTGACATAAGGGGTTGGTAACCAGGCGCTTGATTTGGGAGCCATGAAAGGTGGGATTTATCCGGTGCATAGTCGAAGGTAGGCGTAACCTGACAGAGCAAGGGTTGATAATCTTGGTGACAGTGAATGGGCCAATGAACTTAGGGGATAGTGTGAGATGGTCTTGATGGGAATGTCTCGTGTGGCGAGCATTACTCTATCGCCGACCTTGTATCTTGGGGCAGCCGAGCGTCGTCGATCTGCTTGTAGCTTGAAGGCTTGTACTGACTTTAGGAGTTGGGACCGAGCTTTCTGCCAGGTTCTCTTGCAGCTGCGCACGAAACTTTGTGCTGAAGGGACCGCTACCTCTTCTTCCTGAGAAGGAAACAAGGGTGGTTGATACCCCAAACAGCACTGAAAGGGAGACATTCTGGTAGATGAGGTGGGAAGGGAGTTGTGGGCATATTCTACCCATGGGAGCATCCTGCTCCATGAAGTTGGGTTCTGTGACGTCATGCATCTCAGAGAGGTCTCCAGCTTCTGGTTGGTTCTCTCTGTCTGTCCATTGGACTGTGGATGGTGACCCGACGACAGGCTAGGCGTAGCGCCAATGAGTCTGCAGAAGGCCTTCCAGAAATGTGCAGAAAACTGGGGTCCCCTATCAGAGACAATGTCAACAGGAAGTCTGTGTAGCCGAAAAACGTGGAGGATGAGCAGCTCAGCTGTCTCCTTGGCCCGATGGGAGTTTAGTCAGGGGACGAAATGGGCGGCTCTGGAGAAACGATCAACGATGGTCATAATGCAATTGTTCCCCTCCGAAGTTGGGAGTCCGGTAACAAAATCGAGGGCAATGTGAGACCAAGGACGGTGAGGGATGGGAAGTGGTTTAAGGAGGCCTGCTGGAGGTTTGTTGGATGGTTTGTTCCTTACACATGTATCACAAGCTGCCACGAATCCTAAAATGTCCTCCTTCATAGTTGCCCACCAGAAGCGTTGCTGGATCAGATACAAGGTGCGGGCCCCTCCTGGGTGACAGGCCAATCTGGAGCAGTGTCCCCATTCAAGTACATGTGGGCGAATCGACTCTGGAGCAAATAGGCGGTTGGTAGGAACGTTGCTTGGACCTGGTTCTTGCTCTAGGGCCTGTCTGACCAGGACTTCAATGTCCTGTTGGGTGGCAGCCACAAGGCATTGTGGTGGGAGGATGCTTTCAGTGGGGGCACAATTCTGGCGCAAAGAGAACTGTCGAGAGAGAGCATCTGGCTTGGTGTTCTTAGAACCTGGGCGGTAGGATATAGTAAAATTGAACCTTGAAAAAACCTTGACCTTTGAGGGCTCCATCTTGATCATGGAGGGAGAAATTACAAACCCCAGAAAAGAAGTGGATTTCTGGTGAAACTCGCACTTCTCGGCCTTGACAAAAAGTTTGTTTTCCAGCAGCCTCTGTAATACCTGGCGAACATGGGTAACGTGTTCCTCAAGGTAGACAAATATACATACATTCAGGACATCATTAATCAGGGCTTGAAAAACAGCAGGAGCATTAGTCAGTCCAAAAGGTACCACCAGATATTCGTAGTGACCGGTAGGAGTGTTAAATGCTGTTTTCCACTCGTCCCCTTCCCTGATTCTGACGAGGTGATAGGCATTTCGGAGGTCCAGTTTAGTAAAGATGTGTGCTCCCTGCAATAGCTCAAAAGCCGTGGTCATGAGCGGAAGGGGATAACAATTTTTAATCGTAAGTCCTCGATAAAATGCATGGCCGTAAAGACTTGTCTTTCTTCTCTACGAAGAAGAATCCTGCACCTGCCGGTGAAGACGAAGGTCGGATGATTCCAGCCGCCAGTGATTCGGTGATGTAGTGGTTCATGGCCTCTCTCTCGGGAGGAGAGGGAGTAGAGACGCCCCCTTGGGGGGGCTGTGCCTGGGAGAAGATCGATGGCACAATCATAGGGTCGATGTGGTGGCAGGGAGATGGCACGAGACTTACTGAAGACCTCTCGGGCGTCAGCATACTCCGGGGGTACATTGGTGAGATCGGGGAGCTCCCCTTTATTGGTAGCAGGAGGAGGCTGAATAGATGCAGAGAGAAGGCATGAGGACAGACAAGCTGGGTTCCAGCCTAGGATCGTGTTCCGGACTCAGTCTATAGGAAGGTTATGTTTTACTAACCAGGGGCGTCCAAGGACGATTGGGGTATGGGACTTAGGCATGATGAGAAATGAGATAGTCTCTGTGTGGTTGCCGGAAATTCTTAAACTGATGGGGAGAGTGCGATGAGTGATGCGGTTGAGGCTGCTACCATCCAGAGCTTGAACAGGAAGAGGGCGCTCAAGAGGGGTGGATGAGATCTTGAGGGTGTCTACAGTACGGGGGCAGATCAGGTTCTGGTCGGCTCCAGAGTCAATGAGGGTGAATGACGTGAATGACAGCGGTACGTGACAGGAACGTGACAACAATAAGTAAGGGTTACTGTTTGTCTGTGCTGTTATCGGAAAATAATCAACAGCAGGATGGCCTGATGTAAAGAGAAGTTACTGATCTCACCTGGAAGTTGATTCATTTCCAAAAACACGTCCACGTCACAAAGTTTTGTTTATCTCATGCAATAGCAGGGCTATCTGTCTATAGCAATGTCTGTCCATCCATCTATGCATCTATCCATATACACTGTATATATATGAGTGTATGTGTGTATGTTGCAGAACTTGCTACTTATGTAAGCGTGTTACTTATAACAGCATGAGCCTTTGTCTTGAAATGATTAAAAAAGACAAAACATGTTTCGTTTGTTATTTTACCGAGAAATTTGCAGGTTGATTCAGCTTCTGCAGATTCTTACGAATTCACAATTATGAGGATTATCGTATCACGTCCATCCGAGTCATAACATGCCTCGACTCGACATGATGCATGTGAATGAACGCGAAATATGAATGGAAGCCCGCGTAGTGACGGACACGCTCATAGTCCGCATATCAAACTGGATATAGCTTTGTATCCCCGTTATATTTTTAGCTGCTCAAGGCAAACAGGTGTCCTTGTGTGTATGCAATGTTTAGTCGCGGTTGCCCTAGCAGCTGGGAAATTCACACTCAGGAAGGTTCGGCATCAAGTGTCCAGCAGAAACATTTCTGAAATCGAGGAGTGTCAGTCCTGTTTCTTTCCAAAGATATACACAAAGATGAATACAGATTTGTGTCAGGTTGCATTTTTATAATGATACGACCCCAGGGCTAAACATATGTATTGTAATAGTAAAAATAATAATAATATTAATAATAATTAGAAGGGCCCTCACACATGACAACACAGGGCTGATGTCAAGGTGCTTGGGCCCTAATAAAGATTTATTCGGCAACCGTTTATTATTAAATAGCAAACGAGTGCGAGGGATTAATATCATAATTGACGTATAGTCAGATGTTGGACCGAGGACAAAAAAATAGAGGAGAGAGAAAAGAAAATGTTCTAGCAAAAATGTAAAAGAAAAGTAATGTACGTTGAATGTAAGTCATAATAAAGTGCTTAATAAAGGACATAATGCTACAGGAAATATAGAACTAGAACATTTCCTAAACTAAAACTGTTGCAGTTTTGATTTAAAAAAAAAAAAAAAAATATATATATATATATATATATATATATATATATATATATTATATTTATGCAAAATAAAATAATGTACATTTATTTTTGCATACGTAAAAAAATAAATATATATATATTTTTTTACATTTATTTTTGCATATGTTAAAAATGGATAAAAAATATATTTATTATTTATTTTTACATGTACTTATATATATAGCGTGTCAGAATAAACATGATAAAATACGCAGCATATATTTTTAGTCGCCCCAGGAGATGTTCACATGATTTAAAAACACACTCATTCCCACTGCGGGAGGAATCTGTGTGGGTGGTAGCTAAATGCAGGGAATTTATTCAAGTCATCAGCCTGACAGAGGAATGGGGGTCTAAGGGAGTGGGGCTCTAGGGGTATGAGGAGGAGGTCGCCTAGTGCTAGTGCAGGTTGGGGCTGGTCTGGGGCTTTAGGTTCCTCTGGGCCCCAGTTACAAAGCTCAGAGTGGGTCTTACTCAGGGCTTAAGCATCCTGTACATCTGCGGGGGCGTACATGAGTCATAGCCTTGTGTGTGTGTGTGCGTGTGTGTGTGTGTGTGTTTGTGTGTGTTTCTCATTCTCAGCCTGGTTCTGCATTTGAATTTCTTTCTTTCTCCCTTTTTTTTTTTTTAAAGAGTGTTCGAATGCATGCCCGAGCTGTTGCACATCCATGTCGGTGCCATTATCTTCTCACTGAACGTTTCCATGTGAAAAGTTTACATTTACATTTAGGCATTTGGCAGACGCTCTTACTATAAAGTTTACATTACTGGATAGATACTTACACTGGGTTAACTAGGTCAATAACTAAGTGCGATTAGTCTAACATAACTGGGAAGAGGGTTTTTTTTGGGGGGGGGGGGGGGGGGGGGGATTAGTCCTGTAAGTACTGGAGAAAAAGTTCTGACTGAACCTATTATTATATAAACTGAGAACTTCTCATTGCTCACAGACACACACACACTGTCCGGTCTCCGTTTGCTTTTGATACACCCACCATCCACCCCCACATTATTACATACAATCCTGAGTGTAAACTTTCCTCTCTTCCTCTCCTCCCACTCCTGCACACTACTTCTGTCAGGACATCAGGAAAACATCCGATTTCCATTAGGCGCAGCTTGGCAAGCCGTTTTTCTCATGCATTCCGGCGTATCAAACGCATGTTTTTCCTTGATGGTCACACCATGGAGTTTAAACACATAGGTTTTTATTTCATCTTGTTCCGAGCACGGCTAAATTCACGAATTTATTCTGAGTAATTCTCTTTAACGTCCTGAGAAGGCGAATGTTGCTTTAAAGTTCATGGCAACAGGAGCTCACTTGATTTCCATTTCAAATGACATACACCCTAGTGCTTACCATGAAATCAGGGAGGAAAAAATTGTGGTTTTAGCATTCGATCTCGGACAGTGGTTAAAAAGGAGTGCAGTTACTGATCATCATAACATTAAAATAAAGGAGAGGTTGAGTGAATCGTATTGATTATCTTATTACAGTGGCACATGTAACAGTGGTGGGAGATAAAAGGGGTGTCCAAGTCAAACCGGGACTTGTGATGAAATTTCTCGGTAATGACACTCTTAGCCACAGTATAGCATTTGAACGGTGCAAACGTTTTATGGAAGGCTGTAAATCCGTGAACGATGATCGCGGTCCACTGCGTTCGTTCCCGTGAACATTCAGTGTGGACTGAGTGGAACACCTGATCCTTGAAAATCAATGGATAACTTGTGGCCAACTGCCGAAAGAGACGCATCTATCTGTGGGAACCGTACACACAATCATTCACAAACACCCTTTGCAGATCTCCCAACTCACAGTCCTGAACTCACTCCAAGTCAATTCCGCATATTTGGGCGGGTAAAGGAGTTCCTGGGAGGCCAGCGTCTCAGATGTGAAGCTCATGAAAACTTTCTATCCAAGCACTAGTGAAACACTGAGATAAGTGCATTAGTGTAGCAGGGGACTATATAGTGAAATAATAATAATAAGTTTTACTTTCATAACTATGTTCTGAAAGTATAATGGCCAAGCATAAGAATGTGAATGACTTTGACAAGGGCCAAATTATGATGGCTTGATGACTGGGTTAGAGCATCTCCAAAACAGAAGATCTTGGATCGTGGGGTGTTAAAGGTATTCAGTGATTTAGTATCTCCTGAAAGTGATCTAATGAAGACCAGGGTGATGGGCACTCAAGGCTCACTGACGCGATGGTTCGATCCCATGAAAGAGCTTTTTTTTTTTGCATTGTTTCAGACTGAGTACCCACCTTAGTTGCAGAAGTATTCCCTTATGGTAGTGACTGCTTTCAGCAGGATAATGGTTCAGGAATTATTTGAAAAGCAAGACAAAAAAATTCAAGGTATTGGCTTGGCCACCAGATCTCAACCCGATCAAACATCAACGGGATGTCCTGGACAAAGAAATCCAAATTAATCCAGGTCCCATCTTGCAACTTGTACAACCGGACCAACCTTAGCTCAAGATCTGAGCAACTTTTTAATTCTTGTTGAGAAACATTAACCAAATAAAGGGTTTATTACGTCGTCGAATCCCAGACACAGGCCTTCGTGAAGGTATCGTCTGGCCTTTGGCGAGTTCTGCATCCAGCTGTTTACGTAGACCCTGCCCTGTCTTTGATGCGAAATGGACAATCCTCTACAGACGCTGCTGCAGCATTCCTTCCTTCGAAAGTATTATCAAGATCACAGGTGTTTTTACTTGCGCAGGCTTTTAGGAAAAACCACAGATGTTTGGATCCTCCTGCGTAATAACGGTAGAAGCTCATATTGTCCTGTGAATCAAGTCAGGCTTTTGTAGTCATGGCCGTTACTGAGCATGAGAACGTTCATGCCCAGTGGTCAGGGTGGTTTGTAGTTCCAGACCATGAAGAACCGAACCCTGTTATTATAGCAGAAAGCTGTAAGAGCTTGTGATTTCCTTTATGTTCAGCTGCAACCCACAGTGTTACCCACTTTACTTGCTTACTTACTTCCCTTTTCAGCGGTTGTGCTAAAAATTGGGCAATTACCTCAGAATAGTTCTCAACCGAGAACCTTGTACAGTATTGCCTCTTGTTTTTTTTTGTTTTTTTTTTAATGGACAGCATTCAGTTAAGCTAAAGGCCCTTCTCTGAGTGAGGCAATCGTCTTGCATCTCTCACTTCCCCAAACGCCCTGAAGAAAATAAGGATATGAGAACTTTTGGAAAACATTCACATTTTAATTCGGTGCAGTTGAGCTCCGGGCGTCACGGTTCAGTTTCTGATGCTGTCATGTCAAAAGCCAACACCCTTAATAATGCTGTTTTCCTCAAAGCGAGTCTTTTTTATACCAGAACCGAAACAGGAGTGTCATCTCAGACTTGTGGTCTAACGCCTATTGTGGTTAATTAATAAATCATCATGACTGTAAATCGAGAAGAAAAAGAAAAAGGAAGTCGTGATAAATAAAGCAGCAAAGACAAGGTGGCGGTTTCACCAAACCTAGTTTTTTTTTTCTTTCTTTAAACACACCTTTGTAAGTAGGTAAGTACTTTGAAGTAGGAAAATGTGGAGTCTGATTTGGATAAATGATGGCATATTGATATTACGCAACATATCCGGCGGTTAAAAAAGTCTGGCCTGTTTTCTACTGTATGATCAGTATCGTTATAAACATGGAACAGACACAAAAATGTTTTATATAAAAAAAAAAAAGAAAAAAAGTGTGTGTGTGTGTGTGGGGGGGGGGGGTGGGGGGGCTGAAAACTTTTGCTCTTCAAGACTATACAGTAATTTCCTCCTTGTAGAAACGTAAATAAGGGTTCTCGGTCACATGGGCCGACGTAATTTCAGTTCATGTCATAAGTCATTTACGTACGTGTAGGTAGCATATACATTTCTACTTGACACGCCAGAGGAATTGAGGAAGCGGAAATTGAAGATCATAGAATCGTATGATCTCAGGAAGGCGTGGCGTAGCGATGACTTCTCGCAGATCGTCGACTGGTTGTTTTAGAGCGTAGCAGATAGTGAATATGACATGAGTTGAGTATAGCGAGGGTTAAGCTCCTGTCTGTCTGGGCATGGAGTTGAGTTAAAAGGAAAAAAGTGTGTCACCGCGATAGCAGATTGGCAGAGAGAGAGAGAAAAGAGAAAGGACTTTTTAAAAGGTCACGCTGCAGTCTTGTTAAGAGGGAAGAGGAGAGAGAAAGAGAGAGAGAGAGGAGGGGTGAGAAAAGAGAAGCGGATGGATTTCTTGTAAATCAGCAAGCCGCCTGTCCAATGAGATCGCTCCGAAGACTGGCAGCGAGCCAGCATCAGAGGTATACAGAGCGCGAGAGCGGGTCGGAGAAAGAGAGAGGGAGGAGCTGAATGAACAGGACGTTGTGTGTGAGTACGCTAAACACACACACACACACACACACACACACTCGCACACATACATACACAGACACGAGAAACTGTGCACGCTTTTATCCCCTCATGAAGCCTCGAACCAAGAAAGCAGGAAGAATCTGTTAGGAATGAAGGATTCTCTGCAGTCGCATAGCTGGTACGTTGATTACCTCTTCCTTTCTTTGTTATTCTAGATTTTGTTTATATTATGTACTTCTTAGTGCGTATCGTGTGTCGTGTTTAGTACTGCTGCACAAATCAGTAATTAAGCTGTTTGTCATTGCTGGGTGTGTGAGATGAGATTGTCGCGGGTAATAGTCAGTGTTTAGAGGTGAAACATGTACACAAGAGCTGGTATTGTTTTGAACACGGCAGTATCAGGAAGTTGGACGGGTAAAAATGCAGTTTGACTGGAGCGCCACTGGGGCATGGCAGCGGAACGATGGCTTCGAGGAAGGAGCTGAATAACTAACCCGAGGACGAGAGTTTCGTCACATGAATGTAAATGTTTTGCCAGTCCACAGTCGCGGGATGCATAACTACATGCAAATACGCCTTTTTCAAGGCCGAAGGATCATAATGGTCACTGATGAACCATTTCTCGTCTGGGAAAGAAGAACACCAGCTCTTGATATGCTGTGCGGGCTTTCTGATTCTGATGAAAGGGTGAGGACTTTGCTGGCATGTTTTGCGGTGAGAAGAAAGAGAGCATTTTACATCCACCATTCAAGTTCAAGGCCGTGACACGATCACCCGCGTGATCTTGATTGTCGTTTATTGCAGCGAGATCTGCCACTCCTACTTTCATATAGGGTATGTGTGTAAAAGTGGCGCAGGACATGCAACTATTTTATACACATCCTGTTCATACAGCAGTGTAAATACGTAAATGAGTTCTGCTGTTGCATTTTGCATGAATGGTAGTGGACATTTGCTTGCCTGGCCAGTGCAGGTCCGTGCAGGCTCAGGGCTGATCCTGATCAGAGGGTCAGTGGTTCGAGCCTGCCACTGCCAGGTTGCAACTGTCAGGTCCTGGGTGCATGACCCTTAACCCCATGCTATATCCAACCCAGCCACTGCATACATTGAAAAATGGGAGTGGTACGGATCCAGGGTAAACCCTGAGCCAGATCTTGTGGATCAAATGATCCCAAACAGTGACCCCTTAGATAAAAGTGACAAAGGCCATGGATAAAAAAAATTTGCTCTGTCCTCGGTGGGTTTTCATAGACATCGCTCAGTCGGTGTCGCCTGATGTTTGATGATGTCATCTCCCGCCTTTTTAAGAGAGCTCAAAATGGAGAACTCGGCTCCGGGTGTTTGGCTTGCATTCAATTCATGTCAGCTTCAGAACGAGGCCTGCTTTCTTTTAAATCGAGACAGCAAGAGAGAGAGAGAGAGAGAAAGTGGGTGATGGAGTCAAGTGAGGACGCACTGATGCAACATGCTGTAACGACTGTAATCTTTACACACACCTCTCGCATTCACAGTCAACCAGACAACTGAATCTCATCAATCTCCATCTCTGCAATCTCAACAACAATGCCCATTAATAAATAGTAATATTAATAATAAAAAAGACTCACTCAGGAGTTATGTTGAAGGTTATGGTATGGAAGGGCACTTTTTAAAACCTTTTTTTAAGGTTTATGATAGAAGATTTGTTTATTCTTCAGTTTCCTTAAACTCCAGTCAAACTCCCAATGCAAGCGTTCTGATGAGTAAGTTCGGGTAAGTAAGTAGGTCGAGGCGCAGCGGCAGAAATGAAATGGGTCGCCCGAGTGGTGCAACAGAAAATCTTTCAACGTATCGTCAGAAGATCGCACGTTCAGATCCTGAGAATGCCACAGCCACTCATGGCCAGGAGCCAAGAGAGCAAAACCGCCTGTGATCTCAGGACGGGAGGGGTGGCATATTCTATTCTCTTTGAACCTCTGCAAAACTTGACAGATATGGGCACCTGGGAGATCAAGTATGCGGAAGAGGGCCGATAGCACCTTCTTCAGAAAGTGTAACTATGGCTCGCGTCGAATACAAAGCACGTTATTTTGCCGCACCCTTTATTCAAGTGTTGGTGTTTGCGTTTGTCTTGTGGTTGAGGAGAGTGAGAGTGAGCTAATGGGTAACAATCAAGGAAGCGAATGGAATAGAATAAAAGCGAAAGCAAACGTATTTTATTATATTCGCTGTTAGAAATATGTTAGATTTTATGTCGACAATGACTACAAATGTAAGTAACTTTACAACATTTTTTTTTAAATGTTAAAAAGTTATCAAATAATCAATTTAACAATGGTAAAAGCCGGGATTCACCCGAGTCGGACCGGTAAAGTAGGGGCGCCAGACACCCATCACGCATTTTAACACCGTACCCCTTCACTCAGTGGCTTCACTTTTTATCAGGATGCGTGTCTATTGGGTCACCAGTTTGTTTAAGCGATTTCAGGGTGAAATTAGGCAGAAATGTGGTGTTCCTGACTGTAAAGATTTGAAGGAAAACATCCAACGTGAAATGGCCTGCGGTATCTTTGGGGATACATTCAGGAACATCGCTGAAATGTGCCTGGCAGAAAATGGGGGGTGTAATGCAATCGATTACGTATGGGTTACGATTAGGTCTGTAGCGTTTTTTTTTTTTTTGGGTTGCGATTGATTCAACATAGCGACTACTTACAGAATATTCAGGGCCATATATACAGGATAGTTCAGGAAAGTATTTTGTGACATATTTTATAATAATAAATGATGTTTTATCAGGGTAGAGGCCGTTGCTTTAGTTGTCATTGATAATACTCCTGCACGTACAATCATTGTTTAAACCGATTGGTACACTGGTACTTTTTGCCAAATCATGTCCAGCTCATATCTTATTACGCTTTTAAGGCCTTAACCGGTCTCTCCGGCTTTGCCTCTGCCTCATCCAGGCATTCACTTCCTCCTCAACTTCACTGTCATCCTTTGAGGCCCCTGCTCCGACTGTGCTAGAACCACGATCGGGTTTCCTCCTCACCAGATGGCACAAACGTCCTTGCGAGCCTTTGAAAGAACAGACCAGAACACTGTCAGAGGTCCAAAGTTCACCAGAGAATAGAGAATCCACTGGCTGATCAAGTCAACAAGTTTTTATTACCGTCTCATATCTGAAAGAAAATCCTGGCCCTGTGTAAATCACCGTGACGAGCAGCAGTTAAAGGAGGCCAGGTGTGAAGGTGGATCTCATGTGTCTGTCTGTTCCCCTTGTCCAGGTTCTGAAAGATGGCGGTGGTACAGAGGATCTTTAACTCCACCCAGCCCTTCTCCATGTCCACGAACCAGCCTCAACTCAAGGTCCACGGCTGCCTCGCTTCCAGCCCCGAGCCTCAGTCGCCGGTCACCTCTGGGAAGGACGATAAACAGCACGAGCTGACAGAATGGCCCAACTTCCAACTCCTGAAGGTCATCTCACATGGGACTGCCAAGCACATAGGCACGGGACCTCTGGACACCGAGAAGCCCTCCATCATCGCCCAGGCTGAGTGTAAGTACACTGAGTACCTCATCTGTCTATTGACGAGCTTGGAAAAAAGGAACACCAAAGCCTGACGCAACATCATCTTCTTCTTAATACAGGTGAATCTCAGGACTCGCAGGAATTCTGTCCCAACAGCAGGTAAAGACATGACGATGAATTACACTATAATTTTTTTTTTTTAATACAAAAAGTTATTTTACTGAGTGGTTATATGTTATTTCCTTCCCAGACATAAAATTGTGTACACTGGGGCCTGTAAAAATGCGTACACGGGCCTGTCGCTCCACCACGGCATGGCCTCTCACCGGCAGCCGAGGAAGAAGCGAAGGAAGAGACAGCGGCGGAGGGACGGCCAACAGAGGGACGGAGGGAGCGAGAGAGTGAGAGAAAGAAGACTAACTAGAGTGCCGCAACAGGACAGCGGAGAGGTGAGATGGACGCAGGTGGTTATGCGAAAATACATTGTTTAATTAAGAATAAAGAGACCGATCAAGGGATGAACTAATTGCCATGGTAACAGGGAACCGGGAACCGGAAATATCAACCATGTAAGGAAAGTTAGGACAAAAACAATCATTATATTGTTGCCCAAACAGTTAGATTCTTACACTTAACCACTGGGAATGTGTGCGTATGTTTTTTTCCTCCAGCTTGGAGAGTGTAGCTACATAACCAGCACCAACAGCAGCAGCGCAATTAGCACCGAAAGCCTGTCCGTGCAGGAGACAGCAGAGCCCTCCTACTCCTCTCACCCGGGCCTCGTCGGCTCCCGGCTGTCTCCCAAATCCTGGAATTGCCTCTACAGTCCCCCACATGGCCTGGCGTCCTACAGCCAAGAGAGCGAGAGCGAGCGCTCGCCGGATCCCGATTCGCCGTTCATCAGCGAGGCCGAATGCTCCCTAGCGCTCGCGGGCCTCAGGTACAACGTCTCCCAAGCCGAGTGCTCCTTCGCCTCCGCGTTCGCCAAACAGATGGTCCGCGACGTGAAAGAACGGGAGGACGAGGACGAAGACGACGAGACGGAAGAGAGCGACACGAACGAAGGCATCCTCTTCAAAGAGGTATAGAGCTTACAGCTTGCCTGACACACGTGTTTGTGCAAAGAGACGCGGGCAAAGGTTGTGAACACAATCACAAACGCAGGCTGACACTACTACACACATGACTGCAGAGTTAAATAGCTGCTGAACCGAAGCACCCGGAAAAGTGAGTCACATACAGTAGTCATACTACAACATACGAGAGAGAGTGAAACACACATCGATAAGACAAAAAAGAAAAAACATCTCAGCTTGCGTGTTTGTTCAGCGGTTTCCTGTTTTTCAGCTCGCAGAGGTTTCGTGTTTATCTCAGTAGCCTAGTTCTGCTTACGGGAGTTTCCTCACATGCACCCCGCAAAACACACATGTACATTGGTAGGTTGCGATCTGCTCGAGAGTAGCGCAGCGCAGTACACGCTTAAGTGTTTGGACGTGCCGCTTCCTGCGTCTGTGAGAACATGTTAAAAATAGCAAAGAACAAAAAGTCCATAACTAAAAGTAATTCAAAATTAACATGAAGCCATCTTGATGGAAAGCGGAGATAACCGCCACTAAACGTGAATTTCAATAAAACACAGATGGCAGGTCTTTTCGGTTTATATATATATATATATATATATATATATATATATATATTGTTTTTATATATATACTATACACACGTGGACAAAATTGTTGGTACCCTTCGGTCAATGAAAGAAAAACTCACAATGGTCACAGAAATAACTTTAATCTGACAAAAGTCATAATAAATAAGAATTTTATGAATGTTAACCAATGAAAGTCAGACATTGCTTTTCAACCGTGCTTCAACGGAATTATAAAAAAAAAAATGAACTCATGGAACAGGCCTGGACAAAAATGATGGTACCCCTAACTTAATAGTTTGTTGCATATATGTATATGTATTATGATCCTATTGAGCGAGTTCGGAAAAATTTACAGCTTCCAGGAAGTGTGTGCGCTGGTGTCGAGGGTGTTACACGCAGGCCCGCAGGAATTCCTCTGGAAAGACTGGACGGAGCGAAGATTTATTACAATGACCTAGACTAATACGTGTATACAAACTAAAAATACGTGTTTAAAAGTTACCAATTTATTACTGAAACTTCATCCCATGTGTGTGTATTTGTGTGTGTGTGTGTAGGAGCTCCAGCCCCAGGACTATGAATATCGAGAGGGAAGGGATTACGAGCTCGGTGATTTACTGAAGCAAGGCTCGTTCGGCACCGTCTACAGCATCCGAGACAAATCCAGCGGCTTCGTGTGCGCTGCCAAGAAGGTACACGTATATATATGTACAGTATACCAGCATGTGCCAGTGTGTGTGTGGGTGTATTTATATGCAGGTCATGTTTGTGCGTCCTTACCCTTACACGTGCTGTGTTTTTTTAATTTTTTTAGGTGCCGCTAAAACATTTCAGAAGTGACGAGGTGGGCTCGTGGAGTGCCCTCCAGTCTCCTCACGTGGTAGAATTCTTCGGATTTGTCAGAGAGGGTCAAACCGTCATCCTGTTCATGGATCTCAAACCGGGTACGAACGAAACGAGTGTGCTGTAGGCTTTCTTACGAATTAAGGCACGCAGTTAGGTCTGTTTGCGTTATGCAAAGTTAGACGGCAAGGCGCTGTTATTGTTCAGCACTGTCGCTTTGCATCACCATCTCCATGTTCCGGGTTCGATTTCCACCAGAGTACATGGAGTTTGCATGTTCTCCCCCCGTGCTTGGTGGGTTTCCTCCGGGTTTTCCCAGGTTTCCTTTCACAGTCCAAAGACATGCAGATTAGACTGATTGGCGTTCCTGCATTGCCCTGTAGTGTGTGACTGAGCGTGCAAATGTTCACTTGGTACGAATGGGAGCAAATACAATGGTCACCATCGGCCTCCATGGTCCCTAGTTGGACTACAGATTCCCACCAGTGCACATGGAGTTTGCATGTTCTCCCCCCGTGAACATGCTCACAAAACTCACAAATCAGCTAAATGCGTGCATCGAAAATGACCAAGCCTGTAGTAGCCTCTGTAATCCAACTAGGGACCGTGGAGGCCAGTGGTGACCATTGGCCCCCATCAATGTAGTCCAACTAGGGACCATGGAGGCCAGTGGTGACCATTGGCCTCGATCAATGTAGTCCAACTAGGGACCATGGAGGCCAGTGGTGACCATTGGCCTCCATCAATGTAGTCCAACTAGGGACCGTGGAGGCCAGTGGTGACCATTGGCCTCCATCAATGTAGTCCAACTAGGGACCATGGAGGCCAGTGGTGACCATTGGCCTCCATCAATGTAGGATTGTTTATTTAAAAATAAACAATATTCTCTGGATTTCCTCATAAAACAAAGAAAATCCACCATTTCCAAAATAACCCTATGCTCACCAATCTCACACATCTACCTAGCCAAGGTCCAGTAAGGCAAGCATTTCAAAAGGTCACTCAACCAGGAAGTCGAATCATGAATCAGTGCGTTGGTATTTTGAACCTGTTTTGTATGACATCATGCAGTTTAGACAAACAATAACATCAGGTTTGCTTGTTTACATCATGGCATTGGGTAGACGCCCTTATAATCCAGAGCAGATTATACAAATATGTAAGGAGTTAGTGAGCACTGGTGGCTCAGTGGTAGGGCTCGGGCTTGATTCCCACCCAATGTCCAAACCCAAGCCAGCAGCGGCCCCAAGCCTAGATAAAATGGGAGGGTTGTGTCAGGAAGGGTATCCGGCATTAAAAAAAAACCTGTGTGGATTGGATAGTCTGAAAGATGTTTGTTACGGAGTTATGGTGCTTGCAGTGGGGGGGTTTGAACCTGAATTTGAATCTTTTGATCACTAGTCCAACGTCTTACCCACTGCGCCACCCCTAGCCTTGTGGTTGTTATTGTTATTGTTATGCGTTACATATTATCGCCTCTGCTTCATCCAGACAATCTTCACCAACCATGACCTCGCCCTCTCTCTCTCTCTCTCTCACCCTCTCTACCCTCTTACCCCTTGTTTCTTCACCTCCAGGTTCTCTGGGTCAGCTCTTGGCACAAAGGGGTCGCCTGCCCGAGGATCTCAGCCTGCATTATATGCATCAGGTCCTAGGGGCGCTAGAGCACCTGCACAAGAGACGCATCCTACACCTGGACGTCAAAGGTACCTTGTAACACGGACGATACAATCTTTGTGTGATGTGTCGCACGCTTTTATTTAAACACATTTATTTATGTGGCTCATGTGTTACACGAGAACGATAAGGTATTCGATAGCCTGCCGTTATAGAAAATCAATCAGCTCTCTCCTGACCCGCAAGAGTTCACGAGAAAGAAGATCAGCGGTGCGAGTGAAATTCGGGTAGTGACTCAGCGTGCGTTGGTATCGCCGGTTTTGGAACATTCGAGTGTGTGAAAAAGCGAATTCGTCTAAGATATCAGAGCTTCCCGTCTGAAACCGAGAAGTTGAGTCATACGGGCACAAACAGATTATCATCACGAAAAGGTGCGCGCGTGCGTTACGCCGGACACCAGGAAAGCAGAGGCAGATGCCGTGTGAGATAACTTCAGCAAAACGAACAGCGTCGCATCGGCTCGCGTCTTATTATGAGAATTCCGGCGAGTCATAATTACATTTTTTTTTTAAATGTCAAAACGCTGTGGTGTAGTACTAAAATTACCTTCTCGATTAATATCTGTTCCGATATCTGTAAGTCTGATTTATTGACAGAAAGAAAAACAAAAGTGCGGTTATTAGAGGGGGATGGATTTAGAGAGAGATGTGAAGAAAAGGTTAAACGGGGATGCTGTTATGATAGCGTAACAACACTTCTGCTTTTTTTTTTCTTGTGGCTCTTTTTTCTTTTTAATGGCTTTTCTGAGGAATTGGGTGGGGCACAGAATGCAGCACCTGTGGTGAGAAAAAGGGCATTCTGATGTGTGTGTGTATGTGTGTGTGAGAGAGGGAGAGAGAGAGAGAGAGAGAGAGAGAGACATAGTGTGTGTGTGTATGTGTGTGTGTGTGTGTGTTAGAGAAGGCTGGGAATTTCCCAGAGTGACTCATGTAAAGTGCATAGGGGAGGGGGGAAGGAGGAGGAGGGGTGTGTGTGTATGTGTGTGTGAGGCGATATTGGCAGTCCGACAAAAACGAACCCAGACGAAGAGAGGATTTTCTTTTTCTTTTTTTTTGCAAAGTCCTAATACAAAAAGTTCAATCTCCAGAACACATTATTGAAGAGATTTTTTCCCCCTTCTTTGCTCTCTCTCTCTCTCTCTGTCTCTCTCTCTGTCTCTCTCTCTGTCTCTCTCGCTCTCCGTCTTGTCTGTCTGTCTGTCTTACATCTGGAGCGCCCCCTAGTGTCTATCTGGTTAAGCGCTAAACGATGAAACGTTTGTGTGGGCCATCGGATTTACACCGTAGTCCAGGCACATAATGGAAACCGAAAGCACTTTGCATTTTGTTTTTGTTTTGTTTTTTTATATATATATATATATATATATATCGACACACACCTTCCTGGAACACACCACTAACTGATTTCTGGGAAGGGTACGGGTTGCCTGGCAGTCGCTTTTTTTCTTTTTTTGATCCTGCAATTAACTCGCCCATGCATGCTGTCACTGACCTTGATGTGGTCAAGGTCACACACGCGCACACACACACACACACACACACACACACACACACACACACACACACACACACACACACACACACATATAATACAATTTACAGACAGCTTTAAGCACATCGTAAAGTTTGTTTATTTCTTTGGTCAAATTATCTATCAGTATCACCTTGGCAATAATTAATTGATGATTAATAATAATTACATCATCGAGTCATTCATCGTCCTGGATCTGAGCACACGTCTTAAATATGAATAAGTGAAAATGTCACTTATTTTCACTTATTGTTAAAATCTGTACTCTGTTCTGTGCTTTCAGTCGATAATGTGTTGTTGTCCGAGGATGGGAAAAACACATTTCTGTGTGACTTCGGCGAGTCAGAACGGCTAGACCCGTATGGATTCAGTCCTTCCCAAGGTAAACACTCCTAATGATAAAACACACACACAAACAAAAAAAAAATTATATTGCAGACTGGATGACCGAGCATGTATTTCTTTCTCTGTGTGTGTGTATATATATAGTTCTAAAGGGGACAGAGACTCACATGGCTCCGGAGATGGCGCGTGGAGAGAAGCGCTGTGCCAAGGCGGATGTCTGGAGCAGTTGCTGCATGCTACTGCACATGCTCAATGGCTGCCAGCCGTGGACGCGCTACTACTCCCGCCCTCTCTACCTCAAAGTAAGTGTTTGTTTATTTTTTATCTGTATATTGAAAAAGAAAAATCCCTTTTCAGTTCTGAATCAGACCTGTGACCGTGTGCGTCTTGCTGATTGCGTAACTGTTTCGATGCAGATCGCTGAAGAGCCGCCGCCCCTGAGAGAGATCCCACCCGACTGCAGTCCTCATACAGCCGACGTCATCAAACTGGGACTGCAAAGAGAGTCGAGCCGGAGAGCCTCGTCCAAGGATCTCAGAGTTCAAACGGCTAAAGCGCTTAAACAACGTAAGTTGATAGTTGATGTAATACATTGTGCTGTATGTATGATTGGTTATTGTACTAGACCTGCAGACACGTTGTACCAGATCCAATCCATATCCAAGTTTGTGCTCACATTTATTTTTGCTATATCATCACTGGGGTTCTGTCATCATCACTGACCGTGTGTGTGTGTGTGTGTGTGTGTGTCCCTGCAGTGGGAGGTCTTCGGAGCCCAGTAAGGGGAGCAGTTTATCAAAAGCCACTTGGGAAGCCAGAAAGGTGTGAGCCCAGCCCCTTCTCCGATAGCTCTGTGCAGCAGTGGATGGGCCCAGGGCAGGAGTCGAGAGAGCGGACTGAACCGAGGGTTGAGTCGAAGCGCTACAGACAACGAGTGGGAAAAGTGGAGAAGGTGAAGGAGGAGAATGACACGGAGGAAGAGATGGTGTTGAGAAAGGAAAGCTACCTTGCTCCATCCCCACCGCTGTACTTTCATTCTCCGCCTCCCGAGTCGCACAAACCCACAGAGCAGGAGCTTCGCAAACTCGAGAGGGGTCAGTATTCACTACGCCCTAGTACTCTTATATTCACTAAGCCCTAGTACCCTAGTACCACATATTTACTATGCTTTAGTGTCTTATATATATTTATTATACTCTAGCACTGTACACTTATATCTTCACCAGGTCTTAGTATCCTACTGTTATATTCACTATGCCTTAGTGCCCTACACTTATACTGACTATACTCTAGTGCCCTACGCTTATACTGACTATACTTAATGTGACCTCAATTTATACTGACTATACTCCAGTGCCCTACACTTATACTGACTATACTCCAGTGCCCTACACTTGTACTGACTGTACTCCAGTGCCCTACACTTATACTGACTATACTCCAGTGCCCTACACTTATACTGACTATACTCCAGTGCCCTACACTTGTACTGACTGTACTCCAGTGCCCTACACTTATACTGACTATACTCCAGTGCCCTACACTTATACTGACTATACTCCAGTGCCCTACACTTGTACTGACTGTACTCCAGTGCCCTACACTTATACTGACTATACTCCAGTGCCCTACACTTATACTGACTATACTCCAGTGCCCTACACTTGTACTGACTATACTCCAGTGCCCTACCCTTATACTGACTATACTCCAGTGCCCTACCCTTATACTGACTATACTCCAGTGCCCTACACTTGTACTGACTATACTCCAGTGCCCTACCCTTATACTGACTATACTCCAGTGCCCTACACTTGTACTGACTATACTCCAGTGCCCTACACTTGTACTGACTATACTCCAGTGCCCTACACTTGTACTGACTATACTCCAGTGCCCTACACTTATACTGACTATACTCCAGTGCCCTACCCTTATACTGACTATACTCCAGTGCCCTACACTTATACTGACTATACTCCAGTGCCCTACACTTATACTGACTATACTCCAGTGCCCTACCCTTATACTGACTATACTCCAGTGCCCTACCCTTATACTGACTATACTCCAGTGCCCTACCCTTATACTGACTATACTCCAGTGCCCTACACTTATACTGACTATACTCCAGTGCCCTACACTTGTACTGACTATACTCCAGTCCCCTACACTTATACTGACTATACTCCAGTGCCCTACACTTGTACTGACTATACTCCAGTGCCTTACCCTTATACTGACTATACTCCAGTGCCCTACACTTATACTGACTATATTCTAGTGACCTAAATTTATATTGACTATACTCCAGTGCCCTACACTTAAACTGACTATACTCTAGTGCCCTTTGCTTATACTGACTATACTTAATGTGACCTCAATTTATACTGACTATACTCTAGTGCCCTACGCTTATACTGACTATACTTAATGTGACCTAAATTTATACTGACTATACTTAATGTGACCTAAATTTATACTGACTATACTCCAGTGCCCTACACTTAAACTGACTATACTCTAGTGGCCTGTATTTATACTGACTATACTCTAGTGCCCTACATTTATACTAACTATACTCAGTGTGACCTACATTTATACTGACCGTTCCATAGCAGCGTACACTTATTCTAACTTATTTTTAGTTATTATAAATCAAACAAAACTAAACAAAAAAATAATAAAAAGCTACTTATTATTCAATAATATAATTTTTTTTTTGTATCAGATTTTTTCTAAACACACGCGCTCTCGCTTTTTCTGTAGAATTTTTCCTGAGCAGTCTGTCTCAGCCGCACTCGGCCGAGCTCCAGGAGCAGCTTCTGTCCTGCCTGGGTAGTGACTGCCTTTCTAGCAGGGACCCGGGAGACAAAAAGGTAAAAAAACACACACACACACACACATGCATGCACATTTCTGTAGGCAGTACACCGGACCAGCGCGTGGTAGGAGGAAACACACTTTTCACTTTGCAGATTAGGTTATTCAGAATTAGTGCAGATAACAGTAACAGTACAAGCTTGTGTGCGCGTATGTGTGTGTGTGTGTGTTTTGTTGTGGTCTTTCTGGCTGTTACCAGAAAACCGTAGGAGGCTTAGTTTCTCATGAAAACTCAGAAATGAGCCCAGCGTTTTCTGACGTACCGATTCTTTTCGCTATTAACTAATAATCATCATAGGGTTCGGATGATTGTTTTTCCGTCGTAGCGCGTGATTCCGCATTTTTAACGAGATTAAAGCCTGCCTAAGGTCAATAAACAGTGTGTACTCGCACTTCTGCATTCCTTCTCTCACTGGAAAGTCCACACTTCCTCAAACATTTCAAATCTTTGTTCTTTAAAAGATGTTGTTTTGCATAAAGGTCCTCTACATAAGGGTGATACTGCTGTAGATTATCGCTTTTGAAAACAGTATAATAGAGAAGGTTATATAGATCAAAGACTGTACAAGGTAACATTTAATGACCTTCGGGTTAAATGCCTTGACTTTTAAAATTGTTACCATTAAGATCGAAGAGTTTTTCAAATTTCTTTAATCTGATCTTTAATCTTGAAGAGGTCCACAATCCACAGGACTATGTTAAACCAGAGATCATTAGATCATTACAGTAATCTAATGAGTAATCATCTGAACTGTTTTGAGTTTAAGTTGTTTTTAAACGCCTCCTGAGTATTCATCACCGTTTGTTTCCTGTAATAATGCGATCTCATGATGTCATCTTCCTGTCCGTCTCTCCTTCTCATCCTCGCTTCAGGACTCCGGGCGCTGGTCAGTCGGCCCCGGCGATGATCTCAGCTCTGGCGTGTTTTCCTACAACAGCCAATCGGATGGCCAGAGCTTCAGTATGGATTGGCTTGGCCCCGCCCACCAGCCCCCACCGCGCTGCTTTGAGGGTGAGTAATGAATCACCTGACCAGGTGTCAGATTTAGGATTAGAGAAATGAGTCTAGCGCATTACGTCACACAACACTTCAGTCATCCGCCGAGCTGAGACGTTCTTTCTGTTTGTCCAGGGGTGGACGTTTGCATCAGGGACTTTAACGGGCGATGTCTCCGCATCCGTGAAACCCCTCGTGTAAAAATCGGTCACATCGCCATCGGAATCAGTGATCAGGTAAGAAGACTGTGTATGATTACTCTGTCTGAACTTGTAGATGTGTGTGTGTGTGTGTGTGTGTGTGTGGGTGGGTGCTAACTTGTGTCTGTGCTCAACTCCGGCAGATCTCTGAGAGCGTGTTCAGTCTGCAGACCGAGGATGGTTCTTTGGTGCCCCACGATAAGCAGGTACAGGAAGCTGGGCTCTTCCTGCGCTGTGTCCCCGCCCCTGACCCCGCCCACATTCCGCGGCACAGACAGAGCTCCAGCTGCAACATGGCATGGAGCTGGAGGATCAGGGACGGGAGGCTGGAGACCAGGAACTGATGTCTTTACTGTACTGCCTCCTTGTACTCTGTCTTGTCTCTGTTTAACCCCTCTTCAGCAGTATTCTTCCTGGTTTTTTTGTTTTTTTGTATTCCTCCTCCCTCAATATTTCAGGAATGTATTGATTTTAAATTTTTTAAAAAGATGATCAGGTATCTTTTTTACTGATGATAAATTTCTTCATGATGAATATAAACTTCAAAGTACTGTATAGCTTCACATCTCATTTCATCAAACAAACAAATAAATAAATAAATATTATTAAAATATTATATCATAATATACATATTATAATTCCATTTCCGATCAGGCCGATGCACTTATTTCTGTTTCTCATTGATTACCGTGCACTATATTTCTTTCTCACTATAACATGCTTGAGCACAACAATAAACCCTGTGATACATCAATTCCTCAGGTGTCAGTGTCATTGTTCAAACTGTTGGGATAAATTAAGCGATAAATCAGTAGCTGTGTTATGATGATGTCGTCGGGGTTATTAACTTATTTTGGGAATTTTTAGTCGTCAAAACGTTGCAGTGACGTTAATTTGGCAACATTACGGATGTTGTTGTATTGAAAGTTAAAAGTCACTTGACTACATGACATGACTATAATGTTGAACTAATGACCCTAACACATCGTATGACACACACACACACACACACACAACAAACAATTTGGAAACGCCAATTAGCCTAACATGCATGTCTTTGGGCTGTCGGAGGAAACCGGAGTACCCGGAGGAAACCCACCAAACATGGGAGGGACATGCGAACTCTGGCGGAGCCAGTCCACAGGGATACCCACTGCTTCACCGTGATTCCCTGCTGGGATCTCGCCACATACAGTACGGTGGAAAGCAGTGGAACAATCGGATTATACTTCGAGTTACTTTCGGTGACTGGGTTCAGAGGTGACTGGAGCAAGGCCCTCAACTGCTCAGATTATGTCTAATGAGATAAAAACGTAAGTCGCTCTGCCAAATGCCTAGATGTAAATGTAACGTTTGTGTAGATTCACGTCCACAGCTAATGATTTGCATATTCTACTGTAGTTTCTGCCACGAGGATGATTTTAACTGATCACGCTAAGCTACGACGTAGGCAGAAGAGTAGCAGAAAACCACATGCGCCAAATCTGGGAAACTACGTCTGGGTGCTGACTCAAACTAAGCCTCACTTAATCATATATACCACATACTCTTTTATACACACACACACATTTACAAACATACGTTTATACATATATAAATTATGATTCATTACTGGAAACAAAGTCGAGCATCGATCCTGCCGCCCAGGCTGTGACTGACATTTTTATACATTGATTTATTAGGAAATTCTCAGGTCAGACTTCACGGATTTTTTTCAGAAGGAAATTCAGAAGTTGTTCTGATATTTCGGACCTGCCTAGTAAAACGCTGGGTAACATATATTACATAACATGTACGCACCGCTCTGCGTGAGCTTTCACTGAAATTATTTAACGAATTTGAACAAATCTGTCTATTAAATAGTCCAGAGAATATCAGTATCATTTGCAAAAGTATTCACCCCCACATTCATCTTCTATACTGCTTACCGTGACACAGGGTCACATGGGTCTTGAGCCTATCCCAGTAGACTTTGGGCATGAGACAGGGTGCAAATCCACCGAATCTGCATGTCGTTGCTTTGACTGTGTGAGGAAACCTGAAGGAACCCACCAAGCACGGGGAGAACATGCAAACTTCATACACACAGACTCCCCCGAGAAGAGAATCGAACCCTTGATATTATGATGCAGGTCCGAGGCCACAGCGCGAGGCCACAGTGCTAACCACTATGCCTCCGTGCCGCCTGCATCCTGTTAGCACCTGTTATATAGCAGTTATGTCGACAGCGCTCTCTTGATATTAACGTGTGCCTCATTTTACTAAAAAAAAATCAAACACCACTGAAAAGAGTTAAACAAAACATGTGTGATCTTTACCTCACCAGTGATTATCTATGATTTCTGATAGAAAGGTGTCATAACCCATATTGATCATAGCTTGTTGTGTATTGGGCGGCGTAGGTGCAGACCCATCCGCTTGTCCAAGGTGACCCATACGGTATCCACTGCTAAAAGCCCCTACATTGCATGAACTCGACCACAGAGCAATGGAAGAAGATGACCTGGTCAGATGAATCAAATGATCTTTTACGTTATGGTGGATGGCACCAGGATGCACTGTGGGAATGAGGCAAGCCGGTGAAGACAGTTTGCGCGATGTTCTGCTGGGAAACCTTGGGTCCTGGGGATGTACCACCTAACTATACATTGCTGCTGGCCAAGTACACCCCTTGAAGAAAACAATGCTCCCTTATGGCAGCTGCCTCTTTCAGCAAGATATTGCGGCCTGACACGTGCAAATATGGTTCAGGAAGGGTTAAAGGAACAAATCGAGTTTGAGGTGCCTCCAAATCTCAATCCAATTGAGTGTCTGTAGAATGTGCTGGAAAAACAAGTTTGCTTCACTGAGGCCCCGCCTGGCAAATTAAAGGATTTAAAGGATCTGCTACTGATGGCTTGTTGCCAGATACAACAGCACACCCTTTAGAGGTCTAATGGAGTCCATGCCTCAATGGGTCAAAGCTGTTAAAAGATGGTCTAATGCATAATTAGGCTGGTAACGGCCTCGCACCTTCAGGGACCGGGTTTCGATCCCCAACCTCGGGTCTGTGTGCACGGAGTTTGCATGTTCTCCCCGTGTGCTTGGTGGGTTTCCTCCGGGTACTCCGGTTTCCTCCCACAGTCCAAAAACATGCAGATTAGGCTAACTGCAGTTCCCAAATTGCCCACTGCTTGTGAATGAGTGTGTATACGGGCCCTGCAATTGAGTGGCCAGGGTTGGATGCCCGCCTTACACGACCCTGTATACATAGAGCGGTATAGACGATGAAGCTGGCATTAGTTTAGTAACAGTTGTGACACTTGTAGAACATTGAGTTGACTTCAGGTGCAGTAGAAAAAAGAAAAAAAAAATACTTGCACTGGTATTGAAATTCATAAAAACATTTTATTACTTATTACAACTTACAAAAAAGGTAAAGGGTTCATAGAGAGGAAACAGGTCCAGGGAATCAATCCAGCAGAATTCAGACTGTTATACAAACGTTTAGAAAAGACGGCAAAGTGATGATTGTATCAAAGTGGATTTATAATAAAAAGGCAAAGGCACTGTCAACATAAGAAGAATTTTTTTTTTCTTTTTTTTTTTTTCCCCAAAGAACATTTTAGCCAGGTACCATGAAATGAGAACGTTATTAAAAAAGTGTGATTGCATGTGATTTAGGGGGGGGAAGAAGATACAGTACTAAGACCACTTCGAGAAGACCGGGTCGATGTCTGTCTATGTGCAAGTGTGTAATTGTGTGGGTTTTTTTTTTTTTTTTTAACGAGACACACGCAAACCTTTTCACACTGAGGAAACTTGCAGCAAACTGGTGAATATATATATATATATATATATACGCAGTGTCTATTGCTCTTCAATCCAGCAAATTCTATATTGTTGTTTTTTCTCTGAGCTTTAAGATTACAAGATGCAAATTGTCCCGTTCCGGGTTCGAGCACACAACTCAGTTGACTCCGCGAGAAACTGGTAAAGAACCCAAATCGGGACCGAATTATTATCCCTGGTTTATTCTAATGCTATGATCACCAGGTCTTATTCTTGTTTGAAGCTGCAAATCCCCCATAGTGCCTCTGCATATGACTTCAGCACCGTTATCGCGACTGTGTCCCCACACACAGACACACACACACGCTCGCGTGTAGAATTATCCAAGTATTGATATGAAAGGAAGGAAAGAGAGAAAGAACGAAGGGAGACAGAACAAAGTCTAAACCTCCTACAGCTACTGCTAACAACTACAACTTCAGATGACATTAAAACGAAGACGTCGTGAGGTAAAATATCCATGTCGTGTTTATAAAGCGTTTATAAACCCTTTGCAAGTAATAACTATGTGCAACTCCTATGTGTAATTCATTGCAAGAGGAGAGTGATTCAAGTAGACATGCAGATCATTTCCTAGAACAGGAAGAGTCTGTCGAATTCTTCAAAAAAAAAAAAAATAATAAGTCGAAGCTAAACATCTAATATATTCCTTACATCAAGACAATTGCTGTCGATTTTTTTTGTTGTTGTCTCGTAATAAAAATAAATAACTTAAAAGTTCGGCCCAACACAACCTCCTGGTCATCCCTCAGTCTGTCTCTCTTTGTTTCCTTTTTCAGTGCATGTGTATATATATATGTTTAAATTTATATATATATAATGTGTGTGAATATATATATATAGATTGACGAGAAAGGAAAAAGGCTCAAGAGTCACAAAGTAGAGCGATTAAAGGTTATGCTTGGCTCTCTCGTTATCATCCCATCTTAGTCCACTCTCTCTCTCCATTCACATCACAATGGATCTGCCTCTTATTGCCTTTCTCCGTCACTCTGTTCCCTTTATCGGCTCTGTCTCTCCCTCTTTTCCGTCCCCCCTCTTTAATTTACTGCCACTCTTGTGCATTCTTTTATCTTTTATTCTTCACATCTTGCGCATGACCAGAACGGTGGTGAGGACTCCGGCCAGGAAGACGCCCACCGTCTGCCAGGTCGGTGTGCCGAAGTAGGAGCGGATGCCCTCCTGGAAAGAAGGGAAGGAAAAGAAAGAAAGACAGAAAGTAATACAAACAAATAAATAAACAAACGATTAAATGAATGAAGGTGATGAAAGAAAGAATGAAGGAAAAGAAAGAAAGAAAACAATAAGTACAAGAAGGAAAGAAAGAAGGCAAAGAAGAAAGAGAAATAAATGAAAGAAAGAAAGAAAGAAAGAAAGGAAACAGAAAGAAAAAGAAAAGAAACAGAAAAAGAGAAAGGAAACAGAAAGAAAAAGAAAGGAAACAGAAAAAGAGAAAGGAAACAGAAAGAAAAGCAAAGAAAAATAGGAATGGAAGTAGGCAAAAAAAGAAAATAAACAGAGAAAAAAAAGAAAGAAAACAAAGAAAGGAAAAGAAATAAATAAATAAAGAGAAGAAAGCACAAAAAAAGAAAGAAAGAAAAAAGGAAGAGAAATAAGAAAAATAAATTAAAAGTACCAAAAAGAGGAAAAAGAAGAAGGGAAAATTAAAATAAATAAAGAAAAAAATATAGAGAAAAAGCAAATGCAGGAGAAAATACAAAAATTATAGGGCAATACAAAGAAAGAAATTAAGAAAGAGCAAGAAAGTTATTTAAAAAAAAAAGCAAACAAGAAGGCAATGAAGAAGAAAAAGAAAGAAAAACGTAAAGAAGGAAGGAAGTAAACAGAAAAAGCAAACAAATCATAAGTATAGCAACTTTAGCTTAAAATGTGCTTTACGAACAAATCTACTTCTTTACAGTAATCAGTGCAGATTATGTATATTTAAATGCCTTTTTAACGAGATAACAGAGAAATAATGAGACAAATAAGTAATGCCCCCCCCCCATCATCCAATCTAAACACCCGATCTGGAGATATGAGCTGAATGACCCTTACCCATCCTCCCTGTTCTCTAATCCAATTAATCACGTGCTCCCTCAGGTAGTCCAGCGTCCAGTTGATGATGGTCCTGATGATGTCTGGGATTTTTGTCAGAAGAGCCTGCGACAGAGCGTGAACGAGAGGCAGAGGGAAAAACTCAACTACATGGCTACGCTGAGAGTGAAGGAACATCAAAAAATGAGAAAAGAAGAGATTCAGAATCTAGAGTGTGTGTGTCCTTACCTTGATCACCAGTCGACAGGCGAAGTAGAAAAGGGCCACCACTCTGCCCCAGTTAAACTTCCCATCTGAGAAGATCTCGCGTGCCACCCTTACGAACACGTCTTTAGTCGGCTGGAGCGATGAGTCAGAGAGCATTCTGTCACGGAAGAACGGAGAACAAAGAACGGAGATTAAAATATGTTTTTAAATGACAGTTCGCCAGGGGCGTTATTGAGCTTTTGTGGATCACCTTTACTCTTTTAATAATATAACGTGAACGTGAATCTGTCATGACTTTGCAGCATGTACACAAGAGAGGCCGCTGACATCCGGGAACACCGCTGCCATGAAGGTTTATACCTACTGATTAAAAAAAAAATTATATAAAAGAAAATGTCGTAATAATCATGATGATAGTACGTTATAAGACGTAGGCGGACTTTACACATTTATTACTGGTGTGAAAAGAAACTTTTAATATCAGATGATCAATTGCTCAAAACTGAAATCAAAACAGGTCCACGGATTCACAAACTAATCGCTAAATGACACGTCCAGTGAACGTACTTTTCCATCGCTTTTCGTATTGTGATACAAAATAAATAAATAAAAATCGGAAAAAAAAAATCTCCTCATCAATCCGTCTAAGTGTGGCAATAGGGCGAAATCAGACCGCACGTACAGTAATATCAATGTGAGAAGGACATCGTTACTGTCTAACTTTCTTATCAGGGGTGTTCAGGTCAAACTGGGACTTGTGATGAGGTTTTTGATGAATGAAGACGTAAAATTGCTTTTGTCATCCAATGCACAGTCCTTGTTAAGAGCCATTTCCACATGTTTCGGCGCATTACAGGGGATTCCTGAGGGGCCAGTGTTTTAGACACTGATCATGGCTTTGACAGACTGAGAAAACTTTATATGAAATGTGCATTAGTGTAGCGGTGGGGTTATAAAAAAAAAAAAAGTGCTTATAGTACCTCTGCAGGTCTGCATGGTTGTCCAGCTCGTCCCCAATCTGCTGTAAACACTGAGCGAGTTTCTTATGGGTGGGGTCGCACAGCTCACTCCCACCTAGTTCGATCCGCGACACTACAGCGCTGCTGTCGCCATGACGACGGACTCGTTCGTAAATAAACCTGTGGGAAAAGGGTCAGGCGTGGGTGAAAAAAACAACAACAATTTTTTAAATGATCTAAACGTATACATGTTTATGTATAATAAAGGAAGGAAGACGGTATGGTTTCTCACTCCTTCAGCAACACGGCTCCTATTTCTAGTATTTGGTCATTACTGCTGCCTGTGAAAAGAGAACATGAAAGAAAACATGCAGTGAGAAAAAGAGAGAGTGAGTGAGCAAAAATGAGAGAGAGCACGAGAGATAGAGGAGGAGGAGCTAAGTAAAAAAAAAAAAAACAATCATTACATATGTCACGACTCTGGCTGGTGTCTGTAAGAATCTCGTATGTGGAAACAGACTTAAGGGCAAAGCTTACATTTGATCCTGTTTGTTGGTACTCATTTCTCACCAAACACGACGAAAAAGGAAACCCAAAAGAGTAGCGAAGTTTCGATTTCAGCAAATTAATAGCTGGTACACTTTGAACAAAAGACGAAGAAGCTTGTGTGTTGTGAGTCATAGCCGAACATCTTGCTGCAGACAGGACGAGATCACATGATTGTGCCGCTCTCGTTGACAATAATATCTTGACTCGTGTGCAGTGATATTTGTCAGCGTTGACTGTTAACGCCTAGATGTTTCAAGTCGGGGTTTAACGATTCGACTGGCATTGTTTAAGCGTGCATATGACTGCGACTCTCAAGTTGTGCACTCGGGGTCTGCAAAACAAACTCAAGCTGACAAGAAGACCTCACTCGACACTGCCGATCAACATACCCGGCATCAATGGTGGACGTTTAACATTAAGCTATTCACACTTAAACGGATTAAAAAAAAGAATAAAAAAAAGGGGGGACCCTTAACTCCGACCACCTGCTACCACAATCCGATCTGAATTACGACGCTGAAGCGACATCGCTCCTCCCGTCTCCCTGATACCATCCCGAGCTCGGGTTACCGCGTTCGCGCGTTCTAGTCGTGTCCACATCTATGACGAACCTGCATCCCGTCGCATCAGGCCGGGCGTGTCTCCGTATCTATCGTGCCCTGAATAGAAGGCGGATTCGCTACGACCTGGATCGGGACAAAAGCGGGCACTTAAGGTGATTGAAGGAGCGTGACGGATCGTGGAAGAAGAACAGAGTGCATGAGACTGCAGTTCATTCCTCTATTAAACGCGACAATGATGCAGCAAAGTGACTCGTCTATTGAAATTTCAATTTGCACATGATCACGTGACCAGACTGACCAGAGCTAAATGAGTAAGGGTTTTTGTGTGTGTGTGTGTTTATATATATATATATATATATATATATATATACACACACACACACACACACACACACACACACACACCTACACACATTTTATATAAGTACAGGTCATTCCTGAGCATCACTAATTAATGTCACTATCTTATCTTATCACGATGATGATGATGATGATGATGATGATGATAAGGATGATGTCATCCCGCTGTCCAGAAAAACATCATCATCATCATCAGATGATGGCTTCTCCTGGACAGTGTGAAGATAACGAGCTGCATGTTGACTGAACATGACACTGACACTGAGCCGAGAATATGTACGGGCATGTTTCTGTCTCCGGCTAGCTCCAGTTAGCGATGCTAACTAACTAGCCTGCTAGCTAACAGAAGCCTCTCGGAGCTTCCGTGCCGTTTCATTACGATAGCAAGACACACAGGACTGACTCGAACGCCGCTCGGTCTGGTTTTCTAAGCGTGTTAAACCCTGAGGTGAACATTACGGATGTATTTAGTCTTACCCCCATCGCCTCCTCCTGACAGCGCCGCTGCCATGTTCGCCTGAAAAACAATTACTCTGTACTTCCGGCTCGAGTGACGTAAATCTTAGGGGCAGGAAGAAGGGCGGACCCGGAAGTGCACACTCATCCTGCTTTGAATTTAATCTTTTTTTAAAATTATTATTATTATTCATTCAAGTCTTAAATTATTATTATTATTTATTATTATTATTTACTTTTATATAAGAGTTAAATGTTACTTCTTAAGTGTAAGAGGAAATCCTGAGTAGAATGAATAAATAAATAAATAAATAAATAAATAAAAACAAAAACAACCCATCACACCCATACTGTACAGTCGTGGCCAAAAGCTTTGAGAATGACACAAATATTAATTTCCACAAAGTTTGCTGCTTCTGTGCTTTTATATCTTTGTGTCAGGCCTTTTTGAAGCATAATTACAAGCATTTTGTAAGTGTCAAAGGCTTTTATTGACAATTACATGTACATTTAAGCATCTGGCAGATGGCCTTTCCTTTCCAGAGTGTCTTTCTTTTTGTTTTTCTTTTTGTGTGGGTTTTTTCTTTTTCTTTCAGTTTTTACATCTGAGCAGTTAAAAAGGTTAACAGCCTTTCTCAAGGCCCTGAAAGTAGCAACTTGGTGGTAGCTGGGTTTGAACCTGGGACCTTCCCATCAGCATTTCAATGCCCTATCAATATTTACAGTGTTGACTCTTCTTTTTCAAAACCTCTGCAATTCGCCCTGGCATGCTGTCAATCAACTTCGGAGCCACATTCTGACTGATGGCAGCCCAATTCTTGCATACAAAAAAATGATTGACGTTTGTCAGAATTTGTAGGGTTTTGTTTGCCCATCCTGCTCTTGAGGATAGACCACAAGAATATCTCAATGGGATTAAGATCTGGGGAGTTTCCTGGCCATGGACCCAAAATTGTGATGTTTTGTTCCACGAGACACTTAGTAACTACTTTTACCTCATGGCAACAAGCTCCATCATGCTGATTGAAAAGGCATTGTTCGTCACCAAACTGTTCTTGGATGGTTGGGAGAAGTTTCTCTCGGAGGATGTGTTTGTAACATTCTTTATCCATGGCCGTGTTCATACAGTGTAGGCAAACGTGTGAGTCAGTCCACTCTTTTGGCTGAGAAGCAACCGCACACATGAATGATCCCAGGACTGTTGGCATGACACAGAACTGATGATAAGGCTCACCTTAATACATTTCAGAAGCCAGTTTCAGAAGTCGGCTTTCTCTGATGAATCCCCTTTCAGATTATTTGGGCACCCCGGAAAGGTGAGCGCTACTTCCAAATGTATGGCCTGACCAAAAGGGGGGCGGGGGGGGGGGGGGGGGGGGGCATTGGTCGGCATTTAGGCTCAGCAATGTTATGTAGCAATAAAATGAAGTCAGCTGATGACCTGAATGTACTGAATGACCGGGTTATCACATCTATGGTGTTTTTTTCTTCTCTGATGGCATATCAAATTAAAGTAAAGTATTGGTTTTGGAAGCATGAAGAATTATTTTCATATGAACTGGTCACAACATTAATATGCAGATGTCCGTAGTGTGTGTGTGTGTGTGTGTGTGTGTGTGTGTGCGCCCTGCGATGGATTGGCACCCTGTCCAATGTGTATCCTGCCACGTGCCCTAAATCTCTTGGGATAGACATTTCTTGTAAGAAGAGTGGTATAAAAGTGGTACATGAAAAGTGGTATAAAAGATGAACGAATGAATGTTATCTCAGTGTCATGTGGTCAATGTAAGTTCAGAGTCATTTTTATCAAAGTTGCCTTATTTTATCTTTGAAAAAATAACCCAATATCAAAGATAAATAAATAAAAAATTCCGCTGGATAGTCATGTGACTAGAGGTTATTATTATTATGATTATTATTATGATTATGATGATGATGATGATGATTATTATTATTATTACTATTATTATTACTATTATTATTATTATTATTATTATTATTATTATTATATAAAGATGCAACTCAGCTGACACAGACTTGAAAAGAAAGAGGCACAAGAGCAAACAGTTTTCTACGAAGAAGAAAAATAGGCAAAGTGTCACCAAGACTTTAAAATGAAAGTAGAGTTCACATATGACAATCATGTGAAGTTTACACACATTACACAACTTTGCACAAGTTAATATTACCCAATATTCTCATGCAATGTTCCAAGTGATGCACAAGTTAACTTTTATATTTTTTAAAAATTAAAATTATTTTATTATTTTATGTAATGAATCTAATAAGGTCAAAAAGACCGATAAGATTCTCTGAGCGCATCTGATCTAATATGTTTTTGTGATATAGTGTACTGTATATTCAAGGCTTTATATATTTATATAAACATAGTGTTGATGTTTCTCACTCTGTAACATTTGTTTTAAATAAAGATAACTTTCTGTTACTAATTTTTGCATCCCTAAGCTTTTCCTTGCACGTTTATATTTACACATAAAGTATTTCCAAAGTATGTTCTGTATATATATATATATATATATATATATATATATATATATATATATATATATATATGACTTATTATTATCAATATCACTTGCACAGTACTGAAACATAATATTCTTTTTGCTAAACTGGATTAAAATCCTAAGTAAATGCAAAAAAAAAGCTCTTGATAACCAAATAAAAGATTCGCAGGACACTCATCAACCATTGATGTGCGTCTCAAATTGCATGCTTGTTCAGTAAAAAGATATAATTTTGTAAGATATACTGTACAGGGTCAGTGATTCACAGACAGAAATGCAGTACAGATGAGAAAGCTAAAAAGATCATCATATCTTTATTATTATTATTATTATTATTATTAATAATAAAAGCATTAATAATTACTATAAATTTGGTCAACACTATAGGTAATAGGTGATGTTTATTTCTTCACTAAAGATCAAATCAGGTAGTGACCAGACAATGATTTAAAACCCCTTTAGATCTTAATTTCCAGGTATAATGATATATGATAGAATACTGTGCTTGGGTCAGAATTTACACTTTCACCATCAATTGTTGCACAGCGTCCCCTGGTGGTTTCCCTTTTCTATTACATCCAGTAATGAGTGCAAAAAAAAGGGCAATTGAAGTGTATCATTAACACATAAAAACCTGGATATATAATCAGTCGTTTATGTTGCAGCAGTGCAATGTATACATTTTACATGAGCATTTACATTGAACATCAGGAGATGAAAAAGTTACATCAGAGATTTAGACTGTGGCATGCCGGCCGACGCCAAATGGACTCGTGCAATTGTTTCAACTGCTGATCTGGAATTTCCAACAACAATTTTACAATGATAGTTCTATAAATACCTTGTTGAACAGAGCGGTCAAAGATGAATAGCCAGATAGGTTTAATCTGACAGGAGGTCTATAGTAACCAAAGAGCATGCAGCATTTCTGTCCAGTGTTATTTCAAAGTACAGATGCTCCTATTTAAGTGGCCAGTGAATGACATTTATATATTCATTCATTCGCTCATTCATTTTCTATACCGCTTATCCTGTGCAGGATCACAGGAAGCCTGTAGCGTATCCCAGGAGACTTTGGGCACGAGGTCGGGACACCCGGCAACTTGGGCACACTATGAACAACTTGAAATTGAAATGACGATTCACCTCATCTGCATGTCTTTGAACATGTATTTGGACCCACCAAACACAGGGAGAACATGCAAACTCCTCACACACAGACCTGAGGCAGGAATTGAACCTGGATAGATGCTGAAGTTGCAAGGCCGCAGTGCTAATCACTACACTGTGCCATGATATTATATATATTTGATATATTTGTATATGTATATATTATATATATTGTAAAGATAAATATACATTGATTTGACTGCTAAATCTTATAAACACATGCCCAGCAACACTATTTAGGTAGACTGTGTGGCAGGGGCCCAAAGTGTACCAAAAATAAATAAATAAAATAAATAAATAAATAAATAAATATATATTTTACATCCTTATCCTAAAAACAATAACACAATCCAATATACATAGCCAGGGACGATAAAAGAAGCAATAGATAACAAAAAAAATTTAAGATTATAATAAATGAAGGGGGGGGGGGGGAAAGAAGAAGAGAAGGTTCTATCCTCAGTCTATAGTCATTAGAGCTAAAAGGGCCGCCTTCCTTGTGCGTCACTTCCGATTAGACCGCTCTTCCGTCTGCCTCGCGCATGTGTAGTTCCCTTTACGACTCTGCTGGCAAAGATGGCGGACACTCAGGTACGTTCAGCCAAACGGCGTGGTACATATAAGGCGGTTATTTTGCAGTAGGTTTTAGTCAGTTGTCAGACTTTCTGATGTGTTTGAGCTTAGAAAACCGATGTATGTATAAATTTGGTCGTTTTGTGATCCCGTCTGTTGATCTATGTGATATTTCTGGTCGCGTGCGCAACGGAAGCGGGCGCGAGGGCCGCGCGGGGCGATAAAGCGTGTAACTTAGAGCAAGACGGACCTTTACTTTGTAAGGAATATCCCCGTTAATATGCTATATTAAAGGCTTTTGTACGTACTTTTATGTTTTGGGGAGTGTTTAGTATTATAGTCAAAGGCTTAAACACAGCCTTAGCTGTGGTTTCGAGTTGGCTAAAGCTTCTCAATAGCACATGGCTTTGAATAATAATCTCAAATTCACAGGGTTGTAAATCTGTGGAAATACCAAAAAAAAAAAAAAAATCTACAGGACAGTGGATCCTCCTGGATCAGTATTTTTTTTGGGAGGAAGCTTGAATTGCATTAATTAAATCCAAATAGTTTTTAAAATAATGTTTATGCATTTACAAGCAAGTGAGATTTGACATGCTTGCTTGTACACACACATAAAATATATATTTTTTTCTCTGATACCGTTATATAGGGAGCCATTTAAAAGTCTCTGTTCTGAAAGTCCGGTTTGCATAACTTGCATTGCTTGTTCAGGTTTTCAATAGGTCATGTTTAGACTGCAAATGATGTCTTTTCTCACGATGGTCTTCCAAGCCGTCGCTGCTTTGACGACATTGCCTACACGGCTATGCTGATGCAGTCCTGAATATTAAGCTACGCACATTTTATACTTGACCTACATCGTGTAACACAATTTTTAATTTCCCGACAGAACGAGAGGTCTTATCAGAAGCAGCCTACCATCTTCCAGAACAAAAAGCGAGTGTTGGTCGGTGAAGCAGGTGCAAAAGAGAAGCTCCCACGTTACCACCGAAATGTTGGCTTGGGCTTCAAAACCCCCAGAGAGGTGAGATAAAATGTTAAGTGGTTTTGTTTATTTTAAACTGCAGGTGATGTCTTTTCTCACGATGGTCTTCTGAGCTTGTGTGGTTCTGAAGATAATGCCTTATGGCTTTGCTGATGCAGTCGTTTAAAAAAAAAAAAAAAAAAAAAAGAGAAATCTTGGCTGTACAAATGTTTTTTCTTTTACATGAAGATTGTGTTTTTATTTTTTCATACACAGGCTATTGATGGCACTTACATTGATAAAAAATGCCCCTTTACTGGCGACGTGTCCATCAGAGGCCGTATTCTGTCTGGTAGGTTGCTTTTGCCTGATCTTTTACTTGTTTGTGGTGGTCACTGGGTTGCAAATGATGTCTTTTCTCACGATGGTCTTCCAAGTCCGTTTGGGCTTTGACGACATTGCCTTATGGCAGTACTGATGCATCCAGACATCCTCTGCAGGTCACTTTAACACTGCAGTTAGATATTAGTTTCAAGCCTAACTGTAAATGTTTTCAGGTGTGGTGACCAAGATGAAGATGCAGAGGACCATCGTCATCAGACGTGACTATCTGCACTACATCCGCAAGTACAACCGTTTTGAGAAGAGGCACAAGAACATGTCTGTCCATCTCTCTCCCTGCTTCAGGTGAGGGAATAATCCCTGATCTAGTCAGCCGTATACAAGTTTAAATTGTGTTGAAATTACATCTGATCTTGTATTGCTGAAATAAGCTGCATATGATGTTTTTTCTCACGATGGTCTTCCAAGTCTTTAAGGCTCTGACGACACTGCCTAATGGCTTTACTGATGCAGCTTTTCATAAATATACATTTTTTATTTTGGATTATGTTTTAATGAATGGGACAGGGCATCTTCTTCGTTCCGGGCTTAATATTCTCCGGTTTTCCCTGCAGGGACGTGACTGTGGGGGACATCGTCACTGTCGGAGAGTGCAGACCCCTCAGCAAAACTGTGCGGTTCAATGTGCTGAAGGTCACCAAAGCAGCAGGAGCCAAGAAACAGTTCCAGAAGTTTTAAAGCTGTTGGCTGAAAAATTCTGGATACTGCTATATTGTCATGACTTTTGGAGGAGATGGATATTAAATCTGTTCTTTACATCTGTGTGAAGGTTCTTTCTTCTTTAAAAATTTTTTTTAGCCCACTTTGCAGGAACAATTTTGGTAACTTTGTCAGGATGTCTACGATGAATACAAACTTTAGATATTTAAAATTATTGGCTAAAACATTAATTAAATATGATCAATTAAAGATTGCATGGACTACATACAATTTAATCCACTTGAAATAAGACTAACCACTGAGCCACTGTGCTGCCTCACAAAAAGCTTATGGATACAATTGGGAGCTTTTAAAATACAAATTAGTGAAATTCTTAAGAATTTTTAGAAGTAATGTACAACAAAATAGAATATTTGAGAATGAAATTCTTTCACAACTAATGACTTTAAAGGAACCATTGACTGAGAATCAAAAGCTTGAGTGTTTTGAACTTCCAAATACATGGAAAATATATGTATAGATTTAGGGAGTGAAGGGAGGCTGTTTGATTCTGAAAAGAATGGCTGGAAAAAGAAAAGCAAAATTCAGCCCATTTGTTTCAGGCTGGAAAAATCAAATATGAATTCTTCCATTGAATGTCTTCATGCAAATGATATAACTCTTGATGATGCTAAGGAAATAGCATTTTTTTGCTCTAAGTTTTATAATAACTTGTAAACCTTGACAATTTGCAAAAATTCAGCCAACTCTTTTTTATTAGTTCTATTATTTCTATTTTTTTTTCAAGTGAAGATGAACACACATTTGTTAGCAATAGATCCCATTCAGAAATTCTACAGACTACCTATTAAGAATTAAAAACGTAATAAGTCCAGACAGTGATGGTTTAACCTCTGAGTTATATAATATGTTTGCCAAAGATGTATCCCCGTTCTTACCTAAAGTGTGTGGAAAGTTTAGATTTAGAAGCATTCCCACCTACTATGACACAAGGAATTATCACCTTAATACATAAATCCAACAAAGCCAAAGACAAAATGTCTAGAAAATTGAAGACCAATTGCCAAATTAAATGACAATTATAAAATTTTGGTTTTCTGGTGAATATAGCTTTGCCAGTTTTGCCAGTGTTCATACAAAGAGGCTTTTTGGTCAGGATTTTTTTATATTCATCCAATCTTATTTTGAAAGTGAAGTTTCTTTATGGTTTAAATATTTACATATTTATTGTTTTAAAAAACAAAACGGTTTTAAACGTTTTGATTATATGAAAAAGTAAAGCGAAAGAGTCGACTCATTCTGATTAACCGAGCGAAATGAACCGACTCAGCTAGTTAAGCGCAAAGAAAGCGAAAGAGTCGAGTCTTATCGATCAACCGAGCGAAACGGTCCGATTCAGTCGGTCCAACCAGGCCCCGCCTACTTCCTTGTTCGTCATCACGTAACATGACGTACTTTTTGAACGTGGCAGCGCCAGCCTGCTAATCCTAGTCGGTTGATGTTTTTCTTGAAGTTTTTGCACGCACGTTTTGTTATTTGAAAGATGTGACGTCATGGCTGTATCCAGTAAGGAATATTTATGAACTAATTATTGCTTTACTGAGGTCCAGACTAATCTAGAGGACATGACGACTGCGGTAAGATGACTCTTGGCTAGTTGTTTAGCTGACTTCAGCTAACGTTGTATGGTATTTAATATGTATTTTATTATATTGTATCTATTGATATTGGTATTTAAAGTAGTTAGAATGTGAAAGTAACCTGTGTACAATGTGTTTATTCCCGTGGTGTAGGCTTGCAGTGAGTGGAGAGGACTCTTCAGCCTGGGAGAAGAGCTGGATGATGATGTGTGTATCAGATTGTGTTTATAATCATGACAAAACAAGAAAGTGTTAACTTTTTGTGATTTAACTTGAGTGTTAAATCACACACACACACATCTACTAAGACAGTGTTATCTTTAGTCATGTACAGGAATAACTTGCAAATCTTCTTTCTGCCTGTATTTCATTTTGTATATTCAGTTTGGTGATTAACAGATGCTTGTTCAATCAGGTGTGTTGGCTTAACTGCTTAAAACTGGTTTAATTAGCTGATAAGTTAAATCAGGTGTGTTGGAATGAAGAAAAAGGGAGCTCATTTCCTGTCAGCCAAAACACAGTATTTTATTATTATTATTATTATTATTACAGTGGAACCTCGGATTGCGAGTAACGTGGTTTACGAGTGTTCCGCAAACCGAGCAAAGATTTTAAATAATTTTTTATTCGGAAACCGAGCAAGTATTAGTTTACGAGCGCCGAGTATCATGCTTCACACATGCGACTCTTATTTTGACACCGAGCGTCACTCTCTCACCTTCCCCCTCCCACCCGTCCCACACGGCTACGCAAACACAGAAACTCTGCTTGTGCGTGCGCAATTTGACACTGAAACACACGCACAGACGCTCTCTCCCCTTTTCACCCCTCCCGGCTTCACAAAGACACAGAAACTCTGCTCTGTCGCGATTCTTTTCAAAGGTAAGGTGGTGGTTCATTTTTTTTTTACTTTACAGCAGTGATTCCCTTCGTATGCGCTCACGCCTGGTCAGAGAGATTTCATTTTTTTTCCAGTTAAAACGGTGTTTCCGTGTTTGTGTGTGTGTCCGTTTGTTGTGAAACTTAAGTGATTCCTTTAGTATGCGCTCTCGCTTTTTTCCGTTAAACCGGTGTTTCCTCTGTGTTTATGCGCTTGTTGTAAAACTTTAAAAGTGTGTCTGTTAATATACGCTCATGTCAGTCTCAGAGAGATTTCTTTTTTTCCTGTTAAAACGGTGTTTCCGTTGTGTGTGTGTGTGCGTGCGTGTGTTTGTTGTGAAACTGTTGTGAAAAAGCGAGGTGGAGTGAGGGAGGAGGAATGTTACTGTGTAAAACGAGGCGAGGGAAGGGGCTAATTCCACACACACACACACACACATGGCGCGTGTGCGCACCAATGGAAACACTTATCTGTCAGGATTTATTTGTACTTTTTTTAAAGGTAAAGTGCAGATTAATTTGTTTTATTTTCATTTTATAGATTGTATTAATTATTTTTATGTATTTATTTTTGGGGGCCGTGGAACGAATAATTTGAGTTTTCATTATTTCTTATGGGAAATGATGATTTGGTTTAAGAGTGTTTTGGAATACAAGCCCACTTCCGGAACGAATTATGCTCGTAATCCAAGGTTCCACTGTATTATTATTATTATTATTATTATTGTAATATTATACTCATAATACCGAAAATGTGTATGCCAAAGAAACTACTTCTCAAATAAAAAAAATATTTTCTCACATACACGGTCATACACAGTACAAGTGCAGTGAAATGCTTATACGACCACCCGTGACCGTAAGATTATCAGTAAGAAATCAATTATGGAATAAAATATAGAAAAACTTTAACTATAGAAAATATGGCTGTAGAAGATAAGAACACAATATAAAAAGCTTAGCTGTACAAATATAGAAGATTTGGCTGTGCAAATATAGAAAATATGGAAGCTGTTGTGGAAATTGATGGGATTAAAACTTATTAGAATTAAATAATTAATAGAATTAAAATTCTTCTGAAGTTGGACGTGACCAATCTTGCTTCCCTAAAAAAAAAAAAAAAACAAGTTGTCAACTTCATCCGTTTTAGAAAGATGGTTTTATATGTGCCGCAAAAATGGCTATTTTTTTTTAGCATTATACTCTCTCGCTTCAAACAAATAATCCTATAATAATTTTAAATAATCATTTAAAATGCAAATAATTAAATTTCTTTATGAGTATTGATATTAAAATTGGTGTAACACTTTTGCTGTAAAAGCAAAAAAGCAAAAAAAAAAAAAAAAACCTGTAATAATTGTTGCTCAAATTGGTTTTTTCGGTAAAAGCTCAAAAAGCAAGTAACCATGTGAAATTCATGTTGCAAGATCTTAACAATGTTGCTTTTTAGAACAATACACTGTGTCTTTTCATGTCTAATCTAAATTTCATCTGAATGACAGTTAAGATCGTTGAAAGATTTGAATTTCAAAAGGTAACGGACACTACGGACATAAAAGGGCATGAAATTGTATTTAGCAAACGTCTTTGTTTTCATCTGATAAAAATATAAATGTGTATGCAAATTTACAAAACAAAATGAAGCATGGGTGGATCGAGAAGCATTAAGCATTATGAAAAATGAAATGGTGTTACATGATCTGATTCGAAAATTCACCTTTTCACCTACTTGAGAGACTGGATCACCTACTTGGATGTTTTGGTCGTGACCAAGAGACTGTATTTATTTCTTGTTCCAAGATTCTTGTATTGGAAAAAATAACTACTTTATAACTGTGTAAGTACGTAAGTATTAACAGCTTAACTAATGTACAGTACCTCCAGCCCTATTTGGATAAATTTATCACCAATATAGTTTGTGTGCACCCCGATATTCCACTAATATTCACAATGATATTCAAATCATCATAAAACTCTACAGTTTAACCGCTTCAATGAGAACAGTGCAGGAATGTTTTATTCCTAATGATATGGTTGGTGTAAACCTTTAATAATCGATTTAATAGAAGAATATTAGTAACGTAGGCGGCACGGTGGCTTATTGGTTAACACCGTCGCCTTGCACCACCGGGGTCTGAGCTCGATTCCCACCTTGGGGTCTGTGTGCATGGAGTTTGCATGTTCTCCCTGTGCTTGGTGGGTTTCTTCCGAGTGCTCCGGTTTCCCCCCACAGTCCAAAGACATGCAGACTAATTGACGTTCCCAAATTGCCCGTAGTGTGTGAATGTGTGTGGAAGTCTCCTGGGAAAATCTTCAGGCCCCCTGCGACCCTGTACACAGGGGAGAACATGCAACCTCCATGCACACAGACCTGAGACGGGGATCGAACCCGTCTTATATGTTTTAGATATTAAATAAACACATCTGTGATAATCAAGACTGTTATAGAAAGTCAGAGTGTATAGCATCACCAGATCCATTGACAGACTTGCCCTAGGCGGTTAAATTCTGTGTTGTGCTGTAGGACTTGCTGGACGCCGACTGGACGCACCCGTCAGCTCCCGGGCCGTCCGCAGTTCCGGCTCGTGCACCCTCGCTAGAACTATCTGCAGCTGGTTCCCATGATGCACAGCAGAGCAGCGCTGCACCGTCGGCCAACTTGTCAACCAGTTCGGCACCAGACTCCTCGACACTACTATCAGAGATCTCAGAATCCAAACCTGTCAAAGGTTTAAGAAGCCTGGCCAACCCAAAATCTTCATCTGTCTCTCATCCTCCTGTCCCTCACACACATACTGCTTCTCTTCAGGCACCCTTTACAGGCTCAAATGTAATCTCTTCCCTGCAACATCCCTCAAACTGTCAACCTGGCCAGTCAAACCCTCAACCTGGTGTCTCTAGCGTTCCCTCAAAAAAAGACGTTCCTGCGCAGGACGACTTTGATGACTGGGATGTAGATCTGGACGAGTTGGACGAGTGCCTTCCTCAGAAAGCAAAAGCATCTGCTCCAGAGACAGACCTAGAATCTGACAGCATATCCCCAGCTAAACGGCCGAGGTTATCAGATGTTGGCAAAGACACGCCAGCTGTGTCGTCTCTTAGAGGATTCTGCAACACTACTGAAAAACCCGCACCCCCACAGTCTTTTATCCCTACCTCGCGTCCGACTGCAAATCTCCCACAAAACAACTCGCAAGCCTGCCGCTTCACCAGTCCGGTGACTCCCGGACCTGTCCGAGCCACACCTCAGTATCAGAGAGGAGCCGTTACTCCTCATCGCTCTCTGTTCCAGGCTGTATCTCCTGCTCCGGCGACTCCGCGATCCCCGCGTCCACTCCACACACCCGTCCTGACTAATCACCTGGTCCAGCTGGTGTCTGCAGCCAGTCGGACGCCTCAGAGGCCAAGGAGCGAGTCTGTTCGCGCCAAAACGCGTCGGTTCCCTGGTCCAGCAGGTGCTTTACCGCAACAGGTGACTACCGGGAATCTTGATGTTGGTGTTTTGGGTGAAAATTTTACATGATCTCTCAGCTAAATATATATTTGTTTTTTTTTATTTTTTGCAGATCAGTGGGCAGAGTCTGGACGATATCGTTGTGGCGGTTCCACAGACGCCAGCACACGGGGCAGTGGCTCGCCTGCGCAGTGAGGTACATACGAGTGTTAATTTTGTTAGTCTTGGGCTTAGTCCCGGGATAAATGTCCCTGTTAGTTTTTTTCATATTTAGTCAATATGATCCTATTTTTGTTTAGTCAAGCTTTAGTCGACTACACAAAAATAGGATAATAAAGCCCGGACATTCATGTCTAGTTTTAGTCAAAGGAACGTTTAAACATTTTAGTCTAGATTTAGTCAAAGGTACCCTCGAGTATTTTAGTCTAGATTTAGTCAATAAAAACGAAACATTTTAACAATAAGATTATTATTAATTAACTCTCCAGTCAATCCGGTCTAGCCCAAACCCTTTTTTTTATTTTTATTTTTTCATAAAATAATTATCTTAATAGTTAAAATGTATCTTTTTGTCTGATGTTTTCAGCTAAATATATTTATTTTTATAAATAAATATTTTAACAATAAGATTATATATTAACATTTTAACAATAAGATTATATATATATATATAATCTTATTGTTAAAATGTTTCGTTTTTATTGACTAAATCTAGACTAAAATACTCGTCCATATTTTTTTTTTTAAATATGAAAAACAATAGGCGCGGTACGAACAATACAGTGTTTTGAAAAAAGAAAAAAAAAAGAAAAAGATTTTTCACACTTGGACTGTTGTAGGGATACTGTAGCTCCTATGGGTCACAATCATTTGCTAACCTGTTATCTTAATGTGTTTGTCACTGGTTTAGCAATAAGATAATATAAAATACATCACATAAAACAAAACATAATTAGAACAAAGAGGCTGTAAACCTGCCTCGAGATTTTTATGGTATGCCTTCGTGCGTCTCTTCAGGTTTGTGGGATTTTTCCCCAGCGATTGTGTTTCCTACACTGTTTCCCCTCCGATATTGCGACACATCTGCTTTTTTCTCAGGTTCAATATGAAGCAAATGGGCCCAAATATCGTCTCTTCTTCTCTTTTGCCTGAGTAATAATGCTGTGATGCCGAAGAGTTAAGGATGACTGAGCAACCTACTCCTGATATGACGTGCGCCGTGACTCTGGAAACACTGCTGCTTGTGCCTTAATGAGTGAACACCGTATCGCAGCGGATTGTGACAAAAATTAAATGTCGACGAAAATAAATACAGATGTTTTATTTTTTTTTTTTTAAACAACATTTTAATCTCCTCAACAATAGCGCATGGCGATTTCGTCACTGTCACTCTTTATTAATATTCGTGACGTCTCGTCTTAGTCTCTGGAAAAAAGCTCGTCAACCGATATTTCCGGCGAAATTAACACTAGTACATACGTTATTGCGCAATCTCCTACCAATCAGAAAACGCATCAGCGTCAACATGGTCTAAGTGCATGTGTGTTTATGAATGCAAACAGGTCCCGAGCTCTCAGGTAAACGACGAGGAGGAGTTCAGTGTTGGTCCGTGGGCCGCGATGAAGGCCGAGATGGGACTGGATGAGAGAAACCCCTCCTGTTTCCTCCATTCATACAGCATTGTCATGGTGCTGAGGAAAGTAAGAAAAAACGCTTTTGTCATTGTAATTAATTAATTAATGCTTGTGGAAGACCTTCAGATTGTTTGTGTTCTTTTTAATATTTTCTTCTCCTTTTCACTTAACAACATTTCTTCTTCTTCCTCGTTATTAATTGATGGATTTTTCTTTTTTTAAATAACGTAGGCGGCGTTGAGGCAGCTGTGTAAAAATAAAGTTCCGAACATGGCCGTGGTGTTAAAGAGCATCTTACACACACACGCTGATGCCAAAGCGGTGTTCAGGGACCCAACGGGTAAGACGTGCCTCATGCAATTATGTAAATAAGAATGATTCATGAGCATTAATTAGGCCTTCCTAGTGTTAAAGGCGTGTCAATGTGGAAACGTTTGAGGCAGATTAAATTATGATTCATATTTCAAATGCCAAAATACAGAAAGTGGTGTGTGTATAATAAACAGAAAGTGAAAATGTTATGTCCAAAGTATGTTTACTTTTCTCACAACTGGTATATGTTAAAAGACAGGTATGCATGAATGATTCTATTTATATTTAATAATAATTAGTCTGTTTATTCTGTTGATTTTCACTACAGCCTGATGCTTTTTTTTCGTTATGGATACTTACCTTTCATAATTACAGTTGCAGATTTCGGACATTTTTCTAAACTAATTTGATCACGTCAACCTCAATAATCGATTTACCATTAATATGAGGGGCGTTCAAGTCAAACCGGGACTTTTGATCTCCGAGTGAGAACTCCTGCTCCATTTACATTTAGGCATTTGAGAGACGCCCTTATCCAGAGCGACTTACATTTTATAATAATTTTTTTTTTAATCTCATTATACATCTGAGCAGTTGAGGGTTAAGGACCTTGCTCAAGGACCCTTGGTGGTTATGGGATTTGAAATTGGGACCTTCCGAACCACTGAGCTACTAATGCACTTATCCCAGTGTTTCATGAGTGCTTGGATACCATCAAGGTATAAAGTTTTCTTAGTACGCCAGAGCCATGATCAGACTGCCTGCTTCATGTCTGAAACGCTGGCCTCCCAGGAACTCCTATAATGGCCCAAACATGATGATGGCCATCATGGCGATGTCAGGACTGTACGGTGGATGTGGTAATAACTACTAGCCAAGTTCCTGTAATGTGTAAGTGGTGTTGGTGATTAAATGATTGTGTGTACAGTTCCCACAGACTGATGCGCATCTTCCGCAAGTTGTCCGTCGATTTTTAAAAGACGAGGCGTTTCCACTCGCTGAATGTTCACGGAACCGACTGCAGTCGGGTCCAAGCCACACCGTGCTTGATGTCTTCTGTAAATGTCAATCAGGTTTCATCACAAATCCCGGTTTGACTTGAACGTCCCTCATAGTTAATTATTACTCTAGACACGCATGTGTTTTTCCTCAGTTAAATCTTCATTTAAACGTAAGATCAATTAATGAATCTCAAATAGTTTAAACAAGGAACAAGGTTGGTTTTGCTAAACTGGGGGTGCGCCCTCTTGTGGTGTACAAGTTAGTATATATGTGGGCTACGGAGAAATATTACGTATAACATTGTTAGTTAATACATTTAAACATAAACCAGTTAACTTCCTAACTTCAGTTGTCAGTTTGTGATTAAGCATTAACATCATCAGAGCAAGTTAAAGGGTTTTAGTTGCACTTATTCAAAGTCAGATAACAGATGATGATGATTGCGTATATAGAACAGACAAAAACTGTTATTAGATGAAACAATAATTTTAGGTCCTTGTAAATTAGCATCATTAAAAAAAAAAATCTGTGAATCAACTCATCTGTATTACAGCCATGTATATGGTCTGTTACTCTGTTATACCCATGTTGTGCAAACGGATTCATACGTGAACCTAGGTGAGATACAGGGTACGGTTCACAGACGGTTGCTGGAGGAACGACAGGCGGAGCTGAAGACCGGTTCGGTGCTGTTGCTCAAACAAGTAACGTGCCTCTGCTCAAATCCTACTGCATTACTCACTGTTTGGTCACTACAGTAGAATTATTAAAAATAATCCCTATGATGCTCTTGCCTAGGTGGGCGTGTTTTCCCCTTCCAATAGAAACCACTATCTGAACGTGACCCCTAATAACCTTCTACGAATTTACCCTCCTGATGGAGCAGTGCACTCTTCCTCGCAGCATTCTCAGCCAGCAACGGTTAGTGACTGCGCTTTCCGAAAGCAGCTGGGTGACATATAGGGATGCATATTTACTTGAATTAGATGATGTTGAAATCTTCAAATGATCCAAGATTTTCATTATTTTCCTTCTTCCTTGTCCTGAATGAAAACCTGTAGGAATCTGCTGGATTACGGCACTGTGAATCCACCAAGCCTGAAGGGGGCCCTGTGTCTCAAATGGAGCTGTGTTATGATGATGATGACGAGGACGAGGAGCAGCAGACTAGCGTCCCACCTAACGGGGTGGTCCAGTCTGCTACACGACCTGACTGCTCGGAGGATGCTCAGTGGGACGCAGGTGCAGTGATGATGAGAAGCTGAGTGTGGAAGGAAAAATGATATATTGGTATTTTGAGGCTGAATGGGGATCGGTAGTACAAGGTAGTCCCCAACTTACGAACATTCGAGTTACGAGATACGCTTTCCACAGATACGAACGGACCGCGGTTCTTTGAGCATCCGTAGGTGTGAACAAATCATGGAAGTAGATCACGTGTACCATACAACAATAGACACTCCAGATACCCAAAACTTACAATTATATGTAAGTGAATGTATAAAATGTCCGGTATATTGTACGTGTGTGTGCGCAAACGAGGGTGTGGGGAGAAATGAATTGGTCTCACCGATTTCAATAAATCAGTCCGGGAGCATGATGATAGAAAATGGCCGTCCTGTAAAGCTGTTCTGATGAAGAATAATTCTAATTTGGGAAAATCCTCAACAAAACAGAGGTCACAGTCCAATAGAGTGAAAAACAGTTCTGGCGCAGAGACAGCACTGTTAAATTTGACATGTGAGATTCATTTCCTTAGGTGGAAAATGGTCATTTATGGTTTTTGGCAGCATGATGGCAATGTGGGTAAAAGGAAACCGAGATTTAGTTTATTGAATTGGTACGCTTTACATTGGATATTCGTGTCAAAGGTGTGTAAGATTCACTTTGTCTGACTTAAGAACAAATCCAACTTAAGAACATTCTCCTCCCCAACTTGCAAAAATTCCGTTCTGGGAGCATGTTCTTAATTTGGATTTGTCCTTAAGTCAGAGTCCCCCCTCCCCATTAAAACAGATTGTGATTCAATAAAACATTTTTTTTTTCTTCAGGTTTTCATTCACTGTTTGAAACATGCTGTAGTTTTTTTTTCAACTACAGTAACACGTCTGCTTGCTCTGGTGAAGAAGTTAAGCTGTCTACTGAGGTAGACTTGAAAGCTCCTGGAGTGTCAGAGAGAAATTAATACATATTAAAGCACGTTTTACTACACAGGGCTCTCGAAACGCTACCGTCTTTATTAATCACAGATAATATGTAAAGAGATAATATAGCGAGCTTGTATGAACAACTAAGTGCCTCTTTCTTTGGTCCACGTCATTATGTTTAGGTATTTACAGATTTCAGTTTGGGAAGCAGACATACAGTTAACTCTTGCTTGAAAATGACCAACAGCATTTTAAGCACCTGATGAATAAGGGGTGTTCAAGTCAAACCGGGACTTTTTTATTAACAATAGAATAACAACATAGTTATGATAGTAAAGTCTCCCTTATATAATCCTCTGCTATACTAATGCACTGGACTGCCTGACTGAAACTCCTTTAATGGCTGAAACATTTGGAAATGGCTTGCAGCAAGGTCAGGACTGTATGAGGGATGTGGCAATAACTCCCAGCTGAGTTCCTGTAACGTGCAAGTGGTGTTGGTGAATGATTGTATGGACAGATGCGTCTCTTCCGCAAGTTGTCAACAAGTTATCCATCGATTTTCAAGGCTGTTCACGGGAACGACTGCAGACATACAGCCTTCTTTAAAACGTTTGGACCAATCAACTGTCTTACTACATATAAGAGTCGCATCAACATTTTGTGCCCGAAGTCTGTCAATCAGTTTTACTCTTTCATTTACCAGAAATGTCATCACGAGTCCCGGTTTGACTCGAACACAGTACGATGCGGCCTCAATGTGTGTTATTTTTCTCTCTATGATCACAGGGGAAACAAAGCTTGTAATGTTCTTTCTTTCGGGGCAAAAGACATTTCAGGCCTTAAAGGCTTCATGGCACAAAGTAGAGTAACATGCTCTTTGTGCTAGGGTTGTGCTAGCATGGGTAGCATGTTCCATTCACGTAGAACGCCTGATTTTTCGCGCAGTCACAGAGGGAGAGTGTGGGCGGGTTTGCGTAGAGTGTGAGACAGGAGAGATGGAAGCACGGGAACAGCTTCATGTAGGGAACGGATCTTGTAATGCAACATCAAACTATATTGAAATTAATGGTATTCATTTCCATGCATCCTGTCTCTCTCTTCAAAATATATCGATGTGTAACGTCCAGCTCTAGCTTGTTGCATCAAGAAATTGAATCAAATACTCATGCCTCATTTGTGATTCAATGCACAAAAAAATTATTTATGATCACTATGGTTTTTATCTGACAGTTTATTCTGAGCTGAGAAAAAAAAACCCTGATTGCTAGAAAAGTAATTTCCTTGGATGTTGATGGTAGTGATAACATTTATAGACACTATCTTTTCAAACGTTATTGCTTAATGCAATCTAAATTCATATTCCGTCTGATCACTTCAAGTTTTGTGCAAACGCAATTAATAGTGTTTCACTAGGCAAAGCATCACGTATGTATTTTGCATGTTTTTCTTCCCTTATGTATAATAAGTAATTATTAAGGTTTAATTTAAGTTCAAAATGTTTAAATTTAGATGAGTGCCTGTTTTGTATATAGTAAAGCGGTTATAGTGAGAAATTTGTTTATAATGGTAACAATCGATTAATCTAGTACATACGTCTGTCGTTCACAGGTTTTTTATTTTATTTTTTACTTTAGTTTATAAACACAAGAGGGCAGTAGAGGGTCATTTTGTAATTTGCATCCAAACAGCTGCATAAATTCAGTGAGGTCCGATTAAATTATTAGTCGCTCGTTAAAGTTGAACACCTGTGAAAGTCATTCCATGCCAATTCGTTAATCTGCTCGTGTCCCGCAGATGATCTGGACGAGCTGCTCGGGGAGCTTCCTGACGAGTCTTACTGTACCTGACGCAGACGACGTTTCCATAGACATCTACCAGACCATGTCCAAATGTCTTTACTGTGCTTCTTTTTTCTTCTTTCGTTCATGTTTTGTATAGAAGCTGTTGTAAGATATGTACATAGAAAGCATAGAAAGCAGTGATTAGACAAAGTGAAAAATAAATGTGTTTAAAATGTCTGCATTTTTTTTTTCCCCCCAACCTGAGCATCGTGCAGTTCATTGTTCCTGGTTAAATAATAACACACGCATCCATTCTCTGTCCACGTCTCAATTTAACATTGTATGATTTTCTTTTGCACACCAACACACACACACACACACACACACCAGGCGGTTTTATGCATTTTTAACGGAGGCTTGAATGAGAGCTGGGTATTGATGAGTGTAATATTTGAGCCGTCATAGAGACAGGTGTGCTAGTGTAGGTTTCCATGGTTACTTCGTCTTGCGCCCTTGAATTTAGAGTGCCTCTCGAGACAAGAGTCTGACGGCTTAATCCACTTCGAAGGTTGTGAAGATGTAACGGGTTGTTTAGGGTCACGGGCAAAAGGGTTTTTAATGGACTTCGTTCACGTCAGATCGTGTCCTGTGCCGAGAGCCATGTCGAGCGAGGAGGATTGTGATAGTTTCATTTAAAAAAAAAATATCACCTCTGTATGCTTTCTATCCATTACACCTAGATGATGCATATTCATGCGTGCATTATGAAGTTATGCAAAGACTGCCAAATGGTGGAAGTTTCAATTTCAACCTGTGAGACTTTTTATTTATTTGACGTCTATGACAGAGATCAAAGACTTTCTAGGTTCAGGATGGAATATGAATGGAGCTTTTAATTATTGGTTTTGTTTTTTCTTTAATTTGGACTCATCTTTTTGGGTGGTGCTTAACTGTCATTTAGACTTTTTTTCATCCAAAGTGGGTTTTGGGTAAAAAAAAAAAAAATATATATATATATATATTTAAAAAAGTGACGTTTTCCCCTTAAACTTTTAACAAGCTCGAAGATTCGGCGCAGAGAATCCCAGACTCAGACAGCCTGGATGATCAGAACGTAATCTGTTAAGTAATCGTGCTTCAAAAAAAAAGCTCCATCTTGCACGGTGAAGGAAGAAATGTATTTGTTCTTGGTTGAGGCTCAGAAGAGAAGTTAATCTGTGTTTAAACTGCGTACACATGAGCTGAGCCGGGAGAGGCACCGGGGCCTTGTCTGAGACACCTCATTAAATTATTAGCAGGCTGGAAGGCCCTGCAGCTGTCAGGAATATCAAAGGAATCCACAGACGATTCGGTGTGCTGAGGAAACCTGACCTCTGTATCAGGAACATGCTCAGTTGAGCAGTTTTATGTTTTGAGGAATTAAGCACGTCTCTGTCGATTTCGTTTAATTCTGTCTCTTTGCTTCCCTCCGAGGGACAGCGCTGTGAAAAGTGTGGGGGGAAAATCAAGACCTTATTTTCTTCACCTGCTGATGAATGACATGCTTCCACAGTCGCATTACCTGGTAGAACATCTGCACCGGAGATATACGGCACTCTGCACTCTGAATGAACTCTAAAAATGTTTAAGTCTTAACAAGAAACTACTCGGCACTTTACTGTGTAACGTGTAAATGATTCATCCAAGCATTTTAATACTTCTCATTATTTCTTTCGCCGTATTGAACTCATTGGCGGCTCAGTGGTTAGCACTGTCACGCTGCACCTCCAGGTCCTGGGTTCGATTTCCGCGTCGGTTCTGAGTGAGTGGAGTTTGTATGATGTTGCTTTCCTCTCGCAGTCCAAAGGCATGCAGATTAGGATAAATGGCGTTTCCAGATTACCTGTAGCGTATGAATGTTGACTGGTGGTCCTACCATGGTTGTACAAAATGGGAATAAATCAATGGTCACCATTGGCCTCCACGGTCCCTAGTTTGACTCCTAGATGGATGAATTGATGGCTTGAAATGATTACTTGTCTATTTAGATTTCTTATTGTTGTATCATATACCAGGACTGTTTTGGGAGGAGAATAGGAGCATGTACAGTATATCTCATTATGCATTTATATAGTGGTGCTCAAAAGAAATTCAATGTTTTCATGAACATTGACATTTGTCTAATAATAGTATGAATAATACTATCAAATCAATCAATATTAAGTTATGAAGTATTTTGTTCTTCAAAACCTCCTGGATCCAGCTGTGCACAGAGTTCTGCAGTACACTGGTGTCACTCGCCTTGATCCATCCATGCATCCAAGAAGACGGTTTCTTGACTGCTCCTGCCTTCTTCAGTACCGTCTGCAGTTTTTTCAAACTTTTTTTAAATTGGGTTTAGGTTCAGAGATGACCCAGGCCATGGCTCCAGAATCTAAATACCTAGGGTTGCCACATTGGTAATTAGCCTAATGTAACTCTTTACATATTAAGGCTAGGACTAATTAGTGACATCACTTTTTTTGCACACAGGAAGAACCGTAATGTTGTTTTAATACTTTTCCACCATATATCAAAGAATACATTGTAATTGGAAACTTTTCATTTCTCGATTCAAACCTTGTAAATCCTTAACAAAGACATCTTGATCTATCGATTAGAGCTTTTGGGCCTCATTTACTTGCTTTGAAGTGTGCATAAGTTTACATTTTGTTTAAATGAATCTACCTGTATCATTTGCTGTAATTAATCAATAAAACATTGATGTCAAGCTTCAATCCTTTCAGGTTTACCCTTACCAGACGTTAACAAAGTGGTTTTTGGAAAGCGATGCAGGATGCCATGCGTTCTCTAGAGGGCGCCTCATTCTCATTGAGAGTGACGACACTTCACGTTGTGCCTAAATGATATGCGTTTCACTACATTCATTTGTTAAGCTCAACCTTAAGTACTTTAAGGCTTCACACCTATTTCGAATGCTTTAACCAGAGCTGTCAATCAAGGTACCATCTCTCCACTCAATCGATCCCAGTGCATGACACATGACAGAATGACACGTAGCCCAAAGATGTGCCATCTGTACCAAACCAGTCTTTGATTAATGACCCGGACCGAAGGGCTTAATAGCTTTAAACTGTCCTAGTAGTATAAGTAAGTGCATTTTTAGACGACATCTCAGGAGTGAAATTAGTATTCTTACTAAGCGCAACTTAACATTACGCATTCCCGCAGCGATAATAAAAGAAATTGGTTGCTTTGAATTGCCTGACATATTGTCGACCTCCGGGTTTAATTTCATAAATCTAAAGAAAATCTATCCTGAATGATTAGTCCTTATAATTAAAATGGTGTCCAAGATTTATTTTGTAGTGATATCCTGAATCAGCTTTAAAAAAAGAAAAGAAAAAAAAGTTAAACATAGTTAATTTTATTAGCCTTATTATTATTCTCCTCTCTTCCAGTTAATTATTTTCCTGCAGTACTTTAGATTTTTTGGTTTAGTGGGAATTACTCTTTGTTTTATCCCAGCAGTGCAGTGCTGCAGCAGTGCTTTGGTCTGCACTTTGCTCAGACAGATCAGGTTCAACTTTCTTGCGAATTCCACTGGTAACATACAGTACTGTAGATGCAGTTCATTCACAAGCCGAATAAAGGTCTCCAGGCGTCTACTGTCTCCGCTCTTTTTGCCTTAGATTTCACATTTGTTATGCCGTTGAACGCTGCTGGAAAGTTGCGAGTGAGAAAATGGTGAGATTTTTTATTTATTTGATTTTTTTTAGGATCTAACAGTGTTTCAGAAAGTTGACATTTTTCTCCAGTTGAATATCAATCACAATGTGCTGACGTCCCCTTATGATGTCAGCGTGGCACCGATATCACTAAACACATCACAGATACTTCAATACAAACAAAGCGGGATCTACCTTTAGGCAGAATGGTAGCGCAGTGGTTATCACTGTTGCCCTGCACCTTCAGGGTCTGGGTTCGATTCCCGTCCCGGGACTGCATGCATGGAGTCTGCATGTCTTTGGACTGTGTGGGGAAACCGGGTTCGATTCCCGCCACTGGTCTGTGTGGATGGAGTTTGCATGTTCTCCCCATGGTGGCAAGGTTTCCTCCAGGTTCTCCGGTTTCCTCCCGCAGTCCAAAGACCAAGGGTGTCCCCACCTTGTGCCCAAAGCCTCCTGAGATGTCTCCCCCCCCCATGCGGCCATTTACACTAGCATAAAGCAGTATTGAAGATGAATGAATTTTCCTTTAAGTAAAGTCAATAATAGATGGAGAGAACATCGATCTGTTCATGGTTCTCTTTGTTCCCTCTTGGTTATGTACTTTTATTCTAATTTTATGTTGCAGTGTCTTTTACACTACCTATTTCTTTTTTGCTGTCACTGGGGTTTATATAGCACATCACCCTATTTGTCCTTTGTCTTGACAAGCCTATAAAAAAGCTCAATGAACATAAAAGTGCGTATCAGTTTCCACCAAAATACCTCATAAGACAGGTTTAGTAGGCTATCCTTCAAAGTATATAAAGTAATGGCACTTCACATTACTGGATTCCTTTTTTTGGTGGAATGTTTTTTTTTGCAGAATATTTCTCATTTGAAGAAATATTTGAGCATATTGGCCAGTTCTCTGGTAGTTTGGGAAGATTTCTGTTGCACTGTTGTAAAAATTGTATATTGTGGATGCTTAAATGGGTATTAAATGCCAAACCACTCATTTCTTGTATATTTTATTGCTTTGCGTAGGAACTCCATGTGTCATGTTTAGATCTAGAATAAATAGCAACTTCATCCTTAGGTCAACGTAGTTGATTATTTTCCCATACAAGCACAATTTGTTGAGTTGCCAGAAATCAGGTAACGTGAAACTGCATGCTTGGTTATATGGTTTCCCTTGCTGTTAAGGTTTTATAATCTTGCTTTAGTATTAAAGATATACATTTTCATTATGAGAATTTGGAAAATAAAACGCTTGAATTTATAATTAATTATTTTGTTTTAAATGCAAAATACTTTATACATAAACAACGAATTAAAAAGGAACAGTTATCCGTTTTCCTTCTTTTCATTATAGAAATGATGCCACTCATTAATTCTCTTAAACTAATTAGACTTAATAAGAAGAATAATCAACTTTTATATTATTATAGCATTATTTTTAATTGAAGTAATGTGTCTCTTGAAACATCTTTTTCACTGTTTATTTATCATATCGATCCTCTCGTGTCTTTTACCCTTTTTTTGGACTGTCAAATTTATAGTTCCTTGTCCTTTGTGTTTGATGTGTTGTAATTAATGCTTTTTGTTGTTGTTATTGTTAAATGTATTTAATGTGTTTTGTATTCTATTTGTATTGTTTCAATAAAAATAAAAAAAAAATCTTGCATAGTCCTACATTACATCAACACATTGAGTCGTTTTCCCAGCATGCACCACTTGCGCATTTTCTCACATTTTTTTCCCTCACAAATATCTGGCAACCCGGACAGATTCAAAACATACCTCTGGAAATTGCAGATCGTATTTAAAATAATTTCCGTAATTTTCCTACAAGTGCATATAAAATATAAAGAGTGATTTCAGATAATTATCCTTAGCTGTGCTTTTTTTTTTGTAGTAATTACTGTGCCAAAGAAGTTTATTAGCATTTTTCGACATGAGGTATAAATTTTCCCTCCAAAAGTGCACCTCAGGTGATGGTGAGAAGATGCACGCACAGCTTTAGTGTCAACGGAAAATAACGGCTCTCATTAAATATTATTATTTAATTTTTTATTAGGCTGAGCAAACTTACTACAAAATTTTATTAACTTTACAGGAAGGTAAACAAGTATTTTAATTCATATTTGGGCGAGTGTATTGAGAAACACATTTTCCCAGAGGAAACACTGTGCATGCAGAAAATACGTTGGTTTGTTCGCTCATATGCTGAAAATGCTTTGTATGCTGAGGTAAATTTCTCGCAAAATTTCAATTCTTAAGGTGAAAGTAAGTAAGTTAGGTTCCGCTTACCATAAAGGTTCAGAGATTTCACTGTATATCTATTTACAGTTTTGATGGTTGGGATTTGAATGTGCAATGTGTTAGCCATGATGCTAAGACAGTTCATATGACCAAAAAAAAAAAAAAAGTTTTTTATAGTGATTTTTTGCATAAAGTCACATTCATTTATTGAATTTTGTAAAATTTGCAACAGACCAACAGGATAAAACACAACAAATTGTGCTTGAATGGGAAAATAATCAACTATGAATGATGAATGAATGATTGCAATTTATTCTAAGGCAAAAGCTAAATATTTAAAAATAAAAATCCCATATCCAGAAGTGTATAATAATAATAATAAAAAATTATTATAGTGAATAACATGTTTTAAACAATGTATAACTAGGCTAATTAATGTTAGACTACCGTAGTTTACTGCTCAGGACACATTAGCTCCTGGTATCACTGATGTTATAGCAGCTGTACACATTCATTCTTTTCTCTTTTTCTTTTAGACTTTTTTTTTTTTACATTATAGGATCATCCTTACTATTGCACTGGTTTGGTAATATAAATATCTTAGTAAACCTTAGTAAACCGCTGCCTTGTGATGAGTAGCTAATTACGGTTGGAAATTCTAGGGGGTGATCTGGGACTTTTGATTGTGCAGAGTAACGGAACACAGATATGAGGATAAAAACGTCCTTTATTTCTCTATATAAACCTTTATACACTAATGCACTTATCCCAGTGACTTACTAGTGCTTGGATACCATCAAGGTAGAAAGTTTTCTCAGTATGCCGGAGCCATGATCAGACTGCCTGCTTCATGTTTGAAACGCCGGCCTCCCAGGAACTCCTTTAATGGTGCGAACATGTAGAAATGTCTTGGAGCGAGGTCAGGGCTGTACAGGGGATGTGGCAATTACTCCCAGCCGAGTTCCAGTAATGTGCAAGTGGTGTAGGTGAATGATTGTGTGCACATTTCCCACAGACAGATGCTTTTTCCCGCAAGTTGCACACTGAATGCTCACGTTAACAAATGCAGTGCTTTTCACAGTCCTGTACACAGATGTACAGACTAAGAGTCTCGTCACCGTGCTTTGAAGTTTTTTTTCTAAACGTTAATTTAGGGTTTCATATACTACACTTTCATTCTTAAGGAAGTCCCAATTTGACTTGAACGCCACCTCGTAATTTAATACGGCGGATGAGGAAGTGCTAAAAGTCTAAAGGATGCTAGCAAAAGAAGAAAAATAGCTGTGATGCCATTTTTTAACATTGTTGGCAGATGAAAGTAGTTTGTTTGTCAGTTTTTTTTTATTCATTTATGCTGATCACGCTGTGCCATCAGTAGTGAAGTAAGCTCTTACACTGGAGACTCCTTCCACAAATGTTTAATAACTTACCGAAAACCTCACCATATCAACGATTATATGCTTTTATTTATTATAATATAATCTTTCATCTTTGACTCATGGCCTTGCAAGTTGTGCGTTACGATTAGTAGATCGCGTGATCATATGCAAACTTTCACACAAACTTAATTCTTTTGATTGTGTAAAGCTGCTTTGCGACAGTGTCAATTGTTAAAAGCGCTATACAAATAAAATTGAATTGAATTAAAATTCAATATAACTTCCTAGCAATGTGTAGTAAGAAATCAACAACGTACTTAAAACCCCCTAAAGCATCACATATTTGAGACATCCGTCAAAAACACGTGTGTGTGTTACTGTCCTGTGATCCCTTAAAAAAAATTAAAGCACGCGTGTGATTCCTTGAATGTTTTATACAAAAAGAAAAAGCTACAAATCTCTTTTTCTCCTCAATATATAATGACGGACATGTCCCTGTATACAGTACATAACATGAGGATAACGGTGCGGGACTCATTTAGTTGTTTAGCCGAATCATGGAACTGTGACTCTGCGGCAACCCTAACCCTCAATCTTGTTTTTTGTAGTCAGCGGTAATAACCTGACTCATGGGGTGAATCCATAATCATGATGATGCTCGTTCCTGGAAAACCTGCTAATATAACCCGTTCCTAGAAGATGAATAAAGTCCGTTTAGCTAAATAACTATATCGCACCATATAGTTGTACAGAAGATCTAGATGTTCATCTATTTACCAGTATCAGTACATTCAATGTCACGCTGTCCTCACTTTTATCTGCATGCTTTTGCTGTTATACTGCTATAATCAGAGGCTACACATGCCTAAGGGAACTGCCCTAATATCTGACAGAGATGCTCAGAGAAGCATTTCACATTCCTTACTAGGCCAGGCCGGAATCATGCGGTTATCCCCGTCAAGGGCAGATACTGCGTCTGTATGCCGCATGTGTCCACTGTAGTGTCCCTAGAAACATAACCTAGGCTTGTTTTCCTGTCTTCTGGATATCGTCTTCTGTGCGTTAGGGTGTGACATGCGCACACGAAGGCGACCTGCGTATTAGATTGTCACCGAAAGCGCACAAAACACAAGTGCGCCGTGTGTTGGGTAGGCCGGAACGAAAACCCAGAGACACTTCTTCTTTTGTCTCATCCTCCTCCATAGAGTTGTCTTTGCTTGAGCTCAGGTCACAGAGGCCGAAACGAATGTGATAATAACAGAAAGAGGTGTGTAATGAAAGCGGTCGGGTGAAGAGAAATGGACAAGGAGTGGGCAAAGGAGAATAGGGCAGCTGTCAGACGGAATAAAGTAATTTTATGAGTCGGGAAGGATTGTAAGGGAAAAAAAAAAAAAAAAAAAAACTTCAAGTGCAGGGTGACATTTCCGCATAAAAAAAGGAAAGTTTTTTTTCTTCTTTTAATTCTATCATTTTTTCCCCCCTTTCTTTCTATCTGCGTTCCTTTCTTCTCGAAGGTAGGCGCACGCTGCGGAGTAGATGGATAGCACGGGTTGTGCTTTTGCTCACATTTGCCGCCTTGTGATGATGAGAAATAAGCATTGTGGATATGACGAGGTGCTGAGGAACATGTATTTATTCATTCATTTATTTATTTATTTATTTATTTGCCCTATTGGAAGACACCCAGATTGCAGCAGTTAGGAAAAATGAAAGAAGGATGATCTGTGGTGGTTCCACCTACACAGAGGAATAAGATCTCTCTCTGGAGTGTTGTGCTCCCAGCATGCATCAGTTTAGCACACGCTACAGAATAAGATCCACTTTTTAACTATTCTAACTAGAGCTTTTGGACTCGTGTGGACCTCGCTATGAAAGTGCACACCGAAAGGCATTCGGTGAGAGGTTTCATTTCTCTTCTCGTCAATCACAAGCGTGAGCCTTTCCTGCGCGCTGTGGGAGAGACGGCGCCAGTGCGGTGTCAGAATGAGATTATGAGATTATTCCACGAATAAAAAACGATGTTTTTTATTTCATTTAAATGAACTCTTTTTGCAGCATTGGTGGCACATAACATTCAAGACATTCATTCGTTTAGTTTTTTTTACTTTAGTGTCTGCCTGGGCAAAAATTATACCAAGGAATTAAATAAACATCCTGCATACATCTCGGCAGGGGCGCTAAAATGGGGTGTGCAGTATATGCAGTGCATGGGGGCGCCACACGGAGGGGGGGGGGGGGGGGGCGCCATTCTGAAAAAAAAAATATTAGAAAATTGTCTTTAATAAAGCTTTTAAAATATTTAAAAAAAAATATTTGTTAAGAGACTATTTTTGTTTAACATTTTAAACGAGTAAAAAAAAAAAAAAAAAAAAAAAAAAAATATATATATATATATCAACTGAGCCGCCCCCTAATAGTTGCCAGTCACATATGCAAAATGGACAAAAAAGGGAAGAACAGAACTGACGTGCAGAACAGGAAAAAGAACAAAAGAAAATGAAAAACAGTGTCTTAAAATGGGGACAGCAATGTCAAAATGGATAAAAAGAGATTGGTAAGCTTGACCTATCATTTTGTAGTACTGTAAGTCTTTAAGTTAACATTATTTAACATCAAATCATTATTCCTGAAAAAAATAGGAGTTTGGTTTAAAAAACGTTAACTTATTGTTAAAAATGTTAACTGAGGGGGCCTCCGAGTGGCGCAGTGGTTAAAGCGCTCGCCCTATCATCCGGAGATCGCCAGTTCGAATCCCGGGTGGTGCTGTAACCTCTCGCAGCCGGAGGTCTAGAGAGAGCTGATTGGCCGAGCTCTCTCAGAGGGGAGGGACGAGAGGTACTTAGTGCTCCCACATTAATCACGGCTCTACAGCCAGTCAGGGGCGTCTGTGAGCTCGCGCAACCCATACCCCTCAGCAAATGTGCAGTTGCGCCCCTGCATCTCGGTTTGAGACAAATTATGAATTTAAGTAATTATATAATATAGCCAAAGCTTTTTTTTTTCTTTTTTCTTGCACTTTGGTTGCAGTTATCCATAGGAGCGAACTTGGCTATGATGTCTACATGGAAGGAATGGCATACTTTCTTATTCTTTGTAAGATACAGGGACACCAGTCAGTCATGAACATTCATTTATTCATTCATTCATCATCTATAGAGCTTATCCTGGACAGGGGCCTAGAGTCTGTTCCAGGAGACTTTGGGCACAATGTAGGCTACACCTTGGACAGCGTGCAACTCCATCACACAGTGGGCAATATGCCAATTAATCTAAACTCCACGCACGAGGCGGGAATCAAACCCAGACCCTGGAGGTGCACGGCGACTGTGCTAACCACCGTCAGCGTGCTGCACACTCACTGACTCAACTCACTCATCCTCTATACCGGTTAATCCTGTATTCAGTGTCACAGGGGGCCTGGAGCCTATCCTATCCTGGAGCCTGGACAGGGTGCCAATCCATCGCAGGGCGCACACACGTACTTATTCACACACGATGGGCAATTTGTGAACATCAGTTAGCCTAATCTGCAGGTCTTTGGACTGTGAGGAAACCAGAGTACCTGGATGAAACCCACCACGAGGCGGGAATCGAACCTGAACCCTGGAGGTGCTAGGCGACAGCATAGACGAGCTAAACACTAAGCCAACCAGAGTCCTTAATACTTAATAGAATACTTTATGTTTCCTTTTATTTCCTTCTTGTTGAGGGATTTTCCACTCATTCAATCCTTTCCTCCTATTCCGTCTCCTCTATCGTGCACCTGTATTCTTCCTCTGAGACACATGAACCACTTCAACCACATCTTTTGTAACAGCTGTTCACACACCGGGCGGCACCGTGGCATAGTGGTTAGCACCGCGGCCTCACACTTCCAGGGTCGAGGGTTCGATTGCCGTCTCGGGTCTGTGTGCATGGAGTTTGCATGTTCTCCCCTGTGCTGGGCGGGTTTTCTCCGGTGACTCCGGTTTCCTTCCAAAGACATATGCAGAATAGTTTAATCGGCTACCAAGTTGTTACCTCCAGACCGTTTACAGTGTATAGACGGCGATTGAATGTTCCTTGTGTAGCTTGATGCAGAAAATGTCAGGTGAAAATATATATATTTTTTTCAACCTGAATGCTTACACGCACATTAGCATATATGTGATAGATAGCTGCTGTACTAAAGTGCTCTCTCTCTCTCTCTCTCTCTCTCTCTCTCTCTCGCTCTTTCTTTCCCTCTCCCCCTCCTCTATCCTTTTTTCCCCCCCCTCTGTGCATACAGACAGCGCTCATCTCTGGTCTCTCCATTACCCTCTGCTCTGCATTTGTCCTCAGTTGCGTGCGCACTTCCACCGCGTGGATGGATGGATGGGAGTGGAGTATGAGCACGTGTGTACCAGTACAGGCAGGAAAGAGAGAGAGAAGGGCAGCGCTGAAGCAGACTCGAGTGAGCGGCTCGGGGAGCGCGTGAGAGACCGAGGCTGATCAGAGCTGCGCGTGCATGTAAGTATCTCCCCTGTTCTTCACGGCGTCTGTGTGTGTGTGTGTGTGTGAGCGGGTCACGTTTGTATCAGCTTGTTTGTTCAATGTTGTTGGGAGGAAACAGGAGGGTGCGTGGCTCCATCTGTCCTCACGAGAGCAGGAGGCACTGGAATTCCGAGGTCCTAACACATTCACTTTACACACACACACACACACACACACACACACACACACACACACACACACATTCTCACACGCACGCACACAGCCGGTTTAAGATCGAGCATCATCTCCAGGCTTGACCCGCCTCCCTGACTCTGGCACTCGCATACACAATACCGGATGTTTTACTGCATGTGAGGCACTTGCACTTGTTGTCAGCTGTGTGTGTGTGTGTGTGTGTGTTTATTTATTTGTGGTGCGTCTATGTTTGAGGTGCTCTGTCTCAAAGCTGCATTTGTTATATTGGCTGAGAGAGAAAGAGAGAGAGATAGAGAAGATAGAGATGTTGTTGTGGAAAGTGGAGAGAGCGAGTAGGCTCGGTTTCGGGGCAGGAGAAAAGGCGAGAAAGTGGACACATAGGTGCTGGAAGGAGGGACGGAAGGAAGACGGTAGAATGTAGAGCAGTGTCTTTTCCTAAACCTCTGTTCCCTTGGTACAGACAAACTCTTCTTGTCTTTGTGCGTGCACCTGTCACATGTACACTGCGCTTTCACATCAGTTATTTTATAGAAGCCAGCCCTCCCTCGCTATATATCAGCTGGAACCTAAGGGGACTCGTTGGCTGAGATCCATTCCGATGTGCGTTTGTGAATCCCGGCCTCTTTCATTACTTTCATTTGTCGTTGCCGAAGGTGTTGTTCGATTGGTCGTCGTCCCACTCGTCCTTATTTTTCTCAGGTCGCACTCAGACAGGCGGTTCATATCTAATGCACGTCCGAAACACTTACAAACACTGGGTTAGCACCGCGGCATCGCACCAACAGGGTCGAGGGTTCGATTCCCACCTCGGCGTCTGTGTGTACGGAGTTTGCACGTTCTCCCTGCGCTTGCGTAGTTTCTTCCAGGTGCACCGGTTTCCTCCCACCGTCCAAAGACATGTGTGTGAATGTTGACCAGAGGGCCTACCACCACAGTCAGAAAAATGGGAAGTGGTCACCATTTTTTCCTCACTCATCATCTATACCACTTAATCCTGTATTCAGGGTCACGGTGGGCTTGGAGCCTATCCCAGGAGACTTAGGGCACAAAGGGGGTACAAACTGGACAGGGTGCCAATCTACTGCGGGGTACACACATGTACTGTACGCACACTCTGGCCAATTTGGGAACGCCAATTAACCTAACCTACATGCCATTGGACTGTTGAAGGAAACCGGAGTTCCTGGAGGAAACCCACCAAGCACGGGGAGAACATGCAAACTCCACACACACAGAGACGGGACCAGACCCTGGCGGTGCAAGGCGACAGCGTTAACCACTACACCACCGTGCCGCCCAACATTTCTTTTAATGAATTAAATTATTTGTTATTATGTATCTTACATCACAGTTAGGAAGCTGGGGTCAGGGCACAGGATACAGCACCCCTGGAGCAGATAGGGTTAGGAGCCTTGCTCAAATGCATAACAGTGGAAGCCTGGCAGTGCTGGCGTTTGAACCTCCAACCTTCCAATCAGTAACCCACAGCCTTAACTTCCCACATGCACATGCTCCCTAGTTGGACTACAGATGGTCCCTAGGTTCCTAGCTGGATGGATGGATCGATGGTGGTATAGTGGTTAGCACTGTAGCCTTGCACCTTCAGGGTCAGGGTTCAATTCCTGCCTTGGGTCTGTGTTTGCATGTTTAAAGGATTTGTGGTCCTTATGGCCTACATTATATTTTAGTTTCATCTCAGGGCCTCCATATTTATTTGCCACCTCTTGCATCTCGTTGCTGTCTCGCTGTCACGTCTACATGGAGGCACAGTGCCATGAAAAAGTATTTGCCCCCTAGGCTTGCTTATGTTCCTTCCACATTCCAAAGACATGCAGATCACGCTAACTGGCATCTCCAAAACTATCCAGAGTGCCTGTGTACTGTACTTGTGTGCCCTGGGATGAATTGGCATCCCGTCCAGTCTGTACCCCACCTTGTGCCCCGACTCCCCCTGGGATAGGCTCCAGGATTCCCGCGAGACCCTGTATAGAGAACGAGTGAAAGATACAGAGAGAGAATAATATTTGATTGAATAGTTAAATCAAACTACATGTATTTTTTCCCTCAGCATTCAGCGTGTGGTGCTTTAACACTGATTAAAACCAGCATGAAGGCAGGCCAGGGGTAAACAAGTGGCCCGGCTTCTTTGGTTTTTTACTTTAAATGACTTGTTTTTTGTTGCTGTTGTCGTAGCAGAATATGTAAAAAAAAAAAAAAAACCCTATAATTTATGTAAAACAAACTGCAGTGAAATCTTTGTGTTGTTTGTCGGAAAACAAGCTGGGTAACAGTGACGTTAACGTAACTGCTGTGGGTCTGTAAGGGCAACAGTCTGAATAAACAAAATCCCATAAGAGCCTGGACTTTTTTTCTCTCATTCAATCACTCATCATCTATACCGCTGTATCCTGTATACAGGGTCGTGGGGGGCCTGGAGGAGCCTATCCCAGGAGATATACGGCACGAGGCGGGGTACACCCCGGGTGGGATGCCAATATATTGCAGGGTACACACTACGCGCAATTTGGGAACGCCAGTTAGCATAATCGGCACGTCTTTGGACTGTGGGAGGAAACCGGAGTACCCCGAGGAAACCCACCAAACATAGGGAGAACATGCAAACTCCATGACCTGCGGTTGGGAATCGAACCCGGACCCCGGAGACAACAGCGCTAACCACTAAATGACATTTCCGCCTCAACCCTTCTCTTATTTATGGGAAATTATGTGGGATGTAACGCAGACCAAACAGATCACAGGGAACACAATGTGAAAGACGCCACACGGCATCACAGCAATGTTTTCTTAACTTGTTTTTATATCAATTTGTTCAAGAAATACAGTCAGAATCACTGGAATTGTTAAATAGGATGAAATTTACTTCCAGTAACAAAAAACAAGCTTTTTAAAAATTAGCTAGTCACATGTGCTACTCTGGCACACCACCATTTTGGAAATGGTGTCACGGGTGTCACAGATTGTCGCGTGACTGCACCGCCATGGGAACTGAGAGACTTCATGAGATAAAGTCAAGGATAAGGCTGAATAAGGAACGTTTAAAGGTTTTGTGACACCTGTGTGACCATGGGTCCTTATGGCCTACATTATATTTTAGTTTCATCTCAGTGCCTCTACCTTTCTTTTTCGCCCCTTGCATCTCGCTGTCACCTCTACATGGAGGCACAGTGCCATGCAAAAGTATTTGCCCCCTTCCTGTTCTAAATTATTACTTTTTTGCACATCGGTCACGCTTAAATGATTCAGATTTTCAGACTCATTTTAATATTACACAAAGATAACCAGAGTAAATACAAAATGAAGTTTTTAAATGATGATTTCACTGCGGCGCCGTCAAAGACCGGACTTAAATCCTGTGGCATGACCTTAAACAAGGCCGATTATGCTTGAAAATCCCTCCATTGCGGCTGAATTAAAACAATTCTGAAATAAATGAGTGGGCTGAAATTCATTCATTGCCAGTTATCGCAAACGCTTGATTGCTGTTGTTGCCGCCAAGGATGGCACAGCCAGTTATTAGGTTTTAGGGGGAATTACATTTTCAGTTAGGGCCAGGTAGGTCTGGAAAGCTGTTTTTCCCTCTTAATAAATGAAATCACTGCATTTTGTATTTGCTCTGGTTATCTTTGTGTGATGTTAAAATTTCTTTGATGATCTCAATCATTTAAGTTTGACAAATATGGGAAAAACAAACAAACAGGATTTTGTTCATGGCACTGTATACTGTACTTTAGAGGGCGGCACGGTGGTGTAGTGGTTAGCACTGTCGCTTTGCACCTTCATGGACCGGGTTCGAGTCTTGTTTCTGTGTGCATGGAGTTTGCATGTTCTCCCCGTGCTTGGTGGGTTTCCTCCGGTTTCCTCCCACAGTCCAAAGACACGTAGGTTTGGTTAATTGGAGTTCCCAAATTGGCCATAGTGTGTGAATGAGTATGTGTGTGTGCCCTGCGACGGATTACCCTGACCCTGAATACAGGATTAAGTGGTACAGATGATTATGCATACTTTAGTATATTCTCTAAACACAAGGTAATGAATATTTTACATTTTTTTTTCTTCTTTCCTTTCTGTAGCTGTAGAGGTGAAAGGCAACTAAAGTACATTTACTTCGCTCCTGTACTAAAGGACATATTTCACGTTTGTGTATTTTAATTGAGAAGTTTTATGCATGGCTGATTTTTACTTTTTACTCCGTCCTACCACAAATATGAGCACCTTTTGCCAGGGGTATTGGCGGGCTTAGATTTTATAGTACAGACAAGAACCTGGACAACGCACAAGCTTGTACGCTACTCTAAATGTCTCGGTGCAACTAACGGACATAAGTCTACAGTACTCAGTGAGTAATGGGATATTTTCAAGGTATGACATGCAGAATTATAATCTTTTCACGTCATTTCAAGATAAGGTTGTTTAATTATCGTGAAAATCTTTTTCTTTTAAGTGTTTTTTTCATGGTAGCGATGCCTTCTCGTATGTTACTGATACAACAAGCCATACTGTATACCCTTTCCGCACGCATTCCGATGCAATTCTAGGCGATCTGCCTGCTAAGAAGGAGTTATGGCTCTGGGTTTCTGATCCGAAGGTCGGGGGTTCGAGTCCCAACACTCTGCCAACTTCCCACTGTTGAGGCCTTGAGCAAGGTCCTTAACCCCATCTACTCCAGCGGTGCGGTATCCAGCTGACCCTGTGCTCTGACTCCAGCTTCCTAACTGGGATATATGAAGAAAAAAAAAAAAAAAGAATTATTTCACTGTGCTGTAATGTACATGTGGCAAATAACTGAATCTTAACACACACAAATTAAGCTAATGCAACACAGCACAATTACATTTCAGCATTTGGCAGGCACCCTTATCCAGAGCAACTTGGTCTTGCTCAAGGGTCCAACAGTGGCAACCTTGGTGGTGGTGGGGTTTGAACCTGGGACTTTCCAAACAGTAGGCCAATGCCTTAACTACTGTGCTACCCTTAAACCAATTAAGCCTTAGACAGCAATAATGTAAAAAAATGATGTAAAAAAAAAAAGAAAGAAAAACAGTGTGTACAGGATCACGAGCTACCCCTGCTTTCTACTTCGATGCATTACCACATGGCATTGTTTTACATAACCAGAGTAGTGTGTAGTAGTGCTTTACGTGGATTCATATGATGAGACATTTTCTCGGGGCAAGATTCTTACATTGATTTTGAAGCATCTTTGTAGTTGCTTCATTCAAGCACTTTTTATTCTGTTGGACACAGACATGCCTCGGAACGTCACGCCCCCCGAAACAATGCAGCAATTAACATTTACTTCCATCTGAATAGAGTCATTTACTGTACATAAGATTGGTCTCTGAATGGAGCGCTAAGCGCAAGGGGCGGTTCTTTGACGTCTGTGGAGATGAGAATCTGACATATGTCTGTTTTGTTATTTGTAACTTTAATTAATTAATTTGAAGCATGTCCAGTCGGGAGGCAGCCAGACAGACAGACAGACAGACAGACAGACAGACAGCCAGACAGACAGAGACTCTTTTATTATGACTTAAAGGCTACTGTAATAGCTGATAAAAGCTCAGTACTTTTGATACTTAAAGGCGAATACTTTTGTACTTTTGCTCAAGGAGAAATGTAAGTGGAGGACTTTTTCTTGAGTAATATTTTACCTAATGTACTTTCTATCTACTTTTACTCGAGTACAGGATTTGTGCACTTTGCTCACCTCTGGTATTAACAGTGCATAAATTATTTACCATGAACTTCTCCCACATTTGGTCTTGTTACATTCTGTAACAGAATTGTTTCTAAAGGTTCAGTCTTTATTTGTCACATATACATTAGTGCACAGTGAAATTCTTTATTCTTCACAAAGCCCGGCTGCTTGTTAGGTCAGCTATTATACAGCACCTCTGGAGTAGCAACCTGGTGGAGAGCGAGCTCAAACCACCAACCTGGCCGTCTGATCGGTAACTCAGAGCCTTAACACACCGAGCCACTACTTCATCTCATGAAGATACCCACAAATAGCCATAATACTGAAGTCATTTTACAATTAAGGTAGTTTGAAGAACATTTACAATTAAACATACATTCAAACGTTTCGTTTGCACAAGTGTTTACCTTCATTTCCGTGAAACCCCTAAATGATTTCCAATGCAAGCTGTTTCCATGAGAAGTCTCATAATTAGGTGAATGGAAATGGAATCCACCTGTGTGCAATTAAACACCTGTTTAGAGAGAAGGTTTCAGAGTTTGTTAGGTTTTACCCAAGCAGACAACACCATGGAACCCAAGGATCTATCCACACAAGGTTGGGACCAAGTTCTGAAGAAGTGTGTTGCTTGGAAATGTCCCACATTTTCAGCGTCCATTGGAGCAAATCTATTATTTTAATGGGAAAGGACATGGCACATGAACTATGAATCTGAGAAGAGGAGGCTGTCCATGAACAGACAGAGCCCAGGTAGAGAGAGAGAGAGAGAGAGAGAGAGACAGAGAGAGAGACATAGGATAAGGGTAAGTCTGAACATGATGCTTTAATGACAAATAATCCACTTCCATTCCTACAGGATGTGTAAAAAAATACTAAGGGGTTGAGTGTGTTGTATTTCTGCTGGTGGTATGGTAGTGCAGTGGTTAGCACCTCCATGGTTGAGGGTTCCAGTCCCACATTTGGGTCTGTGCCCATACACAGAGTTTGCATGTTCTCCCCGTGCTTGGGCGCCTGGGTTTCCTCCAGGTTCACTGGTTTCCTTCCACAGTTCAAAGACATGCAGAGTAAGCTAACTGGCATTTTCAAATTGCTCGTAGTGTGTGAATCAGTATGTGTATGTGTGCATGCTTGTGCCCTTTGATGGATTAGCACCCTGTCCTAGGGTGTGTGTACCCTTCCTAGTGCCCTGAGATAGGCTTCAGGCCTCATGAGAGTTAGATAGAATGAGTAAGTGAGTGGGTGTATTTCCTTCAGCTGTGTTTGCATTATTAGAGATGTTTTTTGACTGGAGCTCTGCCCTCTCTCTTCCCTCACAGGCGTGCCGGTGCCCATGATGGAGCTGAAGGACAGTTGTGCCAGCGAGGGCAGCCATGAAACCGAAAGTGCTGGCACAGGCAACCTATCAGGCCACTTGTCTTGGCACTTGTTTGCCCAGCGCAGCACGCTACACGGACTGCGCTATGTTTTCCCACATCGCCGTTCCTCAACGCTGCGCCGCGTGCTCTGGACGGCAGCTCTACTGGCCTGTCTTGGTGTATTGGCACTGGAGGGTGCGGAGCGCATAGCTCACTTTCTATCATATCCACACGTGGCTAGCGTGGGCGCCGTGCCCGCGACGAGCCTGGTGTTCCCTGCTGTCACCGTGTGCAACCTGAACGCCTACCGCTTCACGCGGCTCACCCGTAACGACCTGTACCATGCAGGGGAACTGCTGGCGCTGCTGGACGTGCATCTGCATGTGCCCGAGCCACAGCTGGCCGAGCCCCACGTGCTCGACTTTCTCGCAGAGCGCGCCAATTTCAGTGGCTTTCGGCCCAAACCGTTTAGCATGCGCGAGTTCACCGAGCGCGTCGGCCATGACCTACACGAGATGATGCTTTACTGCCGCTATGAGGGCCAAGAATGCAGCCACCGGGACTTCAAAACCGTGAGTCTTCTGGTTATTTATTTATTTATTTATTTATTGATTGATTTCATGGCTTTGGAGAGGTGAGAGAGACCAGCCTGATTATTCATGGGGATTTTGATCAGGCATATCGCCAGCACCTCATCACTTTTCGGACCACTTACGGAATCATTTAAAATGTTTAGTTAACTCTTGGATGGATTTAAATGGATTAGGTAACGTCCTTAACCTTGCTAGGTGTCCTCGCTTAGTATAAATAAAACATATGCCATTACTTCAGGAGGACTGCGTAATGGGATGGGTTCTCTATACAAGTTTATGCATATCAGACCCTTTTTTTTTTTCTGCACACAATCCGGTTTGGTGTGATGATATGCTTAAAAAAAAAAAAAAAAAACCTGGCTCTGATGAAGCTGTCCCAATTTTCAGCATTATGGCACATCTTGTATTTTAAAGATTTGACCATCTTGGTCAGAATAGTGATAGTGATGCAGTGGGTGAATGTGGGCGCTGTTGCTCATCTGGAGCTCTGCTTTAATTTTCCTCCTCCGTTTTCAGTCATACTCTCACTGAAAGAATAAAAATGTGGAATCCTGTGAATTGAAAGACAAAGTGAAAGACGGACCTTATTCCATGGTATGAGTTCAGTTCGGCCTTTATCTGTCTCGTACATTAATGCGCTTTATTCTAATATCCAAAATTCTTCATGCTCCGCGTATCCCAGCTTCTTGTTATTAGACTGCGGTCAGAGAGCGGGGTCAGCCGTTATACGGCGCGTTGCTCAGAGGCCCAACAGTGGCAGCCTGGCGGTGATGGGAATTGAACTGCTGACCTTCTGATCAGTTACTCAGAGTCTTAGCACACTGAGCCGCCACTGCCACCCCTAATAAAGGGAATTTTCAAAAATATCCCAGTTAGGAAGCAAGGGTCAGAGCACAAAGTCAGCCAGGATACAGCACCACTGGAGCAGACAGGGTTAAGGGCTTGCTGGTGGTGCTGGGGCTTGAACCGTATGAGCCAGACCAAACCAGACCTTACATCATACAGGTACAATGATCTCAGGGTCACCGTGCTGATAACTAATCCCGTTTCAGATTGTGAATCCGGCCTTGTTTTAGGTTTCTCTTTTCTACTGTGTGTCATGTTTCATCAGATGTAAAGAGAGAGAGAGAGAGATGTGAAATGACTATCTACTTTGAAGATTCAGCTATAGAGATAAGTGTGTGTGTGTGTGTGTGTCGGAGCTCCCTTGGGGAGTCTGGCTGTATTTGTGTGTGACCCACTTCCCCACACACACACACACACACACACACACACACACACACACACACAGAGCATAGCACAACATTTGCAGACCTTGATGATGCTAATGTTCGTGGGAGGGAAGAGCAGTAAAGGTTAAATTTATTGTGACACACCTCATAATGATTATAAACAGACACATTTGGGCAACGCTGGCCTTCACCGTTTTGTCGATTTGCTGACCCTGATTAAGTGCTGCCCAGTGGATTAATGGCTGTTATCAAGAGTGTTTAGCTATGAAGCAGAGACGTATAGCAATAGATCAAAACCTAGCCCTAGTTAATGACGGAGATGAATTACTGCGTAATATTCCAGATTAGCATAATGTCCGTTTAATAGTCGCCATGTCGACGCTTGGGGGCGTTTATCTAGGCAAATCTTAAGAGACCTCGGAGGCAAGAACAAGGTGTGATTGAACACTAGGGTTATCAGTGAGGTTAAAAATTCTGGAAACAAAATCATTAGGCCTCATTGGCAACAATGACAAAAGAAACAATCAATGGGCATCAGGAAGAGTCAAAGATCTTTCGAAAACGATGAAATTTTCCAAAGTAGATAAAGCACTGAGGTTATTTAAAACCAAATTCTGACACAAGAGCTCTTCTCTAAGTACTTGACGTGTACTGTAGGTGTAACACAATGGCGCCAGACTCATTCTCATTAACCCACTTGGTGAAAGGTCAAGTGCATCAATAACAGACCAGTGGTGCATCTTACATCCTCTTGATTGAGATCATTTATTAACATTTATCTGAAGAGTACATTCTGATCACAACAACCGATTTGAATATCACCTATTAGCATCACTACCAGTAAAAAGCAAAAAAAAACAAAACACAAAAAACACACTTTATTTTTCCACTTCAGTGCAATTAAGGGAGCAGTGTTTCAGTGGTTAAGGCGTTGGGTTTGCCAATCAGAAGCTTGTAAGTTCAAATCCCTGTGATGCAAGGACCTTAACACTCAACTGCTCAGATATATCTTGTGCTAGTGGCTTTGGAACCAAATAACGACCTACCATGCGGAAGGCAACGGTTCGATTCCAACCTAATGCCCAAACCCAAGCCATTGGTTCCAGTCCCAGTTCCAAGCCCAAATAAAATGGGAGGGATCATCTCCAGGAAGGGGATCCGGCATAAAACCAGTGCCCAGTTGTTCTTATGGATCAAATTATCCGCTGTGGCGACCCCACGACGGGGACGACTGAATGACTGTTTGCTTTGTTATACAGCTTGGGTTGTGTGTTTAATGACCGTGGTCTAATGTAGTCATGTTGACATTGTGTCGATTCTACGACACGGTGTTGATCTGAACACACCAGTTGAGATGAGGTGTTTTAGCTTAACAGAGAGCATACAAGACCTTGTCCAGGAAATACTGTAAATGCAGATCATCCGTTCCAGCCACCCCAAAATATTACCAATAATACCAATTTCCAACACTATAATAATATTTCTGCAATCAAACCATTTTGAAAAGTCATGTCAATATGAAATAAATAGACATTAAACCTCACTTACCATTATTTTCTGATTCCTCTTGGCACCGGCTGGGTTGAAAACGAAACTGAAAGTGGCTCGCCGAGGTTCTAGAGATTGTTTCTTGATAGCTTTTTTAGGATGCATGGTTATGTCTTAATGTACTATATCTTGCAAAAAAAAAAAAAAAACACTACAAAAAATATGTAAACTCAGTTTGATTGGCTTTTACTAGCGCAAGACAGCTTTGAAGGTCACTGGACGTACGAGCAACCGGAAAATTTGAGTTCTCCTTTGTTTGATATACTTAGTGATGAGGCTTCTAAATTGGCCAACATGGCTTATATTCCCACCTTGGCATGCTTTGACTGTGTTTTTACACATTTTTGGACACTTTCTTTGTTTCTTTCTTTCTTTTTAAGAATGATCAAGGAAAAACTCATTTTTATAAAAATACATATAGACATATAGTACATGTAGACTAAACCTGTGTCCGTTCTCTTGTTACGCTGCAAATGTTCTCAGGTCACAAAAAGGCTTTCCCATTTTGTACACTGAATCTTTAAAACACAAAAGAATATTAGTATGACCTTTAGTTGAACATCTCTGGCTTTAGCTGAAAATCCGCGTAGTATTTTTTTACAGGGCAAGACCTCAACCTCTGCTCACACATCCCTCTGGTTTTTACCATACAACTTTCCACTTTTTTTTTTTTTTTTTTTTTTTAGACCTTAAGGCTATACCCAGAAGAACTTTTACCATGGTATACGTACCATGGTAGTACAATGGTATATAGAAAAATAGTATTTTTAACAGTACCATGGGAATTATTGGCTAATATAGTACATGTACCATGATATACTGTATACCATACACTACAGGGTTCTACCATGCACAATAGTACGGTACTATGAAACATGTACCAGAACGCTGTTCAAAATACATTATACGTACCATAAGGGTAAAATTGATACCTTATAATGGGCAATTTTACCTGGTACGGTACCATCCAAAGGTTAACCCACAATACTTGGTGGGTACTTATTGGGTACCAGAGTTCAGCAGGTACAGTATGTACAGTAATATGGGTACAGTGAACAGATTTGTCACATATACGTTAGTAAACTTTCTTCCGGCCGCTCCCTTCGAGAATTCGGATGGTCCACTGTGGCGACCCCTTGACGGGAGCAGCCGAAAGGAAGTGTGTTTTTGCATTTTTGTGTGGATATATTTATATATGTATTTATTTTTAAAAGAAATGATGGAGGGAAAAAAAAACATTTAAAAAAAATATGGAAAAAAAAATGTACTGTGGCCTAAACCTGTGTCCTTTGTGTGTGCTACTGCACATTTCCAAATTATAGGATATACCATAATGTACCATAGTATTACTATGCTATTTCAGACATTACGATGGTAGGAACCATAGAACTTTATAGAATACCAGCTTATAGTGAGTACTATAATAGTACTATGGTGTCTATGTACTGTAATATGGTGTGTTTTTACATTAAGGCACTGAGTTACTGGTTGGAAGGTTGGTGGTTCAAGCTCCAGCTCCTCCAGGTTGCCATATGACCTTGAGCAAGGCCCTCATTCGCTTTATCCAGCATCATGGCTGACCCTACACTCTGATCTGATCTGAGCTCTGAGCTGTACTCTGGACAGGTTGCCAATCTTGCACACTACGGGAATACCAATCAGCACACCAATCAGCAATCGGCCTAATCCGTATGTCGTTGGACTGTGGGAGGAAACCGGAGTACACACCTAGAACCTGGAGGCGTAAGGTGACGGTGCTAACCACTAAGCCACAGTGATGTCACACATACAAATCATTTTCTATAAAGTTCTATGGTGCCTACCATCATAATGTCCTAAACAGCATGGTAATGCTATGGTATATTATGGTATGTGCTATAATATAGCATTTAAACTTTTATAGTTTATATTCTGAGTTTTATACAGCAGTGTATTATACAACAGCCCTCGGACAGAGCTACGCATTAGGCTCGCCTCAATTATTTTGCATTTTGTTCAAAGGCCCTCTGGCACTTCTAAAGCAATGTAATACTGTAATGCTTTAAAGATTTATTTATTCATTTGCTTTTTAAACGTTTACTTTCAACCCTATCCTGGTAAATTCATCTCCTGGAAGTAGGACAGACGGCTCGCTCTTGTCCTCTGTCACAAGGGACCGAAACGACATTTTTCATGTGTTATTGGACTCTTTTTGTGCATTGAGGAAACTTTTAAGTGGGTGTGTGTTCGTAAGGAAAATGTATAGCAGTACAATACTTTTAATAATGATTTAAAATAAAAAAGAAATGTGTTTGTGGACTTCAGTTCCTCCGACATGATGATGATATTTCATTCTAATAAATAATTATCCCCAATAATGACAAGCGAGTCATAAGGAGTAGCACTGAGCACTAAAGTGTGTGTGTGTGTGTGTGGGCCTGGGAGAAGAGTAAAAATATCCTCACAGGAAAGGGTGTGTGAAATCACTATGGGATCATGTAGAAGAATGGGTGTGGTAGGACAGCATCTAGGTAGAAATGTATCGGTGTGATGACCTTCAGTAAGTGAAGAAGAGACAGAGATTACATTTTTTTTCCCCCCCAGTTCTAACACACTTGAAGTAGTTTACGAACAGCAAGTTGGGTGAGATGTGTTACATTAGAGAAAGCAGAAGTGTATCTTCAGCCGCACTCAGCAAATCTCCTAATAAGCTTTATATACTGTATTTATTCTAAAACAAATGTTATACATATATGACAGAAAATTTGTGTGTCCAAAAAAAAAAAAAAAAAAAAAACACTTCTGAAGTTTATGCAACATGGAAGTGACCAATCTTGTAGCCCCAAAATGTTTTCAATTGCTAACCTTCTTCCGTTTTTGGAGAGAATTTTATAAGTGTTCCAAAAATGGACACATTGTCTCGTTTCAACCAATAATCATTTATAATGCTAATTATTCATATTTCTTGAATACTAAAATAGGTGTAAGCTTTTAGAAGCGTACAGTGTGACCTGCTAAAGTTGTTTTTTGGTAAAAGCTTAAAAAGCAAAAAATGTGTAGTGTCCGTAACCATGTCAAATTCGTGTTGCAGTGTCTTAAGAATTTAGCATTTTAGAATAATACACTTTTTCATGTGAACTCTAAATCGGCCAAGTTTCATCTGAATGACAGTTAAGATCGTTGAAAGATTTGAATTTAAAAAAAGTTCCGGACACTACAGACATAAAAGAGCATGAAACAGTGTTTCGCAAATGTGTTTCTTTTAATCTGATAAAAATATAAATGTGTATGCATATTTAAAAAAAAAAAAAAAAAGGGAAGCATTTTTTAAGTATTGTAAAAAATTAAATGATGTTCTATGATCATATCTTAAAATGAACTTTTTCACCTTGGTGAGATGCTTTTTTTAAAAAAAAAATATTTTTTTTTTAGCACCAATACCATTTGGTACCGTTTGGGCCGTTTAAGCATTCATTCATATAGCAGCTCACTTTGTGGTGACAAAAGGAAGAGTGAACACGCGTGTAAGGATGGTGTGTGCTGGGATTTTCATTTAAGGATATGACCGAGTCCTGATGAGCACTCTAACAACCAACATCAGTGCGTCAAATTGCATGGAAATCAAAGCGGATGCCTTGTTTCACCCTGAACGTCTTTCCTTCCTCAGCGCGGCGTCTCCATTAAGCCAAATAAGTTCTGTCAGTCAAAAACCATCTTCCTTAATGCGATTTGTTATTTTCACCAGTCAGGCTGCTTTTGTTGATGTATTTGAAGGTTAACTGTGCACAAGAAGTGAACACTTTTTTATGTCGGAACTACTATTTGAAAAAGCGCAATCATTGTAAATCACGGCAGCCTTGATTAAAACTATAACCCTTGTAGCAACATATTTATTTTTGATTCCCCCCCCCCCCCCCCCCCCCTAATTTGGACCTTCAAGTTCCTATCAAAAAGCTGTCTCTTTCCAGTGACACGACTGATGGAAGCCAGGCTTCACCTATACTTCCTTTTACTACCTCTGCTACTCATGTTGTGTCACATGTTATGTCGTAGCAAACGCTGACGCTGTGCCTGATTAGCCACAATGCTGGTGGCTTTGCGGATGTACGGTAGTTGTCTTCGATAGAGGGGAGTGGGACACCAACGATCTTCTCTGCTGTCCTCACTATCCGCTCTAGGGTATTTTGGTCCGAGATGGTACAGTTCCCAAACCAGTCAGTGATGCAGCTGCTCAGGATGCTCTTGATAGTCCCTCTATAGAAGATGGTCAGGATCGGTGGTGGAAGCTGGGCCTTACTCAGCCTTCTCAGGAAGAAGAGATGATGATGGGCTTTCTTGTGCAAGGACCTGGTGTTGAGGGACCAGGTGAAGTTCTTTTCCAGGTGGACACCCAGGAAATCTGTGCTGTTGATGATCTCCACAGAGGAGTCGTTGATGTTCAGATGTCCAGTGCTCGCTCTGTGTCCTCCTGAAGGCAACAGCTATCTCTTTTGATTTAGCGATGTTTTGGTTGCCATCAGAGCGAGAGAGAGGGAGTATACCATCCCTCACACCCAGACGGCACAGCCAGTTTTGTCTTCTCGGCTCCCGAGTTGGCTGCGTCATCGTTGGGATTCAAACTTAATCTCTTTGATACAGCAAGCGCTCTTTCTTATCTTTAAATAAAATCACCAGAACGTTGAGCTGGACTGAGAAAATATAGCGCCTTCATAGAGCTGTTCATATGCAGGACCTGACGAGCCGTTTCTTAACTTCAAGGCACGCCTGAAGCCATGTACAGTTGCTCAAGTCATTTTCACGACAGGTTGTACTTAAGTCTTCAAAATTATGGATGATTTAATAATGGATGTTTGGGCACAAAAATGCTTTGTTTGCTCAAAACATAATAACAGTTTATGTAATAAAACGTGAATCTACTCATCATCCATAAATAGACTATTAAATTTGTTTGTTGTTGTTTCCAGTAGAGGCATGATGGTGTAGTGCTTGGCACTGTGAGCTTGCACCTACAGGGCCTGGGTTCGATTTCCACCTCGGGTCTGTGTGCATGGGGTTTGCATGTTCTCCCCGTGCTTGGTGGGTTTCCTCCGGGTACTCGGGTTTCCTCCTACAGTCCAAAGACATGCAGATTAGGCTAATTGGTGTTCCTAAATTGCTCATAGTGTATACAGGAGGTTCAGGAGGTCCAGGCCCGTCCTGTGCCCTAAGTCTCCTGGGAGGGGCTCCAGGCACTCCATGACCCTGTATAAAGCATAAAGTGTTATAGATGATGAGTGATGCTATGATCTAGTTTGGCTGAATTCAGTCAGAAATACAGTAGAGACAAAAACTTTGTAAGGATTTATAATATCCATTAAAAAATATCCATGCCTTTATGTCCATAATGCAACAAGCAATAAAATCCAGACTAAGGATAACAGGGAAAGACAAATAATAAATTAATTACCTAGACAACTGGTGAGTAAAAGCTTTTTTGTACTCTCTCCACCTTTTCCCCCCCGGAATCAAGCTGGCCTGATAATGCAATTTAGGCAAACGAGCTGAATTCCTGTGTTGAGACCTAATCTGTTTCACAATATAATTATCCACTTCTAACAAAGTCCCTAAGATCACAAACACGAAGGCACATTGTGTTTGTGATCTAGACAGAATAACAGCTGATCATTGGCCAACGTTTCAGTTACAAATCTGAGTGCTGTCTTTAAAAAAAAAAAAAAAAAAAAAAAAAACCTTAATGTCACGGCTCTGAGGTGACACGATGGCTGTTCATGTGGTTGCTTGGTGGGTTTCCTCCGGGTACTCCGGTTTCCTTCCACAGTCCAAAGACATGCAGGTTAGGTTCATTGGCGTTCCCAAATTGTCCATAGTGTCCGTGTTTGAGTGTGTCCTGTGATGGATAGGCTCCAGCCCCTCTGCGACCCAGTATAACCCAGTATAACCCAGGATAATGAAGTATGGATGAATGAGTGAGCGAGTTGTGATTTCTGAACAGATCATCTTCATGCTAATAATATTAAAAATCATCTTTCTGACAAACAGATCGCATCTCGGCATAGTGTGGCAGGTGGAGAGATATTCAATAACGCATTATAGTTAAAGGATTGAGGAATGTTCAACTGCCATGATGAGCATTAGGCTTATAAACTGCATACTGTATCAAATAAAAATACAAGAAGAATGTTTCTTTTCTATCTTTAACTTGATTCATGGCCATCTATGAACGAATGAAAAAACAAACAAACAAACAAACAAAAAAAAACGCCCGGGCATGAAATTCTGATGCCTGGGAGCCCAGCACATGAGTCCCCCCCCCCCCAACCCCCCCCCCCCCCCCTTTTCGGTCCTCATCCGAGGTCATAGCCAGTGCGCTTTCAGGGTAAAAGCATCAACTCATATTAGCGGTGACATTTTCTGTCTCGCAGGCTTCCATTGGTCTTTAATACAAAACACAACATTCTCGAAGCTTTTTACTCTGAATTTCTGGATAATCAACGAACAAACTGCCGCCTGCCATGAAATTGAGTTTCGTCTTAAAGCATCATTTCGGTTTGCGCCGGTGGTTTTACCACTTTCACCGCGTGTAATGAAAATCAATATATTGTTTTATTTTTTTTCCCCCCTGCGATTCTAGTTTTGCTGAATTCTTCTCAGGAAAATGGGGCCATGTCTATGATTGTCCGCATAAGTGAGGGGAAAATGTTCCTGCAGTGACGGAGGAGAGGGACGAGTGTTTACAGCCAGCGATGTGTAGCCAGGGCATGATTACGTTGAAGATGTACCATTATCTACTATAATAATAAATTAGTTATTGTTTATAAATTATAAGCATAATTGGCAGGTAGAACTGAATAAGTCTAGGAAGTTGTTGACTAAACTGACATTTTTAGTTAATCTATGAATATGATTAAGACAAACATTTTCAATAAAACTCATCATCTATATCGCTTAATCCTGGATTTAGGGTCACGAGGGGGGGGGGGCCTGGAGCTTATCCCAGGAGACTTAGGACACAAGGCGGGGTCCACCCTGGACAGGGGGCCAATCCATCCCAGGGCGCACGCGAACACGGGCACACAGACAGACAGGCACACAGACAGACAGGCACAACGGGCAATTTGGGAACGCCAGTTAACCTAACCTACTTTCTTTGGACTGTGGGGGGGGGAAACAGGAGTACCCAGGGGAAACCCACCAAGCAAGGAGAACATGCAAACTCTATGCAAACAGAAACGGGAATCGAACCCACAACCTGGAGGTGCAAGGTGACCGTGCTAACCACTACACCACCGTGCTGCCATTTCCAATAAAACTTTGTCTTAAATTAGAAATAAAAGCACTGTTTTCAGGAAACATTCTATTGACTGCAAAACAATGTATATTAATATCAAATAATTATCCATGTGTTTTTATTCCTTTGCCATACGTCTGGGAATACTCTTACATTCTTACTTGTTTTTTTTACTCTTAGTATAATGTGGTAGGTATGTCGTGGCATTTGGATGTTCTTTGCATTATCAGAATATGTCCGCCCGCATGGCATTTCAGATTCCGTACTGCACTGTTGCACGAGTCGATGACCTTTCTCAGATCTTTATTTTCCCTCCTGCTAGTGTCTCTTTTTCCGCTGCGACGGCTCTCTGTGGACCGGCTTTTAAACTCTGCCTGCTGTTGCCTTTCCTGTTCCTTCTTCACCCCACCTTTGATTTTTGCTTGCACACATGAACACACTTCAGTGCTGATACAGTCGACTGTTTTCTGTCTCTACACACTAAGCAGATCCCAGTGGAGGAATACCAGAATACTTGCTGTGGTGAAATGATAGCAGTTTTTTAAAATATTTTTTTTCATCTATAAATGAATGAGATGGTATCAAAAAGTTTTGAGTCTAGTTTAGTTACACACCAACAGATGGCAGCACAAGGCAGCACGCACAGTCACAGGAAGCACCAACCTTCATAAGTCAGTGTGCCAAAAGACATCATCCTGCGTACATCTGGAGCTGTGTGACGTGCATTACCATGTCTTCTATCTCATCATGGACGGCACGGTAGGACGACGAGTGGACGTGAACTTCTGCGTGAAACTGGAAACCATTGATTGATTATGATCCTGCTTTTACGGTGTTTGCGGTGATTATGTAATGAGTGGTCCGAGGTGTTTTGAGTGGGATGCACGCTTCAAGAGCGGAAGAACATCACTGGAAAAACGGCGAGAGATCAAAACGATCTTCAACGAGCTCAACATCCGAAAATGTCAAAACCTTTGCGTGATGATTTTTGAAGGACAATCCACAACATTGCTGCTAGTCCGGATGATCCTCATGTGTGATTTGAACATGCGTCATGTTGCTGCCAAATTCGTCCCCAGGCTGTTGACCCAGGAACACAAGGAACATGGCGTCGAGTGTCATGGAGGAACCGTCCCATGTCCAGGATCATTATAGGGGGCAAAAACTTTAAAGCTGTATCGGTACGACCCTGAGGCGAAGGAGCAGTCTTCATGATGGAAGAGCCCATCATCTCCACGATCTTGGTGAAAAAGGCAGGGAAGGTCCGCAGCTCGACAGAGTGCACGCTCATCATCTTTTTCATGCATCAAGAATTCGTCCGCAGAGACCAGACCGTAACTAGCGATTTCTAATACAAGGTTTTACGGCGCCTGAGAGAGGACATGCGTTGAAAAGCCTCCGCTTGTATCCATCCATCCATCTATCTACAGTTGTGCAAATTTTCTTAACATTTCGGACAGTGGAAATCGCGCACCTTTTATCTCCTTCCTTGACCTAGCAGGCGTCAGTTAGATTTGTTGTCGGATCCTCAGTCGGCTGCATGGTTGTTAAGCACAAGGTGTGAAGCGTGAAAGAATTTATTATGCTGCGGAATCGTTATTCCTAATGACAATTCTTCACTTGCCAAATAAGTCGATTAAGTTCTTAAAATGAGTTCATTAAGTACTGAGACGTGATTATCTAAACTTTTGCACATGCTACAATTTAATCAAATAGAATATAATTCCCATGGAGTGGTCATCAGTGTCACCTTGCATCTCCAGGGTCCGGGTTTGATTCCCATCTGTGTGTGTATGGAGTTTGCATGTTCTCCCCGTGCTTGGTGGGTTTCCTCCGGGTGCGTGCAGATTAGGCTAATTGGTGTTCTCAAATTGCCTGGAGTGTGTGTGTGTGTGTGTGTGTGTGTGTGTGTGTGTGTGTGTGTGTGTCTTGCGATGGATTGGCACCCTGTCCAGGGTGTACCACGCCTTGTTCCCTAAATCTCCTGGGATAGACTCGAAGCCTCATTGACGCTGAATGCGGGATAAAGTGGTATAGATGAGCGAGTGAGAGAGAGTGATGATATAATTCTGATTTTAACATTTGATATTTAAAATTTCTTCTTAATGATTTTTTTTTTATGCTTAAGTGGGAGTTATGCATCTCACAGTTCCTCTGTAGTCAGGGTGATGTGTAGCTTGTGTAGTATTGGAACCCCCCCCCCCCCCCCCCCCCCCCCGATTACCATGTACTGTAGTTTTGTTTGAATTGCGTTGTTCACCTGCTCGTACATCTCCACCCTCAGTGCCTCTGTGATGTACAGTAGGAGCTGCGACTGCACTTTGACTACAGGTTGGGTGTTTCCTCAGGTCTTATGAGAGTCGAGGAGATTGTGTGGCGTGCAGGCAGGTCAAGTGATCGAGAGAGAAGGGGAAGATGGATTAGGGTGGAGAAAGGTGATGGTCATGTATGTGCATGGGGATCAACAGGAGTGAAAGTATATTACCCAAAAATGTCATGCGGTCTATTGAATTGTTGTACATTTTATCTTTTTTTCCCCCTGTCTGTAGAAATGACTTTTCAAACATAGTGAGCTGAGAGACAAGGGGGTGATTACTTTAGTCTCCTTCAGCAGCAGGAGAGGATCTGGGATCCTCACCCCGACGCTTCCTACACACACATACACGGAGAAACTGTCAACTGTGCAGGACTGGTGTGTGTGTGTGTGTGTGTGTGTGTGTGTGTGTGTGAAAATCAAATTCTAAAAGAGGGAAGTGAACCACAGGAGACACCGAGGCAGACTTATTCTCTTATAGACTCCCTTAAGAAAGACCGAGAGAAAAATCTGAACTTGTAATCTTGTGAATATATACAGTGAATCTCCCGAAAAAAAAAAAGACACATTGTCGAGGACTGAGCTCATAGCAACGAAAAAGTGGAAATATCAGTTTAGAGATCTGGAATCGGTGCTGGTTTGAAGAGGTAGATGATTACGTATGTAAAAATAGCATTAGTACAGTAAGTGTCGTTGATGTGTGAAGAGTTTGTAGAAATAGTTAAAAGGTTAAAGCTAAAAATAATCTGCTGATTTTTAATGCAATCAGACATAATAATATTATTATTATTTCAGGTTGAAGCCCACGCGTCTGTCTTTCTGTACAACAGAACTCTCTGTCTAACTTATCAATACAAAGACATGCAATTTTGTAAGGTTGAGTATCTTGCGCCTTGTTTATGCTAGGTTGTACTTTTTTCGTCATCAGCCATATACATCCCTGTTCGGTAATCGGAGAGTGAATCACAGATGAGGAATCGAAAAATGAGATTGGATAGAGAAAGTTTTGTCTTAAAATAGGAACTAATCCCGGTAAAAATATTCGGTTTAGCTTTTCTAATCAATATCTATTGCTGCAGGTGTTTATTTACATTGAGAAAGGAGCTTATTGGTATCTTATTATTATTTATAAGTAACATCGCTTTTACTCAACATTTTGATTTCATTTTTGGTGCAAGTTAAACTTCAGGCAGATATCCAAGTACTGCAAAAGTTTCATTAAATTCTGTCTAGCCAGTTTTAAGTGATGCTGTTACACAGTCTGGCTGGACAGACATACAGACATACAGACATATGTACAGAAAGAAACAGTTCTGAGACTGGTCTCTGGTCCTCCAATGTATGAAACCTAGAGATATACTTTTTTGAGTTGTAGATATTTTGCATGTATTTTGGAAAATTGGATCACCAGATTATTACTTATGAGGTAAGTCAAATGTTGCAAGACTTACAGTACCTCATAAGTAATAATCTGGCGATCCAACTTTCGACATTTCTTTAAATGTGCTTTATTTCGAAAAAAAAAAAAAAAAAAAGCCACTGCTTGGACATTTTTGCTCTAGATGCTGCTGCTACTAATTTTATACTGTTATACTTTAATAATAATAAACAATAAAAAAAACTCTAGATATCAATTGCATGCTTTTCCAGTTGCATTATAGCTAGTATTTGAGAATAGTTTGTTAATTAAAAAAAAAAAAAAAGGTACTTTTTATAATTTCATATTTGATATATTTTTCTGCAATATCACATATTCCTACACACACATCAGCTCCACACTCTGATATAGATACATATACTACACAGGTTTGTTGTCCCTGAATCTCACTTCTTATGATTTTCATTCTATTCACTCCTGTCATTTATAATTCAGAAGCATTAAAGCCTTCTGGGAGTATTGTTGCTTAAGCTTCCACTCACACACTGTGTAGCTATATTCCTTTGTTTGTGGAACCACAAACCAAAAAAACTTGACTTTTTCTTTTCTTTCTTTCTTTCTTTCTTTTTTTTGGGGGGGGGAGGGGGCCACAAAACGGACCCAGTATGCAGAGGCTCTGTATTTGTATTTCACACTATTTTGTAACCGGACTTTAAACTGCAGCTTTATGAACATTTTCCACTTGTATCAGTAATGGAGATTGTGATAGCTCTTTTGTGTGCAGCAGGAAGGACATTCTGCATCCACAAATAAATAAATAAATAAATAAATAAGACGTCATCGCGGATGCTTCGGTAAGAAACTTGGGGATTGGCTGTGACTTCACTGTTTTTTTTTTTTCTCAACCCCTTAATTTGTCTACAGTCTCTGCCCTTCTAAGTGGTAGCTTTCAGACGAATACATTTCTTTTGATAAAAACAAAAAATCTGAAAAGAGAGCAGACTTAAATAAAGCTTGTAGGCTTGTATCTACAGCACCAGACAAAAGTTTGCATTTATTCGAACACCACCACCATGACCAACAACAGTCGGTTGATATTATAAGACATGAAGATCGGCTGTTCAGGAACAGTTCTTGCAAGAACCGTATTGTCAAATGCGTTTACAAAACCCATCACGCTCCATGATGAAACTGTCGCTCATGAAGACCTTCGCAGGAAAACAAGACCAAAACCTACCTCTGCTGCAGAGGAGAAGTTCGTTTAGAGTCGCCAGCCTCAGAAATCACCAACTGACAATCGGCACCTCAGATTAGAGCCGTTATGAAGCTTTACAGAGCAGAAGTAGCAGACGCATCTCAATATCAGCTGTTCAGAGGAGATTATTGTGTGTTTTGGATAAACGCCTTCATAATTTCTTGTTACTGTAGAAAGAAACAAAATTCGAGAACGACCAGGAATTAGAAGGTGCGTCCAAACGTGAAGTATTTGAGTAGTTCGAGTTCTACAGCTGCTCACGTGTCGGATTGTTTGGAGCATTGGGAAACGAGGACGAAGCGCAGCAAAAACTCATTAAAAAGCAAAACATGCTGGCTGCACCTCGTCTCGCTGGAAACAAAGCGCGGACTGGACTATATCAAATAATTAACACGTGCAGTGAGTCATACTGTATTTTGAGCCTCAAACAACATGCCTTGTTATTGTATAGTTTGATTAGAACGCAATATGTTGAAACATGGAGGGAAAACTGGTTTAATGATTTAAAACATTATCCTGCTGGAAACCCATGTTTGCAGAAATAATTAGGTTGCAATGTCTTTCACTCAAAACACAGCATCAGGACATTGTGGTTGTTAGGAAATTAGAATTAATATCAAAGCCTGAGATATTAAAGTTGAATGAATGGCCCCAAAACAATATTGCAAACACAACCTCAAAACAACACAATATCAACCTTTTGTTGACATTTTTATGCCGCTGAATATCCGTTCACACAATTTTAGGCCGCTGCGATCACTTTTTATGTTTTAAGCTTTACTGCAATATGTTGTTTGCATAGCACTAAAACATCATATTTGGGAATTCAATTGTAATTGAATTCAAAAAGAAAAACTCATATATTCTAAATTTATTCAATGTAAAATGAACGAATTAAGCCTTTTTTTGTTTTAATTTTGATGATAAAGCTCATGGAAAAAATCCAGTATTTCAAAATCTGAAAATATTTTTCTTCTGAAAAGTATACTGAAAATATCTTCATTTATGCATTCAATGATAAAAATGAAAAATTGTGGCATGACCTGGCATGGAGGCAATCAACCAGTAGCCCTACTGAAGCATTATTGAAGACCAGGTTGCTTTGATAGCAGCCTTCAGCTTGTCTGCATCGCATCTTCCTCTTGACAATAGATTCAGGTTGGGCGACTTGGCTGGCTAATCGAGTGGAAGCATGAGGTTCTCTAAAATCTCCTAGAAGATGGCTGCATTGACTTTGGACTTGATAAAACACCCTGGTGACCAACACCAGTAGAGCACATGGCACTCCAAGTCATCACCACCTAAGCAAACCGGACACTTCTCCTTCAGTGTTTTTTCCTTATTTTTTTTATTTTATTCAACTGAAGACATCCAAACTATGGATTTTTTTTTTTAGTAAACAAACAAATGTTGAACAGCCCAGGATATGTTTCATATTTTAAATCGTCCGAAGTAGCTACATTGAGCTTCGATGAAAGCTTGACACATGCAAGGCATTCTCCTCGGATTCATGACCAGCCTCAGAAACCACCTCATGTGCACCACCTCAGACTAGAGCTAACATAAATACTTCTTGGAGCTCAAGTGCCAGACATATTTCAACATCCACTGTTTAGAGGAGACTGCATGAGTCAGGCCTTCATGGTCAAATTGCATCAAAGAAACTATTACTTTGAAAGAATAAAAAGCAAAAGTTGACTGGCTTGGGAACAGAAACCCAAGGAATTACATCAGTGCAAAGATTTTCTCTAATGAGTCCAGATGTTCCAAGATTTTTGGTTCTAACCATCATGTCTTTGTTAGATGTAGAGAGTGCGAACAGATGGTTCCTGAACGTGTGGTTTTGTCACTGTGAAATATGGAGAATGAAGAGTGATGGTGTGGGATGCTTTGCTAGTGAGTGTCTTAGTCAAAATTGAGAGCACGCTTAACCCGCATGGCTACCACAGCATGTTGCGGCAAAATGCCATCCCATTTGGTTTGCACTTCTGGGACCATCATTAGAACAATTGGTCCGAAATGGAGAGTGATGGAAGGCTGCTTCAGATGACCTAGCCTCCACAATTGCCCATTCTAAATCCAATTGAGATGGTGTGGGATGAGACATCAAGGAAAAGCAGCCAGCATTGTAGAGTACTCAACACCTCTGGGAACTCCTTCAAGATTGTTGGAAAACCATTCCTGAGAGAATGCAAAGAGTGTGCAAAGCTGTCATCAAAGCTAAAAGGGGTGCAATTTTTAAAGATGTGAAAATATAAAACATATTCTGGGTTATTCGTTGACTAAATAATTACACATTTGTTCCGTCATCATTTCAATGTCTTCAGTATTAATATGTAATCTTAAAAAGAATAAAAATTAAGAAACGCATTGGATAAAAAGGTGGGTCCAAACTTTTGATTGGCCTTGTACTGTATGTGATCCTGTTCATGATCCACCACTGGTGCCAATAATTCTGTAGTTGACTGAAACTGAATTTCCCATTGCTGTCTTGCTTGAATCTTTTCAGAGTGGGAGTAAAAGTAGTTTTACACTGTGCGGGTTGGTTGGTGATGACGGAGTGGAGTGGAGTGTGTACTTCTTGTCCCTAAGCTGCCGACCTCTAAAATGTGTGCACACAGTGCAACCTCAGACCAGCTAACAATTACAATTAGTTTCAGGAGCGGACACAGCTGTTTATAAGTGTGTATTTGTTGGCTTGCTGTTGTGTTCATTATCATTTATGGGGACATTATCTTGGCTGAGCACTTTCGCAGTCTGAGGAGCCTCTTCACTCTAATATAATCTGAAATAAAGAGGATGACCACTAAGGAGACTGGGCACTATTTAGGAGGCAGACAGAAAGAAATGAGCATAGAAAATTCATTTTTAGGTATGTGAAAAAGCATATAATCGCTTAAAATTGGTTAAAATTCCAACACTTTTTTTTTTTCTCATGCATCCATTTTATTTCTTAATACTTTAAACAGAGGTTAATGCAGCCATTTATATTGGGTCGTTGTCTTGTTTCACTGCTTCATTTATAATTTTAACAATTTTCATGGATGATGGAAGTAAATACGTTTACTTTCTATGGAAACCACCTTGCACACATGCAACATTTGCTGGTGTTGGTCCAATGTGTTTTTATCAAGTCCAAAAAAAAAAAAAAAAAAAAAAAACGCAGCCACCTACAGTACCAAGAGATTTTCGAGCACTTCATGCTTTTTGTCCGAAGATACTGATTTTCTTTTTCCAGCCCACACACAATAACACCTGCCTGCAGTGCCAAAACTGCTTCCTGACCATAATATTCGTGTGCTTGTCCACTAACCACCTCGCTTGACCTGCATCCCATAGAGAATCTATGTGGCATTGTGAAGAGGAAGATGAGAAACATCTGACCAGACGAGCTGAAGGCTGCTATCAAAACAATCTGGTCTTTCATAACACCTGAGCAGTGCTAGGATCGCTTGATTCCATAACTGCATGTATGTGTACAATAAAAAATATTTCCAATATCCAAAGATATATTATTGTTTATATAATGTCACAACAATCGTGTGTTGTTCATGATGATGACCATCATTAAAAGCTTTTAATGGGATAAAAATGTTAACTTTGTGTTACATAAGCCATGTCAATTTGAATTTTGTTGCCTTTATTTATTTTATTTTTTACTAATTTGATTGGTGTCCTTCAAGTATCCTGAATACATTTAACTTTATTAATTGATTACTTATATTAATATATACAAAGTTAAAAAAATTGCCAAAATATTATTCTGTGTTGGCACTGATGTCTTGCACCTCCAAAGTTCAATTTCCTCCTTGGGGTCTGGAGTTGTTCTCCAGTTGCATGTTCTCCCTGTGCTTGCTGGGTTTCCTCTGGATCCTCCAGTTTCCTCCCACAAAATATTATTCTGTGCAATTGCATTACACTCCGCTCTAGGTCTGGCCGTAACACGAAATGAAAAGGGGGGGGGGGAAGGGGGTGAGACCAATAGTGCGGTTCACTTAGTGTAATAGGTCAATCCCCAAAAGGTGGCTGTGGGCTTCAGAAGGCAACAAGGCCAAACAATAAACAAAATTTCCTCTACCTAGTCCCAAAGTGAAACACCCAACTTACACCAAAAGAAAAGAAGCAGAAATACAAAATACTACCCTTACTCCCTTACTAACCACAAACCAGGAGAAAACGAAGTGCAAACAAAATGGCGTCGACTCCCTACTAAGCCCCTAAATACAGAATTATGTACAAATATAAATACAAACGTATTTACAAGCCAAGCAAACAAAACCCAAAGAAGGGAATAAATACCAGGCAATCATCAAAAGGGGGAAATCAAAGCGAAGTCAGAAGCGTAACAAGGGGGATCATACTGTACACAGTATAGTTTTACAATCGGTCATAGGATAAACAGTAAGCAAAAACACGGTCTGCAGCACTGTGGTCTGTACGGGCTTAGAGTATGTAGGCCTCTGGGTCTCCTGGTAACCCAATCATCAGGCAGGAGGCGGGATCAACAATGGACAGGCGAGACGGCAACCAATAGTTTGCAGGAAAGGGCACACTAAAGTGGGTGTGGCCTGAAACAACAAGGGAAGACACACCCCCATCCTACCACCAGCAGAGATGTATGCAAAAGCACACGATACAAATATTGATATCGTAACGATATCATAACCGTTGTCAGATTAGCGGCACAGTGGCTTAGTGGTGAGCACTCGATCACCTTGCACCTTTAGGATCCAGGTTCGATTCCCATCTCGGGGTTTGTGTCCACCAGTTTGTACTCCGTGTACTCTGGTTTCCTCCCACAGTCCAAAGACATGCAGATTAGGCTAATTGGCGTTTGAATGCACATACGAACATTGACCGGAGGTCCTACCATGGCTGTAAGAAATGTGAACAAATGCAATGGTCACCACTGACCCATCTACTGTAGCAACCGCTGCAGTCTGGAGGTGGATGGATGGAGTCAGATCTCTCGTAATGTAATCAAATGTAAATGTAGTCAGCATTAGTTCATTTTGCTATTAGAGGAGCGGAACTTTTATGGATGACTCCTCAGGGCTATACGATAGAATAATTAGTCCTTTTTATTTATTGGACGCTGAGGAGCCTAGAGCCAGAATGATGTTGGTTTGAACCATTCGTCTTTGGCATTTGAATGCATCAGTCCATTCTGCACTTTATCATTCAGCATAATGTCGTCGTCAAATTCATTCAATTAAAAAGCCCCGATACAAGCAACCGCACTGCATACGAATGAACGTTACACGAACACTGTGCTTTAGGGCAACAGCTGAGAAATTAGACGGTATGTCCTTCTGTCCTTCTCTTTTAACATGTTTTTAATTTCCAAACGTGCCCGTGTAAACCGACCGTGGCTCTATCGGAGCTGCCACCTCATGGATCTGATCTCTATATTTCTTTTCTTGTTAACACGTCCTGCCTCTATAGAACAGTTTGAAGTCAGATCTTGAGCTCCTCGGTTTTGCACCTAGTTCACTTTAGGACGAATGAAGAAACCGTGAAGTGTGCCTGCAGGTTGTTTTTCGGTAAAGGAACTGAAGCGAGAGAGAGAGAGAGAGAGGGGAAAAAAAAAAAAAGACACCACTCCTTAAGGATCATTAATTGCACTTGTACGTGTGCTGAGGTGAAGAATGTCTCCCAGGAGGATATGATGATCGCTGCAGATCCTCCACCTTCATATCGATCTGTTAATGTTAATTGTGTCTATTAAAGCGGAAGCTATCTGTTGAGGAGCTTGGACAGCTGGAGGAGAGCGAATAAACCTCGGCGTGAAGTGGCGAATTGCTCTTTTTTTTTTTTCTTTTCTTTTCTTTTTTACTTAGTAAGGAAGAGTCAGACATCACGGAGATAAACTCGCAAGGTGGAAAATTTTTTATTTTAACGCCATTATTGCAAACTTGTAATTCTTGTACAGTACTTGTGATATTAGCTCTTCAAATAACAGGCATGGGGGGTGGTGGGACATGAACGGAATTAAATGCTGGCTTGAAATGGCAAAGATTTAAAAAAAAAAAAAATGAGATGCTCCGTGAAGGTGAAAAATGATTTTCTAAGGTGTCCTCAGAAAACAGTGGCGTGTTAAAGAGTGCTAACCTACAGTGCATAGAAATAATTTACAGAGAGAATCAGAGTGAAACAGAGTGTTTTATTATTCATACCACAATGATTTAACAACAATGTACACTTTTAATTGATGAAACAGGGTTGTTCACTGATACCCAGTGCCAGTATGCCACCGGTATCTACAGTATATAACCGGTATGCACTAGAATCAAATCAGAATGCAGATTTTGCTGCCTCGCTTTGGTGCCACTTAAATGCTTCAGCGATCAATTGAAATATTTGTCCTCTGTTTCTTTGAAACAGATGCAATAAGCATGGAAAATTATTTCTCAGTTGAGCGAACGCAAGTTGGAAATGCAACTATTCTTCGTAGTGAGGCGAGAGTCCATGTTTTTTTTTTTTTTTTTTTTTTTTTTTTTTTTCCCCCCCACATTCGCACGACTCAAGAAATGAGACCATCAGTAATTGCACTTGCTCTGATGGCAACAGATGGCGGTAGCTAGCTAAGCTAGCTCTCTTTCTCACTCACTCATTGCCTATTCTACTTTTTTTTTTTTTTTTTTTCCCCCTGTATTCAGGGTCGCGCGGGACCTGGAGCCTATCCCAGGAGACTTGGGGCACGAGGCAGGGTACACCCTGGACGATGAGACTATCCATTGCAGGGCACACACACACACACTCACTCATTCACACACTATGGGCAATTTGGGAACGCCAATGAACCCAATCTGCATGTTGTTGGACTGTAGGAGTACACAAACGTATGTTACAGCATCTGTCATTTTCTGAGTCTTTTTTTATTTTTTTATTTTTTATTTTTTTACCAAGACATCATCAGTAAATAATAACTGACTATAACAAACAACGTATTTTTTGAAACTCCCCATTCTTTAGCATACAAGTTCAAAAATGGTGCTGAATTGGTTGAAAGAAACAGGCTAGCATGTAGTTCTCTCATTATCTCACTCTACAGTTTGTTTGCTTTGTAATATTCTTGGATCAGGTCCTAAATGATATGGATGATGTGGATTTGAGCCTCTTCATTGAGCTGGCACTGGTACTCGGGTTGTGTTGTGGTTTATTGATTGACTGTGATGATCGCCACATATAATTGTTCGGGACTGAAAACCCAGAGACGTGTGCTTTCTCTCTCTGATCGATGACGCTGGTTTAGTTATGGGTTTAGTGGGTGACGATGATGATGATGATGATGATGATGATGATGCAGCAAAATGAACGTTTGTGGTCAAGGCATTAGATATTTAGATTTTCTTTTTCGTGGATTTGCCTAAACTTTTATCCATTTATTTATTTATTTATTTGAAGGCACTGTAGCAGCTTCAGGGTTGGGGGCTAGTGGTGCAACAGATCACAAAAATCACGGTCTGGATTACGTCATGGTTTTTGAGGCACGGATCGGCTCATTTCTCGGATCAGCGAAAAAGGCCAGCAGCTTTTGGTTTCAACGAAAATAACCACTGGAACGTGTATAGTTTTAACAAAAATTATCTCGTATGCAAAGCAAGATATCCATGGCTCCAGTCCAGCTTCTGTTACTGTGTTTACTTGGTTTCTGGCATTATCTGCGGTGACTGGGCTGTTGCTACATGCATTAATTTTCACTCTGCTACTGCTTCTATCACTGCGCTAGATTTGTGTTTGTGTGACTCTCGTAGAGGGGGCGTGTCTGTAGCGCCGGATTCGCATCACTCCTGTGATGTAGTGTGCAGTCAGTGTAGCTTTCTATAGACCTTGATGTCCACCCGTCTGTGGTGATCACAATAGAGAATGCATCTGATAAGGGTATAGGATTTTATCCTGTTCGTAAAGTTCATGCTGAAGTGGGTATTTCGTCCCCGCGGCTGATAAATCCTTTGTTTTCCACAACACAGTATGGCCTCATGTCTGCTGCGATAAACAACCCGATAGATTTGGGAATCGCTTTAGCCCGCTCTCATTGTGGTGCACAGGGCTGCTTAAATGCAGTGGCGAGTTTGCTGTGCTTGTTGCGGTTTGCATTTTGACAGAACACCAGGGTGATGTCAGCTCAGATGTGCGGCTATGCTTGATGTATTGCTGCTTTCACAGGGCCTACACATTGTAACCATTTTGTCCACAATTCTTCTTCCGTCATTATTATATTTTAGGGTGAAGCCAAAATGCTTCCAAACATGCGATTTGAATGACGCGGGAGGCTTTTCATGTTCTTCCGCTCCGTCTAATTCATTATTTAAAAAGCAATATCGGTAGAATCACTCTGCGATCTTTAAACAAGATTTTTAGCCCAATTTTCTCGTGTCCAATTCCTCCCCGTCACTAGGGGGCTCCACATTAAGGCTACTACTACCACTCGGTAGGACCGAAAACTATCACGTTTCCTCCGAACCACGTGACGCCAGCCGACCGCATCTTTTCAACCTGCTCGCTCACGCACCGTTGGGGGCGGCGTAACGCACTCGGAGGACAGCGCTATCCGCTCCTTCCGCTTGCGTGAGCTCACAGACGCCCCTGATTGGCTGTAGAGCCGTGATTAATGTGAGTACCTCTCATCCCGCCCCTCTGAGAGAGCTCGGCCAATCAGCTCTCACTAGGACTCCGGCTGCGAGCGGTTACAGAATCACCCGGGATTCGAGCTTGCCATCTCCGGATAATAGGACGAGCACTTTACCACTGCGCCACTTGGAGGATCACGGATCAACTGGGGGTTCAAATCCTGCCTCCGGTCTGTGTGTTTGGAGTTTGCATGTTCCCCCTGTGCTTCTCTCAGTTCTAAAGACATGCACCATCATTGACTGTTGTTTACACTTTGCCCTTTGTGTACGATTGGATGTGTGAGTGTGTGCGCTTGTGCTTTGCATTGGGTGGGCACCTAATCCAGTGGGGACCCTGCCTTGTTCCCCCAAAGTGCGTTTTCACATTAGGGCCCCAGGACCGTTTCTGAGAACACTTGACCCTGAAGTCTGGTTCATTTCGATCAGCGAGAACACGATCGGTCCGCGCTCGGGAACTGTGCCCGAGTCGAGTCTACTGCAAAAGTTGCTTTAGAGAGCGTTTAAAAAAAACTAAAAAAAAAAAAAATGTCTTCTGCGTTGTCTGTCTCTTTCCATCTTTCATCCTCTGACCTACACAGCCATAGCTGATGCGAAGTAGGAAGACGTGCGAGAGGTAAAGCAAAATATGAAGGTCAAGTTTCTCTTTCTCCTCTTCTCTTGTGTTTAGTGGGGGACCACAAACCAAGTGGGTGCATACTGCCTCCTGCTGTATTGGAGAGTGTAAATATGCAAGTGCACCCGAGCACAGAGAATGCGAATGTGATTCCTGGGCATGGAGCAAGTGAATTGTGCCTAATGAAAAACTTTCCTGGAATGCTATGATGGACAAAAACAGTAACAATCAAATAAACTCTCTTGCTCACTGAGGAAAACCTGTTCGCCTGTTCTAAATATATGCATTACATGACATTCTGTCTGATCCCTTCTAGACTAACCTTAATGCTATGACTAAACGAAGGAGAAGAACAAGCAAACGTGTAGGCTATACTTGGCAGTGAACAATGTGTGGTTGCTGGTCAGGTCCACTAAAGCGGGGTTTTTTTAAAATGCAGTTTTTATGCCATTCATGTGCATCTCAACTCTTAGTACAGGGTTTAATAAATCGCATAGGGACATAACCTGACTGGATTTCACAAAGTGAACGATTTGTGACCGATCAGTGGTCAGAAATGGCACCCAAGAGAGATCAAGGAATAGAGAAAGTAAGCCATTAAGGCAGTACTGATCTACAGATCATTAGGTTGAAAGGAGGAGGACCTCTGGTGGTGTTGTGGAATTGGTTGGTCAGACTGTGATTTGTGAAATGTGCTGAAATAAATAACAAGATCAGGCGTTTATGAATTTGATATTAGCATTCGCATTCTTCTCTTTCTTCTCTCCCTCATTGTCTATATCGCTTTATCCTGTACACAGGGGTGGAGAGGGCTGAAGCCTATCCCAGGAGACTTGTTTGGACTTGGTTTTATACCCTGTGTGATTGAGGTTCTTTGACCTTAAATGGTGCAGAATTATTGCTATTGGTGCTGTGTCACGCTGGAACGAGTTAAAAAAAAAAAAATAGCGACACAGAACCAACACGGAGCATTTAGCAGAATGTTAGATACTGTATCTTGCATCCTTGGATCGAAATTTTTCTCTTTGTCTGTCTTGTTAAAAGAATGGGTGAGGTGTCTGGGGTGTCTGTTGTAAAAACGCGTCTCGGCGAACTACATCCGAGTTTGTAGTTACATTGAAGAGATGACTGAGGATGCATCCATGAGAAGAACTGTGCAATGTCACCCTGTGTATGATTGCGCTTACTGGCCTGTTTGTTACTTGTACATTAGACTGTTGAGCGATTAAGGCCATTTTTTATTTTTTTTTTACAGTACGATTCTCAAGGTTTTATTTGTTTGTTTTCGACCTGAATGCTTTTACTGTTAATGTTTTATTAATGCGAATGGAAATGTATCGGGTTCTGCATTTTTCTCATCAGATTTAGTAAACAGTGTGAATCACACAAAGAGAGGCTCTTAAAAGCCTTCAAAGATCCTCCTGCGAACTAACGGTTGTTTTTTTTTTTTTTTACTATTACTAAGAGAAATTTTTCTTTTTTACTTTAGGCTTAAAAAAAAACATTATTTCTTGTTACAGCTTAGACTAAAGAGCAATTTTTCAGTACTGCACTGAACAAAACAAATGTGATGTAAACCTTCTAGGATTTCTAAGGATTCCAGCTATAAAATAACATAAAAACCAAAGCCTTTATTTTTCTTCCGTGGTTGTTTTACTTTGTAAATTATTAGGCATTGTAAAATTAAATTTATATTAAGCAGAAAGATTTTTGTCTTTCTTTTTTTTTGTGAGGCATGGTTAGGCAGGTGAACGAAAAGCTTAAAGTTTTATTGCTTTGATCTTTTTACCGTCTTTTGAAGTCCCTTTATGCATAATTTCCAAATTAATCTGCAGTAGTCCTGAATTCCTGTTATTCATGCTTCCTTAGTTTTACTATTTAGCACTGATAATCCAGGAAGTGATATCTCTTGGTTAGGAAGTCATATAGTATATAAGTATCTTATCTTTGGTGCATATTGAGTGTGTCTTATATCTGCAGCCCTTATTTCCGCAACGTTCTGCATGCCGTGCTACATTGTGATGGCCAGCTCAAGACCACATCATTCTTGTTACACATCTAACTTCTTATTAAAATGGCTAGTTTCTAGTTATCTGATATAGCTTTGGCACTCTGAGAGAGAAAGAGAGAGCCGTGTTCCTTCAATGTATCCATGAGGCTGAGCACCAGTGCTCATTCCCATTCCATTTGACCCATTTTCCTTTTGTACACCTGAAAATTGAGGAGCCGAACATCAAGGACGGAGCGGTAAGAACAAAATCCTTCAAGCAACTAAGGTAGACCTTTCCTGAAACAAAATGCCTGATTGGACAGCAGTCCGTAAATGCTCACTTATGCAGACCTTTCCTAATTGGAAGGCTTAAGGTAAATGTCTTACTTTGTCAAGTATACAACTGACTGTTCAAATAATACTAAAAACCTTATCAAGAGGTTCCCACTATATGCGTCCTAAAATATCAAAGAATGCAATGAGAATGAGGTCAAAATAAAAAGAATGTGCATTTATCCAGTTCATAGTCAGGTTCTCAATGTTGAAACTCAATCATGTTGTCGCTAATTGCTATGTTCGATGTTTGATTGCACCATGCTCTTGCCCACATGCTTACCAAGTTGTCATTGCTTTCATTAGGTTGGTATAAATACCGCGACACACACCGTGCTCTTCAGCACGTAGTCATGGTGTGAGGAATTGGATCCATTATTTAGACAAAATTCCCTGAACGTGACATACTGTACATGTGCTGATAACCCACTGGATGTGCGCCATAAACATGGCAAGCACCAGAAGAACATATGGACTTCATGCAGTCCTCTAAAATGTGGCACAGACCCACCATGGTCATAGTGCAAGCCTGAAGAGGCGGCAATGGGCCGTCAGAACGCTGTCCAATCTTTTCCATCTGCAGTATGCTTATAGAGCATCAGTGAAGACCCTAAGAGGCGTTCATTATGCAGTTACCTGGTCAATGCTTACCAAACCGGGTTGTTAAGCCAAAAAAAAAAAAAAACTAAAATGGTTAAGTTCTTCTTACGTTTTGCTTCTGTCACATGCTCACTATGGCACCTCCATGTCAAATACTACATCCTTACTGGTTTATACTGAGCTCCTGCCAAGTTGTACAAGTTCTTACGGCGTTCACCTAATTTTCTGAGTGGGAATGTTGCTTATTTTTTATGCTTTTTATGCTAAGATGAAAATATTAAATAAAAACACAAAGGGATAGAATTAATCTTCATTAATATTCATACATTTAATATAAACATTTGGTTAATATTTTACAGTTTTATATGGTACTTTTATCAATATCAGCAATGCAATGTTGATGCATTCAGTACATTTTCTAACTTGGATGAGGATATACATTATTTCGGGTCATCATGGAACTAAAAAAGCCATCTGGGGGGACTGTCCTGGCTCAAAAAGGATGATGACTATAATATTGATCGTTCAGTTCAACTCACGAGTCCCCATCTTCAGAGCTCTGTACAGTACATCATCAACAGGTCTAAAGTTCCTTTATTCATTTTGTAAAAAAATCTTTTTAAAAAATATATTTTTAGAGGCATAAGTCATTATGAAAAAATTTAAAATAACCAAGATGTCCACTTTTGTGCAGATTCATCCTATTAAGTAAAATTCTCTCTAACCTCGGTATACAATTCCTTACTTTAAACCAGAAAAAAATAATAATAAAAAATCTCTAGAAAAAAGTGCATCTAAAGAACCTTGTATAAAATCCTGTTCTTCTGGCCAAGGTCATACATTTATATTTATCCAATATTTATTTATCTATCAATTTTATATGCTACATTTTAAATCCCTTACATTACATCTATAATGTAATATTATATTGGTTTGTATAAATTGGTTGACTGGTTAATATGCATCTGCCATAATATGTATCAGCCTGTGAAGCTGATATGGCAATAAATCCTAATACAAACAATAATTCCTTACTTTACTATATAAGAAATGGATATCATTCAAAAGAAAGAAAATGACTTGTTTCTATTTCCATAAAATGTATCTATTATAGAAGCTATTCAGTGCTCAAAGGAAGACCTAAAAATGATAGTCTTTATAGGACAGCAAAAATTAAATGTCCTTTTTTTATTTAACACCCTTTTCTCATTTTAATTAATGTCCAGTACAGAGGACAAAAATGAAAGGCTGGGCCTCAGGATGAGATACATGAAACTTTTATCAGTCTCTGCAGTAAAATAAACTAG
>CM059222.1:24623707-24873707 GCA_030347435.1 Clarias fuscus | reverse complement strand
GTGTGTGTGTGTGTGTGTGTTTCATGAGTTATTGAAGATTTAAGGCCACATAAATGTCCCCAAGGTTTAAACTCTCTGAACTGTATCAAACGTGTCAGAGCTCAGCAGTTGCTAAGCACAAACGAAATGGTTCTTGGAGTAGGAGAAGGTTTAATTAGTTCTGTACTGCAGAAGGGAAAAAAAAAACACATCTGTAAGACAAGTGTACATGAAACGGTCAGGCTCTCATAAATCTTTTAAACGCTCAAATCAGTTTATTTGCAATTTTTGCCCAGCATGTGTTAATTAAAAATGAACCCTTTCATGCATGATGGTCACTATAGTGGCCTAACTATTTCTTTTTTTTTGTTTTTTTTTTTTGTAAATGTTCAGGTTGCATGAGTTGGCACTAGAGTGGACACTTATGTTTCTACCTAGTGGCCAGCAATTGTAACTGTAACTAAGATTCATTTCAACCCACATGGCGGAAAGACAGACAGACAAAAGGTTCAGCATGGAAGAGCTTTCTAGCCATTTCTTCTATTCTAAAAGACCCTTGCAGGTTAAAAAATATCATGACCAAAAAACAAAAAACTTAATTTTATTATATTATTATTGTCTTTTGTTTCATATAAGGGGTTAATTCCGGTTAACCATGTGTCCACTAAATTGGACATCATGCATCATCAGCTACATTATATTGCCAAAGGTATTCACTCGTCTGCCTTCACATGCATATGAACTTGAGTAACGTCCAATTCTTAATCCATAGGGTTTAATATGATGTTGGCCCCGCCCCCTTTGAAACTACAACATCTTCAACTCTTCTGAGAAGGCTTTCCATAAGGTTTAGTTACCTTAAGCCTTTATTTGTCACATATACATTACAGCACAGTGAAATTCCTTCTTTGCATATCCCAGTGTAACTGGGGTCAGACTGCAGGGTCAGCCATGACACAGCACCCCAGGAGCAGATAGGGTTAAGGGTCTTGCTCAAGGGCTCAACAGTGCCAACCTGGAGGTGGGGATCGAAATGCCGATCTTCTGATTAGTAACTCAGTGCCTTAGCCTCCTGAGCCATCGGAGTGTGTTTTTTTTTTTTTTTTTTTTTTTGGGAATTTTGACCATCCGTCCAGAAGCACATTTGTGAGGTCAGACACTGATGTTGGATGATGAGGCCTGGCTCACAGTCTCCGCTCTAATTCATTCCAAAGGTGTTCCATCGGGTTGAGGTCGGGTCTCTGTGCAGGCCAAGTAAATTTGCAATTTCTACTTTTTGCCTGCCTTGAGAAAAATAAAAACATATAGGGAAATGAATAATGGTGTCCGTATTTAATGCTTGAAAGCTTTAAAAGGTTAAAATGACTAGATGTGACCGCTGTGCTTCGTCGAGCTTGCCAATAACAGGAGAGACGCAATGACGTGCACAAGAAATGTTTGAAAGTTCTCTAGTTTATTCAGAAAAAAAAGAGGTGTGTATATACACTACAGTAATCCATTTCCCAAGTCCGTTACATTAAAGCCATTTCCGAGGAAACAAAAGTGTTCAGGCGAGCCACAGGAAGATTTGCCATATATGAAATAAGGAAGAAGAGAGTGAAACTTTGGGATCAAAGTGAGAAAGAGAGAGAAAAGCCTGGGGGATTTCAGAGCATCAGAGAAATGTCAGAAAACCCTAACAGTATCGTTGTCACAAATCCCCTCTCCGTGTTTGTCTTTACACTGCCATGTGCTTTTGTTTGGGCTCTAATCCAATGTCATGTGTTTGCTTGATCACCCTAATGTGTTCACCTGTTCAGTGCCTCACCGCGATTAGTTTTGTTAATCGTACCCTGTCTTCTGTTCCTCCTCTCATATTGTGCCCTTCAGATGAATATTCTGCCTTGTTTTCCGTTTTGTTGTGTGTTCATTTTTATAGTTCGGATTGTCCTGCTTTTATGTTTCTCTTGCCTCTGCTCTGAACTCTTTTGTCCTTTGATGATGAATCCTGAATTGCCTTAAATAATTGGTACATTCTTTCTTAATTTAATTACAAAAAATTAACTATAAATCTAGGCTAGGATTATGGACATGTAAATGAAATATTTCAAGCCTTTTAGGTTTTGATTTCAATGTACAGTAATACTAGAATATTTCTGAGGAATACAGCAATTAACAATACAAAAATTCTGAAAAACAGGTCATTGCTCTTTCAGCATGAATTATTGCATCAATTCAGTGTGACATGGGGGAAATCAGCTTGTGAAATTGCTTAGGCTTTATTGAAGACCAGGTTGCTTTGATAGCAGCCTTCAGCTCATCTGTAGGATTGAGTCAGGTGTTTAACTGCCGCTTGACAATAGCCCATAGATTCTCTGTGGGGTTCAGGTCAGGCGACTTGGCTGGTCAAACAAGCCCAGTAATATCATGGTCAGCAAACCAAACATTGGTAGTTTTTGGCACCGTTGGCTACATTCGTTCGATAGTTCAGGACTGGAATTTCCTACAAGTCTACCTGAGCCTCCAATAACTACCTGGATTCAATCAATTAACATCTATTAACAACTGTTATACTGAACTGCCTGCCACCCAACACACAGTATGAATGCAGATCAATTCCTGCTTTCTGTTTCACCCAGATGAGGATGGGTTCCCTGTTGAGTCCGGTTCCTCTCAAGGTTTCTTCCTACTGCCATCTCAGGGAGTTTTTCCTAGCCACTGTCGCCCTCGGCTTGCTCATCAGAAGACTGTCTGACCATTTTTTGATTCATACACATTCACATTTCATACAAACTTAAATCATTCTTTTGATTGTGTAAAGCTGCTTTGCGATGATAAATTGTTAAAAGTGTTATACAAATAAAATTTAATTGAATAAGTCCTGCTGGATAAGGAAATCAGCATCTCTATGTGCAAGTGTGTCAGCGGACGGAAGCTTGAAAGACTCCACAATCTCCTGGAGGATAATCGCACTGACTTTGGAATTGATGCAACACATTGGATGAACGTCAGAAGATGATATGGCACCTTAATTCATCACAGACTATGGAAACATCACACTGGACTTCAAGGATCTTGGATTCTGTGCCTCTCCACTCTTCCTCCAGACTCGTGGACCTTAATATTTTAGGAAATGCAAAAATGACTTTCATCTGCAAAGAGGATTATGTTGTCTCTGGTTCAGGAGTCACATGTTACCAGGAATGAATCAGTTGCAGCCCATTCCCGGAGACGTCTATAGGTGGTGGCTCTTGGTGCACCAGCTTTGGTTAACTCCAGTCTCACACCCCTGCATCTGAAGCTCTCACAAGTTCTGAACTGAAAGAAAGTCTGCGGTCATCCCTGCTGCTTGTACACCTTTTCCCTTCCAGCTAACTTTGCACGAATATGTTTAGATCCAGTTCCTTGTGTGGTTTACCACCCTTGTGGAGACAATGATTGGATTGGATTTTTTATTTTCATGAGCTGTAATCTGTAAATCATAGAAATAATAATAAAAAAAAAATGCTAAAAATACATTTTATTTCATGCATAATGAATATAGAATATATGAGAAGAAAACGAACTTTTCCCCAATATTCTATGTTTTGAGATGCACTGTATACATGTCCTGCTTTCAATGTTGGTATTTTACCTCTTTGGGAAAATGGAAGTTCAACACCAAATGTGCTTAAGATTCCTATAGCCCAACATGCACGAACATTTATGAAGGTTTTAAGTTGCGGGTATGAGCCAGCATTATGACTCATACCTTTCCTTCCACATTCATTCAGACAAAATGAAACCATACCACTCATGCTCATTCAAATTCTTATCAGTTTGGCATAAAATCAGCATGCATGAAAAAGAACATTCATCATGCACTTGTAATAATACTCGTGGCATCACTGCAAACCCATTATGTTGGCAAAAGCAGACGACATATTTAGGGAGGCTGAGCAGGAGAGATGATTGGAATACTGCCTTGCTCTCCCCTTGCTCATTTCACTCTATCTTGGTAGTTTATTCTCTGGCAAATCAACATTGCCCTGAAGAGCATTGGCTTATTCCAGGTTCAGGAGCGCTTTTCTTGCACAGCTGATGAAGGATGCAATTTTACTAGCTATACCGCACGTTATATACAGTATTACGTCTATTTAAAAAAAATCCCATTTTTTTGACATTGCAAAATGTGGAAAAGCTCGAGGGTGTCCATACTTATGCATGGCCTTTACAGCATTGAACTTTACCTTTGTATTTGTAGTGTTACAACCTACAAATGGGCAGTGACGCCTCAGTGGTAGGTTTTGATGCCTGCCATACTGAAGGCCCGGGTTCAATTCCCACCCACTGTCCAAACCCCAGCCAGTGCGAGTCCCAAACCCTGATAAAATGGGAGGGTTGCAGCAGCAAGGGCATCCAGCATGAAATCTGTGCTAAGTTGTCGTGTGGATGGTCTGCTGTGGCTGACCCCTCGGTGGGAGCACCCGAAGGAATAACAACTTGGAACTGACCTTCCATGAACTGTACGGTATGTCATTGAAAGTAAATCTTGACACGGAGTGTCTGCTGTGAGACTCCCGAATGTACTGGTGCAACCACTTGCCTTCTGAAGTCACCCAAGTAACTAAAATGAAGGCTAAATTAAAACATAATGCCATGCCGCGTATAAATATACCTAAACCTGTTAATACACCAAACAGCATTATGAAGACCAAGAATCGAGCAAAATGAGACTAAGACAAAGTTTTGACATTATGCCAAAAAGAATATTAATTTAACATCTTAAGGTTATTCTAATCACTTGTGTAGCTGAGAACCAGGGGTGTTACCATGACACCAATGACAACATGTACAGTAGTATTCTTTAAATGGTTTGATGAAATCAATCTTGAAACAAAGGTTTGGAACGGCATCAATCAGGGTTGATGTAATAAAATCACAAACTTTCAACTTCTTAGATCCCTAGCCATCGGTTGGTAGATTGGGTCATCCTCTCAGCCAGTACGACGCTGTGGGTGCCGGTGGATCCAGAACATCATTGACGATCCTCTTCCACTCTTGTTGCTCTGCAGCCTTTCACTTGGACTCATGACAGGTCAGTCGTTGGCTCCACACATCATCTTCGATTTCAACATCCGACAGAACGCCATAAAAAAAAAAAAAAAAAAAAAAAAACTATTATAGAAACCTGGAAAGGTTGACAACTGCATAGAGGAAGCCATCCACCAAATATGAATGACTGCATTAGTCAGAGAATAACCAAGAGGCCAAGGATATCTCAGAAGGAGCTGGAGCGAACACAGCACCTGGATAGTAAAACCATAAAAGTCAAAGCATAGCTATACTTCGTAAATGTCAATGCATCTCATTTCGGGTTATTACAGTACGTTAGAGACTCGGTGAAGATGAGGAAATGCGAGCTTTTCTGTTCTGAAGAATTTGTGCCCGTAGCACAAAATACAGTACATTTGAAACATGGTGGTGGGAGCATGTTACAGTAGGAAGCAGGTTATGAGGTTCTCTCGGCCTCTCGGTTGCTTCTTTTCGAATCGCTCCTGGAACGCATCATTTCTGAAGTGTGAACCAAGCCGTAATTTTCTCTGAATTGAGCGAACAGGAGTCAACAATTGACCAGGAGGCTTTCAGCTGCTGTTTACTGAGAACAAGTGGGAGAATGAGAGAAGGTACGAGAGAGCAAGAAAAGAAAAGAGAGAAGTTTTATTCAATCTAAGTGGTGTGCAGCAAATCAATGCTCTAATGGGCTTCTAACTGAGGTGTGCTTTGTGCAGGTGCTAGATAAAATATTTCCCAGAGGCAAACACACACACACACACACACACACACTCACATTCACATACAATGTTGATATTGCCGTTCTGGAAAATGCTTTTGATTTCAGCAGCAGTGCAGATTTTCTCATATTGGACTATTAATGTGTTATTGATGCGTTATTATGTCTTATTCACTGATAATATTTCACTGTTGCTGATGTCTCCATAAATCAAAATTTATATCAATAGAATGTGTGCGAGTGTGTGCGTGTGCTTGGTGTTAGTGAATGTTTGAGTAGTTTTGCACCGTCAGCCCTAAAGTAGTCCTCACCAGCCTTGCTTTTCTGCTGCTCTCCACAATCGTTTAGATGATGGCAGGCCGTAACACCTGATGCATTAAACACCGTCACTCAACTGTAGGACATAGTGGGACAGTGAGAGAGAGAGAGACAGACAGATAGACAGGGAAGGGCGCAGAATGGTTTGAAGGGGAAAGGAAAATTCATTTGCTGCAACAAATGAATTTGCCTCTAAAATTGAGTAGTCTCTCAATATATTCTGTTTGAGTGTGTGTGCGCTCTCCTAGTGTGTGGGTGAAGTCCTAAAAGCAGCATTTTAAAGATGATGGCCTTCTGTGCAAGGATGCTGGACAGAAAACCATTTCATACACATCATCGATCAGTGTCTCACCACGCAACCTTGAGAGCATGAAATATATATATATTCTGTATGTCTGTGTGCAAATATAGGTTTATTAAAGAAAATAATGTACACTGCCTGGAAAAAAAAAAAGAAAAGATACATTCAGTTTTATGATTTACAATGTGGTTGGCCAGTTCACGTGTGAAAATGATTCCTCATGCTCCCAGAACCACAATTCCTGGAATCAATGAAGAAAAGATCGACTGATGTGGTGATTCAGTACATTCACGTCATCAGCTGACTTCATTTTATTGCAGCATAACGTCGCTGAGTCTCGACCTGAGCAACCGAAGCATCCTCAGGTCATAACCGCGCCTCCAGGGGCTTGTACAGTGGCCACTATGCATGATGGGTGCATCGCTTCACATGCTTCCCATCTCACCCTGACTCTGGAATAGGCTCAATCAAGCTGCGTTCATCAGATCACATGACCTTTTTTTCTATCGCTCCAAAGTCCAAACATCATGCTCCCTAGCAAACTGTAGTGGTTTTCTTATGGACACACACACCTGTTTAGTCCCATGTGAGCTCATACACATTGTGTGTGTGTGGAAAGTGTCCTTACTTTTGCTATTAAACATGGCTATGATTTGTACTGTCCATTCTTATTTATTTATTTATTTATTTATTTTTTATTTATTTTTACAATGCAGCTTAGAGTGTAAAGGATTCCGATCACACATTTTTTTCTGATTACAGTTTCCTATCCTTCCATCTTTTAATAAGGTTCTTATCACATTTTCAGTCATTTAAAATTTCCTTAGTTGTTCTCTTTGCTTGATTCAGGCCAATAATTCAACCCATTTGGAACACAACAATAACAACAACAACAACAAAAAAAAAAACAGGTGCCTGCCAATTTAAAAATGATGCTAAAGTCCAGCCCAGGTATTTGAAATTAAAATTGGTTTTTAAAATGGCTAGCTTATAATTAAAATCACACCAAAATCATCTGCATGTTACATGAATTTTATCCTTTATTTGTCGCATATACAGTAAATTGCTGCACAGTGAAATTCTTTATTCCTTGCATATCGCAGCTTTGTTGGTAGGCTGGGGGTCAGAGTGCAGGGTCAGTTATCATACAGGGCCCCTAGAGCAGACAGAGTTAAGGGCCATGCTCAAGGGCCCAATCCTGGTGGAGCTGCGGATTAGCTTGCGATATGAATTCACCTCTTTACACCTCATGTGTCTGATATTGTGATGGTCTTCACCCCTCCCTGACTGACTGGTAGTAGCCTTAATGTGGGAGCCCCCAAGTGATGGGGAGGAATCGGACACAATTAACCCCTAAACAACAACAAGAAAAAAGCCTCTTTAAAATCAGTTATTCAAATTAATTTAGGTTTGTTGCCTTGGGTCAGTTGAATTGAAACACCTGTCAAATGATCAAATTTGGTAAATAAGTTTTGTATATGTGTGTGCATGTGTTTTGACCTAATCCTCATCACTTGTTCATGCGGCTATATTTATATTTATATTTTTTATCTGGGATTATCATGGCTGAATATGCGTAGCGCTCACTGTGTAATATTATGATGTTTTGGACTGACGTTGTAGTCAACAATGTAGTTTTATTCAAGTTTCCAGCACTATGTGGGGAAAAATAATCAGTTATTTTCCCCAAAGAGTTTATGGTGTTGACATGCACGAGGAGGAAATTGAGGCAGTCGTTTCCCTTGAAGGATGACGGTAAGGCGAAACGCATAATAATAATAACAACAATAATAACAATAATAATAATAATAATACTGTCACAAATTCTGGCAGAGCGCAGCACATTTCCCAGAATGACACGTGTTTCTGCTCCGTCCTGTCACTCATGTGCCACTATGATTGTTTTATGTTGGTTCATCATAAACTTGCCTACTTATATCCTTTTGCGTTTTTATGCTTCTTTGTAAAGGTTGTCATTTCTGATCTGCTTGACTGAGTTTTTCTCCCCCCCAGGCTATTCCCTGAGTTTATTATTTTCTACTCATTCTTCCTGTATTAGACACTCACTCACTCACTCTAGTCTAATGCCGTGGACTCTAATGACGATTAATTCATCATGGATTTCTCAAAATAAACAAGGCAAACAAGAGATGTTACACAGTCGTGTCCTGCTTATAATACGTGCTCCTTATAAATGTATAACATAAAGAACAGGGAAATGGGTAAATGAATAATTGATGAAAATGTGTGGGCAAAATCTGTTGGGGGAAAAAAAAGTTAACAAATCCCTAAACCATTATAAGCAGGTTTTGAATGAATAAAAATAAATAAATAAATAAAATAAAATAAAAAATAAATAAATAAAATAAAAAATAAATAAATAATAATAATAATAAAAAAAAGAAAAAAAAAGAAAAAAAAGAAATAATAATAATAAAAAAAAATTAACAAAAATAAAAAAAATATATAAAAAAAAACAAGCAAACAAAAAAACTTTTTTTTTCATACTGCTAAAATTATTGTATATATAATAATTGGAAATTAGGTTGAAAAACAAAAACTTGGGGCGCCACTAAAATTGTAAAAGCACACTACACAAATAGACACATCACATTTTTTGTTGACATCAACTATGAATTTATTATTATTATTATTATTATTATTATTATTATTATTATTGTTATTATTATATTGTTATTATTATTTATATTTTTATTATTATTATATTTTTACAAAAAACATGTGATATTATTGGAACCTTTCTAGGGGGTGCTGTCTGACATGCTCCTGGTGAAGTCTGATTTAATGAAGACTATTTTACAACCACTAAAACATGGGTCATAAAATGAAGCCATCAGGAAATGTCATCATTCACTTAGGCAGTTACATCATGAGCGAAAATAGACTATATGATTCACCGTTAGCCTTTGCCTGGGCGATGTTTCGAAGTGATAAAATGCCTTTGTTCAGGTATGTTCAGGTCGACTCAGGAACTAAGGATTGTCTCAGGAACGTCTGTCTGCTTGATGTCTGCATTCAGCAAAACTTTTTCAAGCTTAGTTAAACTTTTTTTTTTTATTGGTTATGATTATGGAATTACATAATGCATATGTATAATGCAGCGCTGGTTCTCATTGAGACCATGGAGGAGAAGTGTAGCTCTCATTCTCGGTCATTCGCTTTTTCCTACCTTTGACAAATGGATGGATGGATACATTTATTTATTTATTTGTTTATTTTTGTGTTTTGTTTCGGTACACGGCTCTTCCACTCATCTTCATTCATGTTTTCTTCATCCTGTATTGCGTATGATTTGCATTACGTCTTTCTCACCGAGTCTTTCACATTTTCCTTCATATTAGGATCATGTCTAGGAGGCAGGCAGGTGAGGGGTTGTGTCCGAACCCGCCAGCGATACCGTTTCAGTGTGCCAGAGTGTGTGTATAATAATGGATTGAGCCGACTCTGATTAAAGCCAGGAAGTGTAAGAGCGAAATGGACAGAACAGGTGTCTTCATGTCAGACACTCTTAAATTTAACACCGGCATTCTGTGTGCGTGTGTGTGTGTGCGTGTGTGTGTGTGTGTGTGTTTACGCTTAAATCTGTTCATCTTGTTTACGAATGATATGTACAGTACAAATAGTCTAATGCAGCCTTTAAATAAAGAAATCAAGTGGACGTGCAAAAGTGTTAGCATGCTTTTCTGGTGTCACAACAACTTTTTAGAAAAGGTTATTATCACTCCTGTGTACCGTTTGTGGAAGGTAAGATAACCGGCTCAGAGTACCTCTGAAAGTTGTGCTGTATTAAGTAGTAAATGTCAGGAGAAGCTGCTGTCATGAAAAATTTGTAGGAAGGCACACAAGCGAGGGCAGTGTGGCTGGTTTGCGTACAATGAATAAAGTAGGAAAGCTATGAATTCCAGCACTGACCTCGGCAGTGTTTCATACAAACGGAATTGTGTTAATTTTTCTTAAGGCGAGTGTCCTTTTTTAATTGTTTCTTTTTTTTTTTTTTTTTTTTTTACTATAAATGGTAACAATTTCAAAATCGTGGCTTGCCATGGCTCTGACACAATTAGCTATGAAGAACCAAGAACTAGGGCGGAATGCGCCATGGAAAAGCCAACTGTACCAATTTGGTACAGTAAGGCCTTGAGTTAGGCATATGCTATAACTTCAAATCCAAATCGCCTTTGTGTATTAAATTATGGATGAAATTGACGATACTCTGAACATTTTCGGCGCTGGAGTGCAACACCTGATCCTTGATATATATATATGCAAGTGGTACTTGCTGTGGCAAAACTCGAGTCTCTGGGTCAGAGTCAGGACGGTCTACGGGATCAGTTTCTAAGGTGCTCTAAAGTGGTTGCTAGGGCGTGGCTTGACAGCTTCACAATGATCCTGAGAGACTGATTGGTGGCCTGAGTTAAATGAGCCCAATTCAGTTCTCTCTGACAATGGGATCCACAGTTAGGGTCAGTTTCAAAGTTACCAAAGGAGGGAATGCAACTGTGAGCACTTCCTGTTTCAATTTACCATAACGTCAATGGGGCAAATTTGGGCACTTCTTGCGTCCCAGAGATACAACTTGTACCCTCTTGTGGATATTCTGACACAGCTTGCAAGCCTCTTTAAATGTGGTATATTTTATATTTGCTCTGCGCAAGAATCCATCAAAGCTGGTCTCAATGTTAAGGCTATGGGATTTTCTGGGTGGTAAACCTCCCACCCCTTAGAAAAGTCATAGCAACCTGTTCTCAAATAAGCTGCACAATTTGATACCTCTTTCATGGGACTACGGCAACCGGTACAGGACCAGTTATGCACCAAACTTGTCCTGTTTGTAAGGAGAATAAAAAAAAAGAAAGAAAAATAAGCCTACAAGAATAAATACAAGTGATGCTTTGCTTTGCAAGCACCAATAATTGTAGGTTCATACTCATTAATTTGACTTCAACAGCCCTTGTATGTAGTGTTTGTGCTGGATACAGACTTTGAGCTTCCGTTTTTGTTTGCATGGTGCGCAGTAATTCTTTTCAGCAATAATCTAATTTAATTCCAGTTGGGGGGGAAAAAAATAATAATCCCATGCTACTGTACTGTACACGAGGGACCATGCTGACCAGTAAATCTTTTAAGTGAGAACCCCTTGCTGTCACGTGACATTGTGCTGCTGCACAGTGATTTCTAGTGATTTTTATGCTGCAGCTGTTTTTCTGTAACGCCGCTGTAGGTCTTTTGTGTTTCCGTAGCCCCCGTGCCTGGCTACGCTGCCTCTGATTTGACTATGGAAGGCCAAGAGGACGCCTACAATAACATAGGGTCATTTTTACATCACGACTCATAAAATATTGCTCATGAAATCTTATCAAACCCCGGCAAGCCATGATCTTATTTGCAACTACGCACGGCTCGTCACATCTTGTGAATTTGTAGCGGAAACTGTGAAAATGGGAACTTTTCCGGACAGGAACAGTTCCGACAAACAGCTGCGTCTCTTCTGCAAGCTTTCCACAAGTCGTGTGTCCGTTTTCAAGGATCAGGTACTCCACTCGATGAATGTTCACGGGAACGACCGCAGTGGTCTCTGATCCACCTCGGCCAGGGTCGTCATTCACGCATATACAGCCTTCTTTAAAATGCTTTACTTCCGCTGAGAGTCTCAATCACTATACCGCGTTTTAAAGTTTTCTATAAATTTCAATCGCTTTTACTCCTTCATTCATCAGAAATTTCTACACAAGTCCCGCTTTGACTTGAACGCCCCTCATGGCTTGGAGTGTATTGCATGAAGTAGACTGAGATTAGCCCACATTATAGCTTAACCAAGACTCTGAGACTCAGGCTTCCAGAAATGTGTGAACCAACAAGAGGGAGGCCTTTATCGAAAGAAAATTGAACCATCATGTATATCGTTACAAAGTGCAATCGTGGCATGGCATGTGCGATTTGCAGAAAGAAGACCTGCCATGCTTTAGGCATTTTTTCACATGCATGTCGGAGCTCTGCATTTTAACTTCAAAGTTCAGTTTGGTTTATTGATGTATTGATCTGGAACAGTTGACTCTTACTGAGCTGTAATGAACTGAACGCCAGAAGCCCCTATTTTAAACCTGTAGCTATGACCCCTGGCAAGCACGTTAGAACTCGCCGCCACCTGATATCTGAACCACACACACCTGTGATGCTCATGTATAAAAGGCAGCTTTCAGACCATAAGACTTTGCGAAGTACAGTTATACGCTCTGTAATAATCACGCTGTGATTTCAAATAAACGCTCGTACAGTATATCTAGGATTTGTAAAAATCATCATTTTATGTAATTAAACTAAAAACTGAGTTTTTCTTTTATATGTGATTTATACAGAGATATAATTTTATTATCATAGCTTTTTATGATCTAATTATTGCAAATGCCCGGAACATTAAAAAATTATTACCAAAATCTTCGCTAATTGGTGGCTTCATTCCGAAGCTTCATAATGTCAAAGGAAAATTTGAGCTATAGGGATTATTTTAGGCATCTGCGATGGCAATTATGGCGATTTAATAAAGGAAATATTATGTATCTCTAGGCTATGATGGGAATAATAGAGCTACTGAATGGATGATCTCATTTCTTGTCTCATCCTTGACATTAATATGCATCTTTTACCTGGGAAGGTGTTCCTTTATTCAATTCCATTCAATAAAATTCTATTAAATTCAATTTTATTTGTATGGCGCTTTTAATAATGGTCATTGGTCAATAATCAATGATCTCAAAGCAGCTTTACAGCATCAAAAGAAGATCATGGAAATGAGTTTGAATTGTGTGAGAAAATGTGTATGAATCAAAATGATCAGTTTGTTTCTGATGACCAAGTTGAGGGCGGCGGCGGCAAGGAAAAACTCCCTGAGATGGCACTAGGAAGAAACTTTGAGAGGAACCAGACCCAACAGGAGACCCATCCTCATTTGGGTGATGACGGATAGCAGGGAATGATCTGTAGTCATACTGTGTGTTAGGAGGCTGGCAGTTCAGTATAACAGGAGATGTGTTTAAATTAATAGGAAGTTTTTTTTTAAAATTACGGCTCAGGTACAAGACTGTAGGAAATTCCGATCCAATACACTGTACAAAGTCCAAGTGGTGTTCATGAATGATTGTGTGTACAGTTCTTTTCTGCAAGTTGGCCACAAGTTATATAATGATTTTCAATGATCAAGCATTCCACTCACTGAATATTCATGGAAACCACTGCAGTGCGCTCCGAGCCAGCTCGGCCGGGATCGTCATACGGCCTTCTTTAAAACATTCGCACGGTTCGAATGTTTAACTGCAGCTAAATAAACTCAATCACCGTACTGCGTTTGAAGTTTGTACAAAAAAATACAAAAAAAATAAATTCTTCACAAGTCCCGGTTTGACTTGAACGCCCCTCATGGCATGGCAAGTCCCGGTTTGACCTGAACTCCCCTCATGGCTTGGAATGCATTGCATGAAGACTGAGCTTAGACCACATTATGGCTTAACCAACTACACACCCAATTTTATCGATCTTTCTCACTCTCTCACACACGGACTACTCTCCAAGCCTTTAGAGAACAGCTGTCTGCATCAGCTGAGGCCAAGACACTCTTCACGGTCAAGTGGAACCATCCCCAGTCGCCACACGCATCACAAGCAGACCACACTGGGCCTCTATGCGACAAATTCTTTAAGCAGAAGGGGGGCACCAGGGTGAGTCAGGCAGGTTCGAGGGGCAGAGGGAAGACAAGGGAAAGAGAGAGAGATAACAGTTAGGTATGGTCACAGTCACATATTGTGTAAGGTGAATGTATATTTAGTGCTAGCAGGGACTCCGGCAGGACTAAATATGACCGCGTTACTGAAGGCAAGAGACGGAAGGGAACGCAGACAGGAAGACTCCCTGAGATGTAAAGCATCCAAGTCACTCCACCAACAACAAACCTGAGTGATCAATGAACATGGGGAAGACGACATCTAAACATACCAGTTCACCATAATATTCTGCCCATGAGTCCCCCAGTTCTGTTCCTTTCCCTAAGGCAAATCTATTCATAAAAATGGCTGGCTAAATAACTAGGTTTTCAGCTTAGACTTAAACTCTGAGACTGTGTCTGAGTCCCGAACATTAATTGGAAGACTATTCCATAATTTCGGAGCTTTATAAAAAAAAAAAAAAAAAAACTCTGCCTCCTGCTGTAGTTTTCATAATACATGGTACTGATCCTTTGATCATAAAACACAAGCAGTTCACTCAGATATTGTACTGTGTCATGTGACCGTTTAGGGAATAGAAGTATTTTAAATGATTTCATAAAATTTTTAGTGATTCTAATGTGCACAAAACCTGTTAATTTATCATATGAAGGTAGTCCTACATGCAAGTTTGTACAGTACATGCTAAATTTACAAAGTCACCGTATAGTCAACCCCCTTTTAGACCGTTCTGAGAGTCTACTGTACTGTAAATTTCCCTGACTCTGTTGTTGTTCTCGTCGTCCTCCTCCTCAGCAAACACCATCCATCTGCTCCGATAAAATACGCAGCTGCCTTGTGGGTTGTGACCATAATACTTAACATTCCACTGGGATCAATCAATAAATAAAAGCTAACGAAATGCCGTGTCTTGGTGTTAAGAGTCAAGGCCCTGTAAACTGGATGACTGACTGATGGAGTAATTAATCAGCCTGTCATATAACAGAGAGAGTACAGAATTACAGACGTATTCAGGACGCGCACTCATTACTGAATTCACGAACAGCTGCTTAAAATAGGTGTATTCCTCCCGCCCTTGTGCCCAGTGTTCTTGGGATAGGCTTAGTCTTTACCATGTCTCTGGCCACGATAAAATGGATGAATGAATGAAGGGGGGAGGGAAGTGAACTGGGACTAGAGAAGAAGGAGTGAAATCAATGAGTACCTTTTTAGCACCATTTTTCATTTGGAGTGCCCGATTGGTTTGAGCTCCACTGGGACACTCTGTAAGGTGAAATTCGATTGGATGGGAATTTAGGTAGTTTTTTTTTTTTTTTTTTTTTTTTGCTTGACATTTTGGGGGTATTTATATTGGATCTAATTAGAAGTTGGATGGGATAAGTGAAGGATATAATTGGTAAGGGATTTAGAGGAGAGCAGGTGTGGAATGAACTACTGATTTGTTAAGATGCAGAGGGAACTCTTAGCTGAAAAGCTGGAGATCTGCCTGTTTTCGTCGAGACGACTCAGGGGTGCGTTATGTAATTCATTACGACTCTTGGACGTGAAGCGGGTTTCATAACTTGGATTGATGTAGTGCAGTTGCCACATGGTTAGATAAAACAAACTAATAGCAGGATTTTCTATTAAAAACACCACAAACATAAGTACAAACAACTTGACCCCTAAATCCCTCCACCCACACCACGTAAAAAAGAGGTAAAAAAAAAATCTCAAGACCAAATTATACATTGCTTAAATCAGCATGAAGAGCAGTTGAGGTGATTTTTTCTTTAAAACTATTTAGTCAGCAGGTTGTTTTAAGATAAAAGAAGAAAGAAAAGATGACCTGAAGCAGCGGAATGAGGTAATGGATCTCAAACACAGATAAAGGATAATAATCCTATCAGAAGTAGCTTTGTATTGAAATGCCCCGAGTCCAACTTCTTTGGAAATTCTAGGCACAAAGGAAAAAAAGAGTATTGCATAAGTCTGAGTGGATATGAAAATCTATGAGATCAGAAAATGTTTCATGGCTACACTGGATTTTCACCTGTTCGGTCCCCTGAAAGCAGCACTAGAGTATGAGCACCAAGATTTACTTTTGTTGAAGTGAAGACAGCGTTGCATTTGTGGCTCGCAGCTCAGCCCCAAAAAATGTTAATGAGGGAATATGAAAGCTTGTTGACAGATGAACAAAAAAAGCAAGGAGACTATGTCGCAAATGTGGTATTTGTCTTTTCTAAATTTAATTAAAAAATTTCTACAGTCAGTGTGCGGATAATTTTTGACTTACCCCCATAGTATCGATTTAAGAAATTATTATTTTCCAAGCTTGATGAGCAAAACAATTAATTGAGCGATAGTAGTAAATGAAGTACATGGATAGAAGATAGAAGTAAACTGAGACAATCAAGATATTTGAATGGATCATCTTTCTCCAAGCAAACCCAGATCACAATTAAGACGAAGCTCAAAGCAATATGAGCGAGTGTGCAGCACACCAAAAACCATGCTGCAGGATGGCTTCAAAAGTCTCTTTTAAGGTGAATAAACATGAAAAAGAGTAGTGGTCCCAAAGTAAAACCTTGAGGATCACCCTTTTCAACAAAACACTCTTAGAGCCTTGAAAAACAGCATACTGTTATCTATAATGACGGTAGACACATTTAACTAAAGAAAGGCGTTTGTGGTCAAATCAGTAAGGTAGAATTTATCAAGGAGATAAGGAGTAGTAAAGTTCATCAAGGATAAGATAGCGATCAACCCTTTAAAAAGTCTTGGAGAGATCAATAAAAATAGCACCAATGAGTAGACATTTATCAATGGAAGGGACTTCATTAGTGAATTTGGGAAGAGCAGTGGTGGTGGAAAAAAATTGTGTTAAAATCAGATTAAAAACTAGGTAAAATATTGAACGGGTGGATGTAGTGTGATTTTTAAAAAAATGAAGAAATGGGAAAAAGGGAACAACCCCGATTAAGTGAAAACTAAAAAGGAGATGATAATTAGTGGATTCATGATGATAGATAATCTCATGATAATTATTACATTGATCTCACATACTCACTCACTCACTCACTCACTCACAGTCCCGCTTATTTGTGCATACAACGTTGGGTTGACCAGGAGACTTAGGGTGCGAGGCGGGGTGCACCCTGAATGGGGTGCCAATCCAACACAAGAGACAAATACACAGACTCACACACTCATTTAAATACCACGGGCAACTTGGGAATGCCAATGAACCTAATGTGCATGTCTTTGGACTGTGGGAGGAAACCGGAGAACATGGAGGAAACCCACCAAGTACGGGGGGAGAACATGCAAACTCCACACACACAGAGTCAGGAATCGAACCTGGAGGTGCAAGGCGACAGTGCTAAACACAAAGCCACCCTATCACCAATAGATATACAGTCAAAAGTTTGGACAGCCCACCTACTTCCATGATCTTTTCTGATTTTTTTTCCCTTTGCTTTAAACATTCTAAAACAATATTGAATATGCAATAATCTCACGTGAACAGTTGATATTGAGATGTCTGCTGCCCTGCGTACATGAACACAAATGAACATAATGCAGTTTAGATTTTTTTTTTTATTGCAAATAAATTATATTAAGAAATACAGCGGAATATTGTGACTAAATGACTTTATTTCATTATTACCTGTGTGCCTTTTGAGAACGCCAAGACCTTTAAAAGCCCAGATCAGGATGTCATGAGCTACAGGTCGGTATACGTTTAAGGCATCATCATGGCTGGACGTGTCTTTCTGGTGCACCCAGGTGACAATGGCGTAGGCACCCGTGCCATCACTACCCGGGCGCAACATGCAACCTGTGAGCCTTTTGAGCATGTTAAGACCTCCAAAAAGCATCAGATACCGATGTCACTTCAATGTCATGTCACTTAATCATCGGGAAGTTATTAGCCACTTTTTGGGTATTTAAGGCCTCTTCATGGCTGAACTGTTTGAAATATCAACGTTCACTTTGCAGTTTAGTATTCTCAATGTTTTTTGAGATCATACTGGCCGGATTTGGTGGCGATCGTAATGGCGCAGTTGCTTGGGCAAGTCATCATTGCTTGCAGAAACAACATACAACCTGTGTGTCATTTGAACATCACCAAAAAGTAAAAAAAAAAAATACAGTATTGTTTTAATACTGTATGTAGAAAATAAATCAAAACTTTTGATTGGTACTGTAAAGAATCTATATTCCCGATTTTTTTTTTCCTCCAAATATAATTAAATAAATAGAGGATATGAACAGATAAACAGGAATAAATTGAAAAATAGATTGATGTAGCTTTGATAGAACTGATTAAAAAAAAACATGAAACGGGGAGCTATTAAGCTTAGCTATTATTACTTTGTAAAAATGAATGGATTTTTATTCATGTCACACAATTTCACTCGTGTCCCTCGAGCTCGCTGGAGATCATGTTCTTACTCTTCTCTTTTAGCCTTCTTTACGCCCCCCGCGACACCCACACACACTCCCACGTTCTTTCTCCCAATAACCCAACATTATTTCTCCCTATCTATGTCTCTTTCTGTCAGTTGCTATCTCTGCTGATCAGTCATCTATCTGCTTTACCCTTAAGCATTTCCATTTAAGCGGTGCATCCAAATCCTGCTTTATCTTTAGTCATTCAAGACATCAATTACAGTAGTATTAATACAGGCCCTGCTGGAAGCCAAGTCTTCCGGTTCTCTTTTCTTATTTCTCACATCCTCTGCTTCACTCTGCTCCCCTGTGCATGTTATTTTTTCCTCCTGCTTGCTGTGGGCTGTTGTCCTCACAGCCTGGATGTGGTGATGTTTGTTTGTTTGTTTATTTATTTATTTATTCCCCCCCCCCCCCCAATATATATTGACAGTGGAAATGCAACAGTGAAATATGTAATTAGAATTTCTTGAATCATTGCTATGTTCCGCTGTGTTTTTTTTTTTTTCTTTTTTTTTTCTTTTTTTTTTTTTTCGGTTCTACAAGCAAGTCTCCATGTTTATTTCATGGAGTCTGAACTTTGCATGAACAGCACACATTTTCCAGAATTATAGACTGACTGAATTGTTGCCTTCACCGATCGTAGAAATGTCTTGCAGAGAGTAAAAGGAGGCATTTGTCTGCTCTGCATTACTAATGCTTATCTCTCTTCGTAATGTGTTTATAGCAGAGGAAGCTCAAAGTGCCGTCTCATAATCAGCCTCTAAACAGCGGAGCTAAGCTTTCTGGGTAATAGTCTAATGAAGCTCCTTTATGGCTTTGCCTTTTGTGAGAACGTGTATGCTTCATTACTTATAGGCTTTAATAATTAGAGTCCCATAGGGTGAATAATGCCTTGGGATGAAACTAATTGAAAACATTATATACCCTCGGTGTGCTGCAGAAAACTCATATCTTGGCAAATAAAACTCTGCGTGCCGAGCTTGTCTCTTAAACAATTTGGTATTAGTCGTTTTCCTTTAAACATTCATTTTCCCCTGTAGTGATCCATACATAATGATAAAATATTATACTGCAGTGCTGTTAAAAGATATAAGAATATATATATATATATATTTTTTTGGTCATACGAGGCTGAGTCAAAAATTATCCTCACTCTTTATTAAACTTATAAAAAAAAAAAAAAAAAGCAAATACATAATTTTTTCACGTAATCTCCTTGCTTTTTAATACATTGTCCATCTGTCAAAAAGCTTTTGTACTGTATGTTTCCTCATTTAAAAATGTTTCAGGCTGAGCTGTGAGCTACAGTACGAATGCACCCCTGTCTTCACTTCTTCATCAGAAGTGAATCTTCATCCTCTAAGGTGATCAAACAAGTGAAAGTCTGATGGAGCGAGATCAGGACTATAGGGAGGATGCTTTAACACCTCAAATCAAAGTCTTTGTGCATGGACACGCATCGTCATTCAAGATCATGACGCACTCGGATAGCAGTCCTCTGCGTTTAATCGAAAGATAAGTCTTCAGCTCTTGAATAAGCAGTTTGCACGTTCTCCCCGTACTTGGTGGGTTTCCTCCCACAGTCCAAAGACATGCAAATTGGGTTAATTGGCGTTCCCAAATTGCCCATAGTGTGCGAATGAGTGAGAGGGTGAGTGTGTGCCCTGCAATGGATTGGCACCCTGTCCAGGATGTACCCTGCCTCATGATCGAAGTTTCCTTGGATAGCCTCCAGGCCCCCGTGACCCTGAATATAGGATAAAATGGCATAGACGATGAGCGATGTTCCAATACTGGCCCTTGAGAATCTGGAAGAACTGTAAGCATTGATGAATTTTCCAGCTGTTGGTTGACGTTTGAACTTTTTCTTGGTCGGCGATTGAGGATGTTTCCGTTCCATCCTCTGCCTTATTCTTTCAGGCTCGTAGTGATGAATCCATGTCACCAGTAGTGATTCTCTTTAGGAAACCATCACCTTCCTTAGAATATCGAAACCAAGTTTTGTTTGTATATATCCAAACGATTCTGTTGGGTTGGTTCTGCACCAGTTACACGCTCAGTCCACAAAAAAGCTAAAACTGTACACTGCTGTTCATTTGCACAGATCACTACTGGGGCATCCGTATTTTCTCACGCCTCAGTTACAAATTAACTGATGTAACACGTTCACACCGTTTGACTATAACCGGAGTGCGGATAATTTTGGACTCACCCTCATACTATTATTATTTTTTTTCATTCATAATCATCTGTTACATGATGGTTGTGAGGTCTGAGAACCCATAATGGTTACTAAACCACTTCATGTGCTAACAGTAAGCCTAAGTACATGTTCTGTTCTGATATAACTGATCATCAATTGATGTTCTGATGATCGGCGTCCATGAAGGTTGTTGCAGACCATTCATATTATTTCCATCCGCGTTACAGTAAAGTATTCGGAGAGCCCTTGTACCCCGTGGATGGAGGAGTAGTCATCCTGGAAGAGACCACACCCATCAGGGTAGAAAAGATTTTTTATAGGGTAAAGGTAATAAAGGTGAAGGTTATATTGATTTATTCATTTTCATGTGAGGAGGAATAAGAGACTGGCTAGATCTGTACACTTTAGTGGTGAATCATATAGGCTTGTACTGTTCTCCTGGTGCACACACCACACACACACACACACACACACACACACATTCTCCCACTTGTTGACAATATTATGAATGATGATTCATTTGACTGAAACATATTTTTTCCCCCCATCTCTGCTGAACAATGCCTGTGGATTTTTTTTGGACCATAACCTCGAACATGCATTCATCTGTGTAATGAGCGGTTGATTCGCTGCAACCCTACTGAATGTTTCTGATGAACACTTTTTGTTCTGCTTTGTCATCCCCAGTCATGCATTTTTATTTTTATTTTACTCATAATAATGGATGTCTTTTTTTCTTCTCAAAATAATAGACAAGCATCGTAGTCTTTTTTCTGAACATATTCTGTCTCAAAAACAGTTTCCCGCCCTATTTATTGACGTCGTTCCTATAGAGCTAAATCCAGAGGTCACTTTAATGTACTTACTGATCCTATTGAAAAGCCAGACGGCTGAGCAGTCTTTTGTGTTCGAAGATCAAGGGAATAATGAACCCTCTCCTGAAGTCACGTAGATCTTTCCGTCTTGCCAGGTCGATTCCAAAACAAGGTCAAGCACACCTGCTCAGCATATTTATTCATGCCACCGAGCGTTGCAGAATGGCTAATTGCTTAATTGTATCATGCACTCTGGAAGCATCTGCAGCCATTATGTTTTCACTGGTACATTTCCAATGGTGCACACGCGCATGTAAACACACTATTATACTACAGTCATATTTTCCAGAATTAATCCAGATAGATAGTTAGATTGTTAAGTACAGGGGTTACCTCAGCATACAAATGAATTTTCACTTTGCATGAAATTTGCTCGGACATAAGAACGAATAAATAGAGCCAAACTTAACACTGGCTAAGATGGCTAACTTGTTTGCGTTTGTGAAAAGCCAAGTGAAGTGAGTTTACTTTTTTTTTTTTTGCATTTTGTACAAGATTTAGTGAAGACATACCACCAGGACACCAGGAGTCCCAAGAATGTTAGGAAAGACGGTAGCAAGAAGAAAAGGGGAGCCACTTTCAGTTTGGTTTTTAAAGCAGATGATGCCAAGAGGAATCATAAATTAAGGTTAAGTAAGGCTTCATTTACATGCCTTTTCTAAATGTTTCCATTGGTTTTATATACAAAAATATGATTATAGAGTGGGTAATATTGATAATATTTTTGGGTGGCTGAAACAGATTGTCTGCATTTACATTATTTTAAATTAGAAAAAATGTTTCTCAATACGAAATTTCGACTGAGAATCTCGCCTCCGGAACGAATAAAATTTGTATTCCGAGGTACCACTTATACATTATTAACTCCAAAGGAACATTGTAATGTTACAGCGGACAGCTCACAGATTACAATAAGTCCCCGATTTACAAACATTTCAAGTTATGAGTTTTCATAGAAATGAAAGGACAACAGTTCTGAGAACAGGAGCTCACGTGTATTGTACAAAATAGAAATAGACACTGCAGTGCACCAGATACCACTATTTATTATTATATGCAATATTTTCAGTGTGTAATTGAATGTATAAACTGTCTAAAGTCTGGTATATTGTACGTGTGCGTGTGGGGGTGCGGGAGACATGAGTCGGCCTCACCGGTTTCAAAGAATCGGTCCGGAAGCACGATGATGGAAAATGGACGTCATGTAAAGATGTCCAGATGGAGAATAATCCTAAGTTTGGAAAATCATCAACAAAAGTTGAGTCTACAGTCCAATACAGTGAAAAAACAGATTTTTCAGAGAGAAAATGGCACCCGTTCAAGCACACAGACAACACTTCACATGTGTGAGATTCAATTCTCTGTAGGCATGTTTAAAAAGGCCACATAGTGGCAGTGTGATGAAAGGGGTCAGATGCTCTGCTTAGATTTAGACAAGTCTATTGGTTTACTTTACATTGTAAATTCGTGTCAAAAGTGTATAAGACTCAGTGTGTCTGACTTAAGGACAAATTCGACTTACAAACTTGCTCCCGGAACTTGTTTGTACTGTAAGTTGCGAACTTAGTATATGACAATGCGAGGAATGTAAAGCTAGGTTATGATTTAAAAATCACAGTTTTATAAATTTGAAGAGTTTTAAAAAAGTTTTGTTTTCTAATCTATGCACATGGTGAGTTTGGGTGTGCCTGTGCAGTTGTTCTATATTTGCTCAATCAGTCAGTCAATCACTCACTCACTCATCATTATCACGCTTTATCCTGCATACCGGGTTGCAAGGGTCCTGGAGCTCAGGAGACTTGGAGCATGAGGCACCTTGGATGCCAATCCATCACAGGACATGCACACACATTCACACACACTCGCACACTTACAGTATTCACACACTATGGGACAATTTGGGAACGCTGGATAAGTGCCAGTCTACTGCATGACAGAAAGATCATGTGTTTTCTCAACAACAGGTTAATTTATTTTATGAAGCAGATTATATACTGGTCAGACATTTAATTATTACAGATTTTAACTATTAGATATTCTTTTTAGGTATGTGTATTTGCCACTCTTTCCTCTTTTCCTGTTAATAAAACACAGAGGAGTCTCTAAAGTTTCAGTTTGTCCACACAGGCAGTTATGAAATCTAATAGGCAGGTGATAGGAGGGCCATAAAACATGAAACTGGTCTCTAGCCTAAAGTTTTATGTGCATGTTTGTGTGGACACCACATGTAACACCTGCCAGTGTAATAACAGCCCACAAACGTAAGACAAATCTGCAGATTTTTAATTCAACAATCCTGTAAACATAATAAATTTCCCACAAACATAATAATAGAGTCTATTAAGCTCGCAGGGAATTATGTTTGTGGGAAGGTGAACAACATCTGCTTTCAAAATTGTAATAACTTCTCACAAATGTAATGTTTATGACGTTAATTGGATTATTACATAAAAAGGCCCAGACTTGTAGTTTAATACATTTGTACTGTGTATAAATACACACTATATTATATATATATATACACCTATATTAAGCAATACGATGTGAGATAGATTGATGTTGTACTGAATATCAGCACAGCTGTGGCTCAAGAGTGCTGATATTCAGTACAACAGCCCAACCTCGAGTTTGATATTGCTTTCATACAACAGTACCACAAACGTCTTTTATTATCAAGAGATTATGATTTGTTTAATCAGTTATTTTGCCCCACTAACATATCCTTCCACGCATGGCAGTTCGCAACAACATTTATTGTATTACCAGTGGTGAATGTAGGTTTAAATTTTTTTACCAGTACTATGTATTCCAAAGGTGAGAGGAATAAACCTTGAGAAATGTACGAAATGTACTGTATATTTCTATCTAACTGAGGCCGAATTAATGGAACGCTAGTGATGTAGGACAAGGAAACCATTGGCACACATCAAGTAGTGCCATTGATCAGAGGTAGAGAAGGATTCTATCTGACTTGTGTTAGATAGAACTTGTTAGATGGTTAGGAGGCAATTCGAGAACATCTTGGAAGCAGTTACTAAGGTGACCATGTGTTGTTTTATTAGTGGTTAGCACTGTCGCCTTTTAGCCCCAGGGTCTAGGCTCGATTCTTGCTTTGGGGTCTGTATGCATGGAGTTTGCATGTTCTCCCCATGCTTGGTGGGTTTCCTTCAGGTTCTCCGGTTTCCTTCCACAGTCCAAAGACATGCAGATGAGGGTAATTGGCGTTCCCAAATTGGTTGGAGTGTGTGAATGTTGACCGGAGGTCCTACAGTAGGACCATGGTCGTAAAAATGGGATTAAATACAATGGTCACCATTGGCCACCAGGGACCGTGGAGACCCATGGTGACCATTGTATTTAATCCCATTGACTATAGCTGGACTACAGAGATTCCTAGATAGACAGGTTGTTTAAGATGGCATCACATTATCCAGTATAAACGCTGCCGTGTAATTAAGGATTGTTAGAACACCTATGGTAGGCCTCCGAGTGGCGCAGTGGTTAAAGCGCTCGCCCTATCATCCGGAGATCGCTAGTTCGAATCCCGGGTGGTGCTGTAACCTCTCGCAGCCGGAGGTCTAGAGAGAGCTGATTGGCCGAGCTCTCTCAGAGGGGAGGGATGAGAGGTACATAGTGCTCCTACATTAATCACGGCTCTACAGCCAATCAGGGGCGTCTGTGAGCTCGCGCAACGGAGGGAGTGGATAGCGCTGTCCGAGTGTGTTACGCCGCCCCCAACGGTGCGCGAGCGAGCAGTTCGAAAAGATGCGGTCGGCTGGCGTCACGTGGTTCGGAGGAAACACGTGATAGTCTTCGGCCCTCCCGGCTGAGTGGTAGTAGTAGCCTTAATGTGGGAGCCCCCTAGTGACGGGGAGGAATTGGACACGACTAAATTAGGGGGAAAATCGGGGAAAAATCCAAAAAAAACAAAAAAAACACCTATGGCAATGCCTACCGTTAAACATCCCAGGGCTCTTTTACTCGATCACCGCTCTTGAAATGCGCTTCGTCCGGTCAGATTACTCGCTCAGAACTACCTCTCGTATAATAATACTTGACATATTATTATATATCAAGCCTTCAATTTGTTGAAAGGAAACAAGTTTGGAACGTCTAGATAGCTCTTAAAAGCTTTCCTGGCCTTGCTTTTGGATTATATGACTGTCAGTGTGTGGTGTTGTTCCGAATGTGAACGACATTGTTGACTGCTCACATGAAGAGATAAATGTGAACTAATAAAATTGAAGTATATTAATTTGTGTGAATTGGGCTGTAAGAGACTGATGTAAAACATTAGCAAAAATGATCTGGTGAACCAATTAAACAGACAAGGCAAGGTCAAAGTAAGTTTTTTTTTATTATTATTATTTTTTTAATATATATTTTTTAATATTCACACATTCGGTAGATGGAATAATAATTACACACCGATGGAAAGAGCAAAGAAACCTTTACACTACCGTTAGATTAATTTAGAAGTCACGGGAAGCGGCATAAATTGAAAAATACAAACAAATACAAGTGCATGTTTTAAAACGGAGGTATTTGCTGTAACATTGATTTTGCTTGTTTTATTCTTTTTAGTATATCTCGAATCAGATATTAATGTAATGTGGAGAGAGGAAGAATCACAGGATCACCAGATCAGAACTCACCAACTCTTAGCACGAGGGTTATTAGGGTTCTGTTAATAATCACTTTGACCTTTGTACTTTAAAACCGTTACGTTTGACATTTGCAGTAAAACCTTTTCTCGAGCTCAAAGTGTCAGAAAAATGACATTCTTTGAACCCTTTGAACAGGAAACATAAATTTTTTTTCCATAATTTCTGCGCTACTCATTAATTGTCACATTTTTCCCCCCCTCTAACACATATATTCTCAATCTCTTCTTCTTACGTCATGCACATCTGGAAACTCTAACGACCTGACGAAGTCTTCCAAGTTTGATTCATTTTCTTCCCAATCACACCTGAGTTGGCCTGCTGCGTATCCTGATAACATTACACCCTCCCTCAGTGCGCAGCCGAACTCCGATTAGGAGCTTCTGAGCCAGATCCGCTCGTGTGTCTTCATGCCTCTTTAAACACTTTAAGTCTTAGAAATGCCGAGTACATGGGGAAGAGGCATGATTGGAGTTCTGGATGGAATAGTTTGTAAGATGGAAAGTCATGATTTAGACGTTCCAGTAGAGGATAATTCAGCCAAATGAGTGTGTGAGTATTGAACACACACACACACACACACACACAACCTTCTATTCTCCTTAGGACACACACAAACTTTACACAAGTTCCTTCTAGTTTCCCAGCCCTGTATGAAGTTACACACCTGCATCCCAGCTTATATAATCACACTTTATTATCTGAACGACATCACAATAATCAGATATGAAGTCCAAACCAAGTCCTTGACAGAAAGCAGCAGTGAACCTGAGATGATTGAATTTCTTCTCATCTGCTTGGTGTTTTGATTTTTAATGATTTCCAGGTCGATGATGTGTTACTAAACCCTCTCTTTCTTTTTTTTTTTTTTTTTTTTCGTATTTCAAGCACTGAGCATGGGGAGGCACTTCTGTTAATACTCTGATAATGAGGAGCACTTGCTCCCCAGTGCGCTCTGGGAAATCATTGGATGACCATTCGGCAAAACAAAAACAGCGTGCTCGCCCATAATATGAGACCCATTCATCTGAGTGTAACACACACACACACACACACACACACACACACACACACCCTCCAGACAATCATTAATCTCAGTTTGCTTTATCAACTGCTCTGATTTCCTCTGCTAGTGTACATTTTTACACTTTTACAATGTGATATTAGACAAAGGGAAAGCAAAGTTATCCAAGACATATGTGGTACTGTGCAAAATCTTCTGTACCCCCAACCTTTAATGTTTTCACATTTTGCTTCCAAAGAACCAGACTTTCATGTATTTTAATGTAATTTTGAGTAATGGTTCTCCAGGCCTCCTGAAAGACTTTTTTGTCTCTCATTTTCGGTCCAGTCGCTGCACCTCAGCAGTTTCAGACGAATGTTTTTATGGTTTGTTAAGACACTTTGTAGTGACATATGAATCATTCAAGTAAAAAAAAAAAAAAAAAAAAATCTAATTTTAGAACCAGTGAGAAACAGGTGCAGATGATGACAGATGTTCAGGCCGGTGATTATTATACTGGTGATGCTGAATGCTGAGTGGTTGGAACAGACGAGAGGGGAAATGAGGTCGCCGCTGAGGTTGTTACATAAACAACCAATTTCTTTCATTTGATCTACATCAATTCATTTATTTTAATATGAACAGATGCGGGGTGGCTCATGGCTCAAGCGTAGTACTATACAGGGGGCCCTCAAAGTCTGGGTACATAGGGGATTAACACATGCTTTTAAAACAAAACAATTTTATTTCATTCTAATGTTAAGAAATAATATTTTCAATATGATTTCCATCATTCTCAATGCATAATTTGATGCGCCTTGCAAAATTAAGGTGAACTCGACTCGAATAGGTCTGCATTGCCTTGAGACCAGTATTGAAGATTCTGTCTGTTGACTTCACCATTTACATAAAACGTAGCTTCATCACTAAACAACAGTCATTATTTTATTCACTTTTGCTAAACCACAACATCTGCCCGGTAAAATAACAAATGAATAAATAAAAGAATGAAATTTCCTCTGTCCCCAGACTTTGTGGACACCCTGTAGTATAGCCCATGTGAAGAACATTTCGATTCAAGCTTCGCTCAAGTTTAGGAATCTTAAAATCCCCATTTCTTCTGTTAACACAATTTAAAGAAAAGTGTAAAACTTTAACAGAATCTTGACCTGGTTGACCAGGACCTTCTGAAAGATTCCTTTGTGCTGTTCATAGGGTCACATTTCCATCCATCTAGGAACCTTTGTAGTTCAACCGTGGAGGCCAGTGGGGGCCATTGTATTTAATTCCATTTTAAGACCATGGTAGGTCTTTCAGTCAACATTCACACGCTCATTAACACATTACAAGCAATTTGTAAATGTCAATTAGCCTAATCTGCTTGTCCTTGGACTGTGGGAGGAAACCCACACAAACACCGGTGATGCGAGGCAGCAGTGCAAACCACTATGCCACCAATGTATTAATAGTAAACGTTATTCACTCAAAAGTTTGGAATATACAACTATGGATGTCTCTTTACTTCTTGAATGGTTGTGGAGTGGAGATAAGTCTTTCATGTTGCTACTGTCAAAATTTTAGCTCAGTTAAAAAAAAAAAAAAAAACTTGCGTAACTAAGATTTCAAGTGTAAACCCCTTGCTTTATAACCATGTGTCAGAAAATGTATATTATTTGGATTTGTCTAGGCATTTGACTTTATTTTGAAAACTGTCCCAAATAACACAATGAAACATTTATCAGGCGGCACAGTGGTGTAGTGGTTAGCAATGTCACCTCGCACCTCCAGGGTCCAGACTTGATTCCCGGCCAGCTTTTGTAAGCATCTGGCATTTTCTTTGTATGCTTGGTGGGTTTCCTCCGGGTACTCTGGATTCCTTGACATCATGTGCCATGAGGTGATTGTTATTTATGTTAGTGTTCATTCAATCTGTGATGTCATTGGTCTATTAATAGCCACAGGGAAGAAGCAATCTTTCAGTATGTTTGTGTGGAGTAAGAGGTATGTTGGATGATGCCTCTCACCCTTTGCAGACAGCATTTCTTTTAAATGTCCTCCATGGTGGGTTGCTGAATATCAACGATGCTTTGGGTGGTTTTCACCAGCTCTGGAGAATTTTGCAGTCCGAAGCAGTGCAGTTAATGTACCACCACGAGATCCAGTTTTTGAGGATGTTCTCATTGAGGATGGTACGGTGGTAGAAGTTCTCCAGTATCCTGAAGCACATGTGCGAATGAAGTCTTCTCAGAAAATACAGGCGCCGTTATACCTTCCAAAATGAAAAGAAAAGACCTTAGGGACCAGGTGAGGTCCTTGAAGGTGGGGACTCCAAGGATCTTAAAGATGGGTACGTGCCCAACAACAGTTTTGTTGATGTGAACGAGAGTGTGAGTGTGCTGCAGCTCCTTCCTGTAACCTCTGATCTTGGATATAACTTTGGACTTGAGTTGCAGACTTAAAAATTGACTTCAAAACAAATCGAAGTACATATGTGAGTTTATGGTGGGTTGGTGGATGTCAAGACATGACATTTAAACAATCAGCAACACAAGTTACACAGTGCTCTTTAGATTTAGTTTTAGTAGTTTGTTATAGTTCAAAATCGACTCGAAGCGACAGTCTACCCATGTTTCACACTCCAAAAGGTCTGAGGACTCTATTTTTTTGTTTTGTTTATTGCTTTTATGTGTGGGAAGCAGAATAGTGTTCGTCTCCATCAAAGTTTACCGACGTATAACAGAACGTTTAAACACTCATAAACAATATATCCATTTGGAGTTACAGACAGACTCCATTTCAAAAGCATGAAGCAGTTGCTTCAGTAAAACTCAAGAAGGCTTTGTCATAACAGCAGACATGCAGTTTATTTTTGTCTAGACAGAAATCAAACCAGGCTGTTGTTTTGACTAGTAACAAAATGTAGAGCAAAAAAGAAAGAAAGAAAGAAGGAAAGAGCACAGGCCAACCAGAACAGCATGCAGACATGACACAACACGACATCAACTGTCTCGTAAAGTTGTCTTGCTACTCAGACTATCACTTTTCTTTCCCCGACTCGATTCACGACAGCTTTATTAGGAAAAGAATTCTGAGAGTGATATATTCAGATTGAACTAAGATGCCATTTTATGGCGTTTTTCTTTTCTTTTTTTCCAGATTGAACTAACGCAGCATCACCGGCAGAAGGATTCCTCAAGTGGCTCTTCAGGCACACTCAACCCCCGTTAAATAACATTAGGCTAACACGTTTATTCTCCCAGAGTCTCTGATTTCACCTGAGGGGATTGTTACAACAGAATAACCCAGACTTCATCAGAGATCTAATAATACAGTAGCGCTGTTTACACCAGCACAATGCGCGGAAACAACAGCATTACCATAAGAACATTATCATTGTCAGCGTAATGCGTTTCATTGGCTGTTTAATCTGGGAACTTCCTTGATTTATGTTTCAGCAGAAGAATCAAATAAAATGGCAACAAATGATGGGGGAATGCCAGAATTGGGCTATAATCAACCGCTTAAATTAGTTTTTACGTCTTTCATGGTGCTTACATATCCAAAAACAACCCTAGCGTACAGGAACATAACAGTCTATACATTCCCCTGTAGACATAACGTGGAGGATGAGGCTGTGTTAAAAGAGTTCCGAGTAAGCAGATCAGACCCGGTCGTGATAATAACGTTGAGTGTTCTGCTGTGGTCAGCTTGGCTCTGTGCCTCTTGGAGAAAATCTCTTGTGTTTGCACCTCTCCATCTGTGTGAAGGGGACGGAATGAAAGAGTAATATGTTGTCTGTCAGTGTGAAAGGCTTTGATGGCACAAGTAAGTGATGTCCCCGACCACCCCCACCCCTGAATAGATGTGCGTTAGTATTAAAACAAAATCTGATTCGGATTAAACATATACGGCGGTGCCTCGGCATACGAATTGAATCCGTTCCAGAGGCGGCGACTTCAGGCGAAATTTCGTATTGTGAAACGCATTTTTCCATAGGAAATAATGTAAATGCTGATAATCCGTTCCAGCCACAGAAAAATATTACCAATATTACCAATTTCCAACACTATAAACATATTTGTGGCGGCACGGCGGTATAGGGGATTTTTATAGTGTCTGGGTTCGTTTCCCACCTTAGGGTCTGTGTGCATAGAGTTTGGTGGGTTTCCAACAGGTGGGTCTGGTTTCCTTCTACAGTTTTGCTGATTAGTCTAATTGGCACTCCCAAATTGCCCGTAGTGTGGGAATGTGCGGGTGAATGTTGACTACAGGTCCTTCCATGGCCGTAAAATGGGAATAAATACAATGATTACTACTGGCCTCCATGTTTCCTAATTTGACTAGAAGCATTCATGGATGGATGGAGGTGTGATCATATCGTTGCATATAAAATATTCAAAACCTTATGAAAAAATATGAAATAAATAGACATTAAAATGAACTTAACGTTAATTTATGATTCCTCCTGGCACCGGCTCCCTTAAAAATAAAACTGAAAGTGGCTACGTTTTCTTCTTGTGATTATACTTGCTAACATTCTTGGGACCCATGGTGCTACGCCTTCACTAAATCTTGCTCAGAATGCAAAAAAACAACAACAAAAAAACAAAACAAATGACTTAAACCTGCTTCACTTGGCTTTTCACTCACCCAAACAAGTTTGTAACGGCTTCCGGACGTACTGTATATGCAACTTGGCCAGAATTTTCGTTCAGCTCAGTTCGTTCACTTATAGGCTGAAAATGCTTTTTTTGCTGGGGCAAATTTCTTGCAAGATTTCGGTCCTTAGGGCGAAAGATTCGTGTGCCGAGGAACCACCGTACAAACATAAGCTCCTGATTGAATATAGCGCCTGATTGCTAGACCCATGTTCACATCGTCCGCCCCCACCTGCTCAGATCTCTCCATTTTGCTGTTTATGTTCGAAACTCTAAGCAGCATCCATGTCTATTTTGCATCATTTGCATACATCATGTTTTATTTGTGCAATGTTCTATCAAAGTTGAAGCAACAAATGAATTCTCCAGTGTCCTGAGTGTGCGTCAGATTTTGCTCTGGACGTCAGCAAACAGCTCACCAGCTGCACATGTTCAGGTCAAAACGGCCAAAAAAAAAAAAAAAAAAAGAGGCCAGATTGCTCACTTTTGTTGTTAAGCCAGCTGAGTGATGTGTGGGTGCGGGAGACGAGTCAGCTGCACCGCAGAGGGAGAACGTAGCCTTTGTAAATCATGCATTACCTGCATGCACTTCCAGCGTCGAGACAGCGGGCGTTGTTTCACCCGTCTCTGCTCTAATTCTCCATCTGAATAACACACTGCAGTACCCTGCTCTAAAATTCCTGTCTCTCTCACAAAGCATTACAAATAAATGAAAACACTGTAGGACCTGATGATTTATGAAGATTAAGCATATATGGATAGCAATTAGCTAGTGTGTTTTCCAATGCGCGTGCTGTGCTCATTATACACTTCCTCGCCTGCAGACTTGGGTATCTTTCGTGTGTGTGTGTGTGTGTGTGTGTGTGTATGTGTATGTGTATGTGTGTGTGTATGTGTGTGTGTGTGTGTGTGTGTGTGTGTGTGTGTGTGTGTGTGTGTGTCAGCAGGTTTAATGCTTGACCTGTTGAGCTGACAGATTGGAGCAGTCTGCAAGATGTGTGCCAGTTGGCCAGCTTTCAAGTGTGTGCCTTCGTAGAAATGTGCACTACGAACGAGCAGATCGACACCCATTTCCGCCATTACTTTCTTTCATCCCAAATATTGTGTTAATATATCCGTGATATCCGTTGTTGATTAATTTAATTAGAGGTTTTTGTGATAGACACTCCAAGACTATAAACAAACAAACTCAAAAGTTATACTTTTATATTGCAACTTGATGGCCAGTCTGCACTTCTTGTGAAAGGGTTTTAAAAATTGGTGGAAAAAAAAAAAAGCTGGTATCAGCACTTTTTAAAAAGCTAATAGGATTACCTGTACATGTAAAATGGGGAGCAGCTTAAATACGCGAAATAATAAAACTGGCACTTTATATTTACACGGACATAAATTTTCAACACCTTAGACACAATAGACACGTGCAAAACAAGATCACACTGTGTACAATTACCAAACTCCTTCTTCATGTTACTTATACACCTGCTCAGACATCTTAACTCAGCATTTTTGTTCCCACACCTACTCGTGCATAATACTGAATATTTAACCGAAACTCATACACACACACACAAATGCACATAACCTAGGAGGTACGACCGTGAAAGCAACCCTCTGAATGAAAGTCAAACGAATACATTTATTTATTTATTTATTTATTTATTTATTTATTTGTGCATAGTTATTGAATTGGCCTTTAAAATCCTTTTGCAAGTTTGCCCAGGGCAAGCCAACTATTTTCTAACACTACATTTGCAGTTGTTATGATCTTGTTACGTTTTTCATACCGATGCTGGAATATTGAAAGAGGCCAAAGTTGCGGAAAAGATCTATTTGTTCATAATCACAAGCTGTCATATCTGCATAATTATCATTTCATGCGACATGAATTTAGAAATGTGTGTGCTTTAGCTACCCTAACATCCAGAGTTTGCGAGTTCGAATCCCGGGTGATGCTGATGCTGTAGCATCCCTGTAGGGGGCGGGATGGGAGGCACTTAGTGCTATCACATCAATCTCAGCTCTACATCTCCATGTCTGTGAGCTCATGCAAGCGGAAGGCGCCGATAGTGCTGTCCTCCAAGTGTATTACCCCGCCCCCAATGGTGCGTGAGCTCTCAGTCCGAAAAGATGCGATTGGTGACTTGGTTGTTATAAATGGTTGTGACTTTTGAATGGGCATCAATTTGAAGAAAGCTGCTATATACTTGAAAATGTGACACTGTATGATGATATCTATGCCTCACGCATTTAGGCACAAATCATTGTTGTAATTTGGTTTTACGCCCTTTAGTTCTTAAAACCTTTCTCCATGTATTATAAAAATTCCTGTCTCTGTGTATGGGCTATGTCTGTATATAGGGAGTGTCAGTGCTAAGGGAATTTGAATAGCCTTAATAGTCAGATGAATATGCATTACCGCTTGGGGTCTGTGTGCTTGGAGTTTGCATGTTCTCCCCGTACATTGAGGGTTTCCTCCCACAGTTCAAAGACTTGCAGATTAGGCTATTCAATGTTACCAGCGTGAATGTGAATGAGCTTGTGAGTGTGTCTGTCTGTATATGTGCATGCCCTGTGATGGATTTGGTACCCTGTTCAGGGTGTACCCACCTCGTGCCCTGGGATATGCTCCAGGCTCCCCACGACCCTGTATACAGTATAAAGCGGTATAGACGATGAGTGAGTGAGTGAGTGAGTACAGTATGTAATGTTAAGATCCATAGTTCCATCGACAAGCTTTAATGTGCTGAGTTGAGTTCTGTGAGAGTGGAATGCTCAGATTAAGATTTTCCTTTTCATATTATTTGTTCAGAAAATGACTCGGAGACCACCAAGAGGTGCCAAGTTGTGTAACCTGAGAAACCACTTGCTTTCTGCTTTAATCTGCCATCTTTTCCTTTCCGCATTATTTTTCCCACTTCACAGTTTGGGCTTTGGCTCTCTCTCTGTGTGTAATACTGTTGTGTCCCACTGAATGATGCATTAAGATACTTTTGTTGTCGTCTGTCTTGTACACAACCTTCGACTCTTATTTCCGTTTTTCCCCTTCTTCTCACATTTTATTCAGCATAAACGTGGCTTAGTGCTTAGCACTGTTGTCTTGCACCTCCAGGGTCCTGGTTCGATTCGTCTCTGTGTGCATGGAGTTTACATGCTCTCCCGTGCTTGGTGGGTTTCTTCCTGTTACCCCGGTTTCCTTCCTCAGTCCAAAGACATGAAGATTAGGCTAATTGGAATTCCCAAATTGCCTGCAGTGTGTATGTGCCCTGCAATGGATTGGCACCATGAACTAGGTGCACCGCGCCTTGTGCTCTAAGTCTCTTGGGATGTGCTCCAGGAACCTCGCAACCCTGCATACAGGATAATTAGCCTGTATTCATTAGATGATAATTAGATGATGATCAGCTTGGCGAGTTCTTAGAGTGATCAAGAAAATCTCCTGTTAATGTGAATAGACATTTGAAAATGGTGGCTAGTGTTGGCACTGTTCTGATTTTCATTCGCTCCCAATTCTGGGGTAACTGCGCATGTTCTCCCTGTGTTTCCTCTAGGACTTTTGGTTTTTTTGCACCTCCTAGAGGCATTGGTTGATATGTTAAGCATCTCATATGGGTATGTATAGTGTATTGTGATGGACTGGCATCCCATCCAAAGTGCATTCCCCTCTCATGCATTCCCCATTGTGTCTGAGATCAGGATACACCACAAACCTACCAGGACAAAGGGTCTACTGAAAATTGAACTTTCATAGCAGTCATTCTGCTTTCTCAGTGTATTGATGTGCTTTTCTCTCAAAGTAAAAAAAAAAAAAAAAAAGTTTGCTTTGGGCATCAAGTCCACCGCTAATGAAGTAGACAGTACTAAATAGGAGGAAGGAAATGAGGGGCGAACGATCCTGAGATTCAGTTTTCAGGTTCTATTCACCAGACATTACTTGGATGATATCAGCAGGTCGGTTTGCTATGCGATTCTGGGACGGAAGCAGCGGCAGATTTCCATGACGGAACCATGTGTTCAGTTGGTTGTATCCCAGTGAGTGGACTTGGTCATGGTGCAGTCATGCTATTTTCATTTCTAATACCCCAGAAAATAAATGCCTAAACCTGCAGAGGTGACCGTGGCAATGAAAAACTCTGAACTAAAAAAGGAGAAACCTTTAGAAGAAACCAGAGCTCAGCAGGGGCAGCCCACCTGACGCTCTCAGTAGCTTTCACTGAAACACTGTCTACAAACCAATCACAGTTATTTTGCTGTATTTTGATGTTTGATTGACCTTCTGTCTCCTGTGGTCACAGCATACAGTACAACCTTTACATCAAAACGGTCCCACATCTAAATCATTTACACTGCGGTCTTAATCCTTACAGTATGTCTTCTTAACTATATTTGATTTAAACAATTTCACACTTAAGGTTTTGCTGTTGGGCTGAATATCAGCATGGTTGCGATGCAGCCGTAAACACCGAAGATATCATAGCCAGACTGATATTCGACACACCAGCACAAACTTGAGTGTGATATATTACTTTTATACAACAATTCCATAAACAACTAAATATGATTTGTTTGTTTATTTAACCAGTTATTTTGTTCCGCCAATACATATCCTTCCACGACTGGCGGAACTACAATAACTATCTGGGACTGGTGGAACTGGCGACTTAGTGTAATTAACTGGGGTGAAAGTGGTTTTAAATGCCTTACTGTACGTCCATCAGATTACTCGGTCGGAACTAACTGTTGTATAAAACTTTACAATGCCTTATGAATCCATCTAATGGGTTTTGACATTGCACAAGCACATACAGTATAGGATGCATAAACACTATATTTACCTTTTCCAAATGTAAACCAAATGTTAACTCTGGCTCTTATAAAAAAAAATACACTCGGGTTTAAATATTGCTACTTTGAGTAACTACAACCACTTTACCACCTTCATTAATTATTCACTGACGGCTTGGAGTCTGAATTAGTTATGTTGGTGTTTATGTAATGGATACTGGCTATTTTAGTGTCAGGGCATTGATATGCAAAAATACAACAACAACAACGACGACAATCCAAACTTGTGAATTCTGCTAAAATGCTGAGGCTGAGAAATGCAACACTACTTTTTTTTTCTCTTGTCGATTTCTTTAGTTCTCAGTTAGAATAATACATATTTTGGTTAGGCACAGACTGTACACCAGTCAGCCTTAGCATTACCACCACTTAACATTAAAACATTAACATTCAATATCAATTATATACCAGTAAACTGGTTATAGGATCACTGGCAACAAAGACCTTCCCATCTGGTCTGATCCTACAGAAAATAGCACAAGTAAGTGATGTCCCCCACCACCCCCACCCCCGAATAGATGTGCGTCAGTATTAAAACAAAATCTGATTATGATTAAATGTATACGGCGGTGCCTCGGCATACGAATTGAATCCGTTCCAGAGGCGACTTCTTCAGGCAAAATTTCGTATTGTGAAACGCATTTTTCCATAGGAAATAATGTAAATGCTGATAATCCGTTCCAGCCACCTAAAAATATTACCAATTTCCAACACTATAAACATATTTTTGGTGGCACGGCAGTATAGGGAATTTTTACTGTTGCCTTGCACCTCCAGTGTCTGGGTTCGTTTCCCACCTTAGGGTCTGTGTGCATTGAGTTTGGTGGGTTTCCAACAGGTGGGTCTGGTTTCCTTCTACAGTTTTGCTGAATAGTCTAATTGGCACTCCCAAATTGCCCGTAGTGTGGGAATGTGCGGGTGAATGTTGACTACAGGTCCTACCATGGCCGTAAAATGGGAATAAATACAATGATTACTACTGGCCTCCATGTTTCCTAATTTGACTAGAAGCATTCATGGATGGATGGATGGAGGTGTGATCATATCGTTGCATATAAAATATTCAAAACTTTATGAAAAAATATGAAATAAATAGACATTAAAATGAACTTAACATTAATTTATGATTCCTCCTGGCACCGGCTCCCTTAAAAATAAAACTGAAAGTGGCTACGTTTTCTTCTTGTGATTATACTTGCTAACATTCTTGGGACCCATGGTGCTACGTCTTCACTAAATCTTGCTCAGAATGCCAAAAAAAAAAAAAAAAAAAAAATGACTGAAACTCTGATCGAGTGCCCATGAAATGAACTGGACAAACAAGTCTGATCCATGGAGGCAAATCTTGTAAACCGCATAACACAAAAGTATCCGCTGCCAAGGTCCACGTGTCAGACATCACAGCAAACCCCCAGAGGCCTTGTGAAGTCATGCCCAGAGGGGCCAGAGCTGCCCAGGTGGCATAAGGGAACACTACACAATGACGTTTTGCATTGCAATGTTATATAGCTGATTGGTGTATAAACCTTTGGACATTTCTCCATGTTACCTTTTGTGAAGTTTGCCTTCGGCTATTTTAACGAAACATAATCTGAAAGAGAGAAAAATTTAGATGTATGCCATGTGGAGGGGCAGCAAACCTGTCATTGGAGAGTAAATTAAAATTTTATATCAGCCATTTTGTGGGGTATTTTGTTTTCTTTCTTTCTTTTTTTAAATAATAGTTTCTCTATATGCCAACAGACACGAGCTGGAGAAAGAATAGAAATGAGAAAAGGCGAAGAGATGTGAAGTGTTTAATGACTCTGAATGCTAATCTGAAATTCATTGTAGGGACAAAATGTTATATTGCATATTATACGCTACTCCTTTTTAAAACCCACTTTCCAATCAGTGCCCCCTAAGAAATACACACACGTACGAATGTGCGACACACACATGGAAATGTCTTTCCACTGGAAAAAAAGAAATCCTTATTTCGGATTGTACAAAGGTGCTCGACAAAATGGTCAGCCATTTAATTTACTCCTGACAAGCGGGTCTTTGATATTTCTGTTCTGCCTTGGAGATAAAAAGAGGTTCCTTAAAAGGAAAGCAGATGTATCATGTCGCAAGATTCTATGTCTAATTTCATTCACCATTCTATTACTAGGATGATAAGCAAGCACCAAAGGAACTCTTTCTGTATGTACATTTGTTCTCTCCCAGTAATCATATGTGCCATGGCATGATCAAAGACTTCTTACTTACCCGATTCCATTTTGTAGATCTGAATGGAGAACAGTCTGGTGTAATGCCAGTGAAATATGGGGTGCCACAAGGGTCAGTTTTAGGACCTCTGCTGTTCTCAATATACATGCTTCCCTTGGGTAACATCATTAGAAGACATGGGATTAGTTTTCATTGTTATGCTGATGATACCCAGTTATACATCTCCACAAAACCAGACGAAATACCCAAATTGTCTAGACTAACTGAGTGTATTCAAGATATAAAAGATTTGATGACCGATAATTTTCTTTTACTAAATTCAGATATTACTTATTGGCCCAAAAACCAGTACACACCAGCTCTCACAATTCAGCCTGCGTTTAGAAGGATGTACTGTTACCACCAGCTCGAGAGTGAAAGACCTGGGTGTAATATTAGACAGTAACTTATCCTTTGAAAATCATATCTCCAACATCACAAAAACATCCTTTTTCCACCTTAGAAATATTGCCAAACTTAGGAAAATTTTATCTGTATCTGATGCAGAAAAGCTGGTTCATGCATTCATGACCTCCAGACTGGACTACTGTAATGCATTACTGGGTGGCTGTCCTGCATCCTCAATTGACAAGCTACAGTTAGTCCAAAATGCAGCCGCCAGGGTTCTCACTAGATCCAGAAAATATGATCATATAACCCCAATATTATCATCCCTGCACTGGCTACCTGTTCAGTTTAGAATTAATTACAAAATAGCATTACTTACGTACAAGGCTCTAAACGGTCTAGCTCCCACATACTTAACCAGTCTTCTGATACGTTACAATCCACCACGCTCCTTAAGATCTGAAAAGTCCGGATTTCTGGTAGTTCCCAGAATATCAAAATCTACAAAAGGAGGTAGGGCATTTTCATATTTAGCTCCAAAACTTTGGAATAGCCTTCCTGACAGTGTTCTGGGCTCAGACACAGTTTCGCAATTTAAAAGTAGACTCAAGACGCATCTCTTTAATCTGGCATACACATAATTTATTTCGTTACCTCATACTCCAGTACATCTATCCTGAATGGCAACCACGCTAATTCTTTTCACCTGCTCTTTATTTTTCCACCCATCCCGAGGCATTGTGCCAGCTTCAGTAGACCGAGGCCAACCCTGCGAGGTTCCTGAGGCATCCAGAGAAGGACCTGCTCCAGCTGAATTCTTCTTCATGTTGGTTTGGAGCTACACATGCTGCTCCTGAGCTTCCAGTGATCCAGACCCCATCTGCCCTCTGCACCTGCTGACTCATCCCTGTGCTGAACTGGACTTTGTGTTAATTTAAATAACTTCTGTTATATCGAACTTTCAGCTGCATAACACACATGATGTCATACAATTTTTATCATCTGTTATCACCCAGATGAGGATGGGTTCCCTGTTGAGTCTGGTTCCTCTCAAGGTTTCTTCCTATTGCCATCTCAGGGAGTTTTTCCTTGCCACTGTCGCCGTCACCCTTGGCTTACTCATCAGGGACAATCTCATTATCTAGACACATTTTCTTACACATATATACACTTCCATAAATTTTCTTTTAATTTTCGTTTCATTTCTGTAAAGCTGCTTTGAGACAATGACCATTGTTAAAAGCGCTATAGAAATAAAATTGAATTGAATTACTGAATTCACAAAATAATCATAGATTATCTTACTATCCTTATTCTCACTGCAAATGTGCTTGAGTCACGTTAGCTGAGAAGGGGATGGGGATGGTATCTTTGCAGTGGGTAGGTTTGGAAGAGTACTGTAAGTAGGAATTTAGACTACACGTTTGTTTATAATGCATGTTGGTTTTTAAGGTCTTCAGATTTTCCTAAAAGGATATGGCCGAGTCTGGAAGTTCCATTTTCCATGTAAACCTTATGGCTGGATGAAATGTTGGCTATCCTGTCACACTGAATTTCCCCAAGAACTTGTACAACTTTGCAGGAATGCAGTAGAAACCTGTAGGCGTAGTATTGAGTCCCTTCACATGGAGCTGCCATGCTTTTCTTGGACATGTAAAAAAAAAAAAAAAAAACCTCATGAAAACATGGTTGAAGCAAGGATTAGGAAGAACTTAATAAGGACATAGTAATGATGGCATGACAATTGTGTAATTAACACCTCTTAGGAACTTAGGAATGATGTACTAGGAGCATGGAGCCGACAGAAGAGATTGGATGGACTGCATCAGTTAGGGTTCAATGCATTGTTGTCAGCTGAAACATATTAACCACTGCAGGAATTATTTTAGTAACTGAATGCTTAAGGTTTTTTTTTTAAATTTAAAAACAAATGGTGTTTTTAAATAAAAAAAAATATATTTTTATTTTTAAAAAATTAAATAAATAAATAAATTTTCTATAAATTTGAAATTCTACTTGCCCCCCTTATTTGGGGGGCAAGTAGTGCACCTGTAGTGCACACAATTCGTCCCGCGAAATGCCGCCAGATCCCGCAAGCAACATTTAAAAATGTAAATAAATGTGTTGTGCTTCACAGAATATCCACCAGATGGCGCATGAAAGGACTTTATTCAAAAGCCAGACCAAATAAAACAAAAAATTGTGTATAATAAGTTAACCTAAACTAATATTGTATCCAATGCTGAAACAAATCTTTTGTTTTTTTTTAAAATAATGGCTGGAATATGGTTATGTATTAATGACTGAAACCCGCTGGCTTTTTGGTCAACGCAGGTACATGTTCAGTGAATTGTTAAAGCTGGAGTAATTAATAATAATAAGACAAATTAAAAAGACTTTTTCATTTGCTCATCCAGGCAGTGCTTACAGTAAGTGCACTGAATCCATCTTTATTAGTACCGATTGTATATACGCATTTGATGGACTAAAAGGAGGGGATTGTTGTATTGGGACTGAAAGATTGAGCAATCTTGAAAATGTCATCCAGAAAATGATGACAATTTTTCAAAAGAAGCAGAAACAACTTTGGACACATTAAACCCACCTCTCATTTAGAATGATCTAAAGTTTGATTATTTTTAAACAAAACTTTTACTGTGGTTCCTAAAGCTTGCTTACTTTCCCTAGTTTGTCAGCTACTTAAAAACATTTAATAACATCTTGTCTGTGCAGATTAACTTGGTGATTGCAATAAGCACATTAAAAGAGAGCTCAAAGCCGTGTTCCGTGCAGAATATTGTAGACCAAACATTATGCCTAAGCAGTAATCATGTTAAAAATCCTCTTACATGGTAGTTTGTGTCCAGTAATTTGTGGTTTGGGATGTGGCCTAAGTTATATTATCTTGAATGATTATCTATTAGTGCATCCATACTAATGGGATGAGGATCAGAGAAATTCACAGAGGTAGTGAGTAACTGGTGTAAAAAAAAAAAAAAAAAAATCATATCGTCTTCTGCTTCAAGCCATCTATAGACTGCCATGAAGCAGCATAAGAACTGATTATTAACCACGTGACTTAAAACAGGAACTGAGTTTGAAATTGTGGTAGGCAAAGAGTTTTAATAGCCTATATGATCTACTAAAACTCTAGAGTGTAGGCTAATGTGTGTATAGTTTATGCTATTATCTTCTGTTTGTTGAGGTTAAGTACAAAATTATAATTGTTTGAGTCATTAAAGCTGAGGTCGCGTCTAATCAGAAAGAGAAAGTGAGATTAATGAAACTGTGGTAATGTAGGGCAGCACATTCCTGGAGAAATGGCCGATACTAATTTTGGCCTGTTTTAAAAGTCTGATCTCCTGATTCTAATTTCTTTCGCTCTAATATTTTTGACATTTTTCTTTAATGGAAAATTCTATTGTATGTTCAGAATAAAAAATAGACTATTAAATAACTTTTACTCTAAAAGTTTCTCCAAAATTGCCCAAGATGCCAAACACTCAAACACATTAAATGAATAGTCTCGTGTGGCAATTCAGGCATCACCACACTGATGACTCCAAAATCGATTTAAAAAAAATTAAATTTTAATTTATACATGTTTTTCATTTGAGTTGGTAAAATGTTGCCATTACTTTATAATGCTACAGGTGCTCGAAACTATTTACACACTGGCAGACAGCACAGCATCCTGTGTGATATGAACAAATCAATTGTGAGGTTTGTTTGGAATTATAAAAATCTGAGAAAAACGTAATATTGAATTGGGTTATTTATAAAATTGTGATACTAGTAGAATTACAATACAAATCGAATCAGCCCTCGGGTAGCATGATAGTATTGTATTGTATTACAAATACAAATTCACAGAGGTGGAAAGAGGACTAAAATTTTGTACTCAAGTAAAAGTACTGTTACTTCAGTGGAATTTTACTGAAGTACAAGTAAAGTTACCATTATAAAATTCTACTCAAGTAAAAGTAAAAAGTAGCTCATAAGAAATTTACTCAGAGTAAAAGTTACGGAGTTCCTTTTTTTTTTTTTTTTTTTTTTAACAGCGGAGTGGGATGAGGCATTCTAGTATAGTTAAAAAAAAAAAAGAGCAGATATAAATCTGTCTAGTTGTTTTTAACTGAAGGAACACCTTTGCATAATAAAGCTGTTGTCTTTCTTGTGCTTGAAAATCAAAGTGGTCACTTAAATATGGCGTTACGTCCCAGTCTAGTGTCGGCCGTACAGCAAAAGAATGGTTCAGGATTCTATTATAAACTGTATGGAAATGGTGGTATATGGCAGAAAGAACAAAATCCAGTCATTAACTGATGAAAAAATGAGGTTTGTATTGCTTTATAAAAAAATACATACACACACAACAGGAGGAGGAGGAGGAGGAGGAGGATCAGATTCAGGGTGGACGCAGGCCAAAATAATAAACTAATAGCTAGTAGCTAGATTACCTGCAAAAAACAGCACAAACAGAAATACAGGTTCCTTCTCTGACTCCCTAAACCAAAAACAGGGAATAAATTCCCTCTTCCCAAAATAAATGGCAGCCACGCCCCTACTACTGGTGAGTGCACAAACGTACAGTGAAATTATCTACAAATATATACAAAGAGCAACCAAACCAAAGGGGCAAAGCAATAATCAAAGTCAATGGGAGGCAAAAACTCAAAACCAGAATAAACAACCAAATACCAAAACGCCAAAATCACAATCTCTCTCCTCTTTCCCGCGTCTCTCTCCGGTTTATATCTGGTGCCGCAGGTTGATGACGTCACTTTCATGGCGGAAGCGACCGTGTGGAAGGTCATGTAGATGCCGATGTGGGGAGAGTCAGAAAACCTGGAGTGTAGTCTGGAGCGGCGCGCGACCAGGACACGATACACACACGCGAGCGCAGCGAAGCATTTATACAAAGTAGAATATTTTTCATAATTATTTTTATTATTTTTGCATTTTCATTCATTTGTTTTACTCAGTAGCAAATATGATTTTAAATGTAGCGAAGTACAATACTTCAAACAAAACATACTTAAGTAAAAGTAAAACGACATATTTTAAAAACTACTTTAAAAAGTAGAAGTACACAAAAAAAAACTACTCAATTACAGTAACGCGAGTAAATGTCATTCGTTACTTTCCACCTCTGCAAATTCATATCTACAGTACAAATGAATAATCCAACTGCAAATGAGTCAACAGCTACCAATCAGGGAGGGTGACCGCCATCACATTCTTCCTCCAAGTATCTTTTCAAACTGTCAACACATTAATAGTGGCCAAAAAGAAAGTACTATCCATGTTGGTGGCAGTGGTGGAAAAAGTAGCTGTACACAAATCTTGTACTTGAATAAAAATAGATAATACCCTAGGTAAACTATGACTCAAGGAAACGTAGAGGTCCTCCAATTACAGTTGTACTTGACTAAAATATAAGTACAAATGTAGGTACAAATATACTGTGCTTGTATTAGCTGACGGTAACCTTCAAGTCATAGCAAAAGTCTCTCTCTCTGTATCGCTCGCTCCACCTCCTGACTGTTTACCTGCTACTTTTTTGCTATCTGTACCATCTCTGCTTCTGAGAGAAGGCAATTCATGCAATTACTTATAATATTGGCGATAATTTCTTCAAATGCTACACACCACTGTTATGTAACGCAAAGCCATGCACAAATGTAGTGAAGTAGAAAGTACAGATGTTTGTGGTATAATGGAGAAGAGTAAAGGTCAAACGTATTCAGTAATAAAACCTTTCAAGTAAAATACAAATATGTGAAAGCTGTACTTAAGTACAGTATCAAAGTAAATGTACTTTGAAACTTTCCACTGGTTAATAACTTAGTTAGTTTTATTTGATGTGAGAGTGTAAGTTTGCCCCCCTTTTCTTTCAAAAAAGTAATATGCTGCCTAGACTTATGGCAACAGATATCTGCAACAGGATTCAGACTCGTGAATTCATTTTCTGTTGCGCTAATCAGGATCGCACAGAATCTGCTCTATGTGAGACTGATTATGGTCACTGGTTTATTTATTTATTTATTTATTTATTTATTCCCCCCCCCCCCCCCCCTGATTTTCTCCCTAATTTAGTTGTGTCCAATTCCTCCCCGTCACTAGGGGGCTCCACATTAAGGCTCAACATAAAAGGCAGTAGGTCAAAACTGTATAAAAAGAATGTCACCGAATGGGCTACAGACACACACGGTGTGATGTGGATGCTTAAATAAGTTTGCTACTGTAGGTCGGAGATTAACTTAACTTCCTGGATAAATGACCCCCGCATTTGTCTTAGAATTATAAAAATGCGGGGGTCATTTATCCAGGGAGTTAAGTTAAGTGGAGGGAGTGGATAGCGCTGTCCTCCGAGTGTGTTACGCCGCCCCCAACGGTGCGCGAGCGAGCAGTTCGAAAAGATGCGGTCGGCTGGCGTCACGTGGTTCGGAGGAAACACGTGATAGTCTTCGGCCCTCCCGGCTGAGTGGTAGTAGTAGCCTTAATGTGGGAGCCCCCTAGTGACGGGGAGGAATTGGACACGACTAAATTAGGGAGAAAATCGGGGAAAAATCCAAAAAAAAAAAAAAGAATTATAAAAAAATATTACACATGTACCCTACAGTATTTGTCACATGTACTTTACAGCACAGTGAATTTTTTTCTTTTTCTTTTCGCATATCCAGTTAGGAAGCTGGGGTCAGAATACGTTGCAGAATATGTTTGAGGTATTTATTGTTCCACAGCTGTTTCCATGTGTGTGATGATTAAACATCTCTACATTGGTCTGTCATGGTTTTGGTCATATTTGTGGTTTGGTCAAATGCATTCTTGCAAACCTAAGTCACATTGCCATTTTTTTTTTTTCAGCGAGAAGGGGATTTTTCTTGCCATCTTTCATTGAAAGTCATACTTGTCATACAGTCATGTCTTTTTCTCCCATGAACATAAATATTTAATGCACTTACAGTGGTCTGTAGGACATGTGACGTACAGGTCTTGGGTTTTTCTTTATCTCTTTGGGCATTAAACGCTCTGACCTTGGACTGAACTTGATCTCACACCCACTCCTGGTACAGACTGGCATCGTTATAAACAGTTCTTCTCACTGTAGAATGGTGAACTGTACTTTTATATTGTTTATAGCAAGAGTTGCTTCTCTGAGGTCATAACTGATTGTCAGACAATGTACTTTTATGTTGGCAGACAAACTAATCTTAGTAACACCTAGCTGTTAATTACTCTCTTAATGATTGTGGAAGTAGGAAGGTGTACAGAAGGTTTCTTTTTTCTTTCTCTGAACACTATAAAAATTTTTTGTAAAAAAGAAAAAAAAAAGACTACATATTGAATTCTACTGTGTTTTTTTTCATCATCATCTGATGTTATGTTTGTTTATAGAAGTTGATGAGGACCATCCAGTTGTAATTGTAGGCCCTCATAATTACTGATGGATGCTACGATGTTTTTACCATGAACGCACACGTGTATGAGAGAAAGAAAACATGTCATGAGCACTTGAATGGGTCATGGATGTCAGAGTTTGCCTGAGTGATTCTACAGTATGTCAGTAGATGAGGGAAATTGGAGTGATTTGGGGTAAAGGGGTACGAACGGAACAGCGATTGGCTCTACAGAGTTGCTAAGCAACACCTGCATTATCTTTACCGAATTAGATAGATGATTTGTTTATCAGAAAGGATAGGGGGGAAAAGAGAGACGGGAGATACAGTAACAGGCTGCAAAGTGGGATGATTGTGAGGAATGAACTCGGACTTAGCAAGAGGAATCTGGGGAAAAACACACAAACACTGATACATACAGTAGTGAAAAGTGCGCACATCGATTATATTGAGTAAATTGATGTAGATGATCGTTACAGGCATTCAAACAGCCCTGTATGAGCTTATGGGCAAACACTAGGTCTAATAAAATAAGTAAAAGTGCATATAAATCTAAAGAGACATAGGACCCATTGAAATAAAATAGAGAGAGAGAGATCTAAATGCAACCACCTTTGCTTTTATTTGTGCCTGTGAGTATTGTGCTCTACAGATCTAATTGATTTGAACCACATGCCCTCCAAACACATTGTTTTTTTCAGTGCCACTTTCTTTTACCTGAAATATCCAAATGAAAATCCTTACCCCTGTCTATCTGTTTGTGTTACATCTGACATATGAACCTGTTGCAGTTTCTTCTACCCTCAGAAGAGTACACTCCCATTTCACCTGTACTGTATTATACTGTTTAACATAACATATATTTGTGAATTCAAATATTAATCACTGCTCTAGGAGTAGTTTATTTATTTATTTATTTATTAAAAACACCAACAAATTTTCACCCTCCATAACTGCATGTTCTAATTTTGCTAATGGTGATATCAACATCAATGTTAGCCATTTTGTTTTAGTTTTAACATTTTTAATTATGATTTGATTGGTGTGAAGCCAAGGGTGTCTGGTTTTCCTTGGCATAGCCCTTACATAGCCAGACCTTGCCATTAGTATAAGAGGATGGCCTAATCTGATTAGTTAACCCTTATTATTGTTCTTTTCCACCAAGGGAAGCCAAATCCGGCTTTCCCTCTTTAGTCTACGCTAGGAGTGTAATACCGTGTTTCACCACACATTTATAACATAACATTTACGGGGGCGCTGTTTCACTCTGTAAAAATCTCAGTCAAAATAGGGAAGAGAATATTGCCAAAACAAAAAGTTTTAAATAACATAAAAAATAAATAAATAAATAAATAACAAGTACGATCCTGGAAAAAAGAGAGACTGACTTCCCTTAGCCGCTGCTTAAAACACCACTGCTAGTCATTCATTTAGTCAATATGTGTAATAGTTGTATTTACAATATTTTTTAAGGATATGACTTTTGAGCAGAATGTGTAGAAATTGTTTTCAGCTTTGGATTGCGGCAGATATCTTTTAACAAGTCTAGCCCTATAACAAGGTTAGGTAATACATGTGTGTGTGTGTGTGTGTGTGTGTGTGTGTGTGTGTGTGTGTGTGTGTGTGTGTGTGTGTGTGTGTGTGTGTGTGTGTGTGTTTTGGGCCAGTAATTCTGGACAGTACTTATTTGACCTTCATCCTTTCATTTTAAGAGGCAGGTACACTTTATCCAGGCAGCCCCATACACATACATTACATTAAACTAATGCATGTGATCTCAGCAATAGGGTCTTTTTTTTACTCCAAGTCTATTCAATTCTTAGACTCTTTGACTTACATGTTTTTTCTCTAAATAATAGATTCTGTATTGAATCGCCATAATGAACTTAAGAGGCTAGTCATTGGTACCTATATGTTTTTATATAAAATATATCAGCCATGAAAGATCTATAGTTCTATTAAATCAACTTTTTTCTTTTTGGAGTTTTACCCAAAGACTGTCCCTGATTTACTGAAGGTTTATTGCTTTTATAAGTTCTACATCAGATTATGGTCCTCACATAGGCAAAGGGTATTTTTTCCCCTCTTGGGCTCGAAGAATATAATACTGTACCTGACTACTTGTATAATTCATGAATGCAACGTAGGATTCTGCGGCAATTTAACGTAGCATCAGTGTCGAGTTATAAAAGTTTAAATAAATTCAAAAACAAGTTTTGCTATTTTTTCTAGTGCTTTTTAGAGAGAAGAGGTTTCCAAACAAACTGTATTTGTTCAGTCTTCTTCTAATTGTGCTGTCATGAACTTTAACATTTAAGTTAACTTAAGCCTTTATTTGTCATGTGTACATTACAGCACAGTTAAATTCTTTCTTTGCATATCTTCTGATCAGTACCTCAGTACCTTAGCTACCACTGCCCCATTTAACATGGTCACTAAGACCTGTATGGTCTGAAATGTAGCTCTTGGGTTTTACTGTATGTATTTCTCCACGGTCTGACCTTGGGGTGAATGTGCTGGGGCGTCCACTCATGGGAAGATTGGCAAATGTCTTAAATGCTTTCCCCTTGTAAATAATCTTTGACACTGTGGTATTTTGAGCCCCAAATTGTTTGTAAACGGTTTTATAACCCTTTCTAGATTTCTGTGCAGCAACAATTGCTTCTCTAAGACCATTTCTCTTGACTTTCCCAATTGTTATTGTGTTAACACACACTTGAATGCGCCAGACCACCAGACGTCTGTTTTTATAAAGGTCGACATCCCTGAAGCTGAGTAAAAGTATTGCACTTTTATTTAAGTATATTATTAAAAGTGTACATGATGCCATGCTTCTTGTTTGTCTATCAGATACGATCCAGTATGTTTTGTTAATGTTTAATAAGATTTGTTAGAGCAGAATGCTGTACATTTTGTATTTTATCCCTGTTTGATGTAGGAGCAGAATTATTACTATTTTTTTTTTTTTTAAATCATCAAACAGGTTCTGGTTTGTATCATCATTTGGTCATGTGACCTCCAGCTCTCCATCTGGCATAAGATGTCCTATTTGGCAGGACTAACACGTGGATGTTGATCAGCTGAGTCCTGGAGAATTTTTTTCCTGGGTTTTGTTATGGATTTGTGTTTATGGAGTTCTATGACGTACGCCAATGCTAATGCACCTACACATTATTGAATTTACAAAATCCAATCAACAATAAAGTTTAAATGCCTAATCTTTTCTGAGGCAGCATAGGCCTATGGTGGCGCGTCCTACAGCGTAACAGTCGATCAGTGTTTAATCTGCTTATATCCTCACTTCCAGATGGCATTGAAGAGAAAGCAGCACATGCATCGTAAGCCCAGTCAGGACTTTCTCCAGCACCGTTTGTTTTCTTAGTGCAACGATCTGTTTTGGATGATTGACAATCATCAGAATCCTAGCCAGGACCGAATTTAAATAATGAATTGAAGTTTTTAATTAAAACCATAGCAGGAAGTTTTGTTCCTACAGTATGCACTGCCATTGGACAGTATTTGTACACATTTATAGTCTAATGTGCACATTTCTGAGATACATTGTTCACATTGCTGAGCCTCAGTGTAGACAGGTCTGGAATATACAATATTAAATACGTTGTGGAGACAATACGAACAGATTAAATTAGCCCCTTCATTACTCCAAAGAGTAATTGCATTGTAAAATTAGTACCAAAAAAAAAAAAAAAAAAAACAGGTATTATATTTGTAGATGTTTATTATCTTTCCGCCAGACGAAGACGTAATACCGCGTATACTTAAGATAGAAACTAATTTTGTGCTCTGACGGTTATGAAACCCAACTAACTTGACAACTTGAGCAATTCAGCATTAATTAAAGTACAGTAGCAGAGGAGCTGAAAGAAACGTTATGGGTTGAAGTTTCTTCAAGAATCTTGACTAAAAGAAGTGAACAGTACATTTATTTTTTTTTTCTGAGATGAGATTAATCTTGTGAAATGGAAAACTGCCAGAGTGAGGTAAAAACCGGTCATACTGTATCTTTTAACATTACTGAGCCACGGAACTTTATATCAAATAGCAGCATTAAATCGGATGGGTCTGTGTATAGGTGTTGGATGTTTGAGGGATTAAAAATAATGTAAACAGTCAGGTTGGAGAAGTACACGGTCAAATATTAACGCTTATTGTTAGATTTTGTAGGCTTTTCATTTTTATAATTTTTAAACACTTTAAAAAAAAAAAATTTCGGCCAAATCACAGTATTGATGCTGATAAAATATATATATATATATATATGTATATATATATGTATATATATATATGTGTATATATATATATGTGTATATATATATGTGTATATATATATATATATATATATATATATATGTATATATATATATATATATATATATATATATATATATATATATATATATACGTATATATATATGTATGTATATATGTGTATATATATATGTGTGTATATATGTATATATATGTATATATATATATATATATATATATATGTATATATGTGTATATATATATATATATATATATATATATATATATATATATATATATATATATATATAAGAAAATGTATGTGCTAAAGAAGATAATTCTGAGGTTTATGCAACATGATAGTGAACAATCTTGCTTCCCTAAAATTTTCATGTTGCCAACTTCAGCTGTTTTGGAGAGATGATTTTTTTATGTGCCTCATTTTTCAATTAGACTGCAAATCATTCATATTTCTTTGAGTATTAATACTAAAATTTGTGTAATCTTCTCGAAGCATATGACCTGTAAAGTAGTTGCTTAAAATTGTTTAAAGCATTTCGTTTTTTTTTCTCTTCTTTTGTTAAAAGCTTAAAAAGCTTAAACAATCTGTAGTGTCTGTAACCATGTCAAATTCATGTTGCAATATCTTAACAATTTTGCATTTTAGAATAATAATTTTTTTCAGGTTTATGTCTTTTCATGTGAAATATAAATTGTACAAGTTTCATATGAATGACCGTTAAGATCACTGAAATATTTGAATAAAAAAAAAGTTCTAGACACTACATAAAAGAGAATGAAATTGTATTTAGCGAATGTGTTTCTTTTTATCTGATAAAAATATATATATAATGTATATTTACAAACAACCAAGCATGGATCGGGAGATAAGCATCAAGTGTTATGAAAAATGGTTTTACATGATCCTATCTGAAAATTCACTTTTTCACCTACACCTACATTTTTACCATCAATACCATGCTTTGTCTGTATACTGTACAGTATATGAAGACATTTTCAAAAATGTTTCCCATATACAGTATAAACAACTTTTCTTTTTGTTTTTTGCACAGAGAATTCATTTCATGTGCACATACTGTACATGGCATGAGATTTGGTTTTGCACTCATTGTTCACTTGAGGGTGCATGGGTGTACCTGAATTCAATTTAGAGCATAACATTGAAATCCACTTGCACATGCGTTCCAAGTAATGCCATGATCACTTGTGAAATGCACACAGTTTGATTTTGCTGTTAGTCTTATATTTAAAGCTAAAGCTACAATTTTGTGCGGCTTTGTGTGTGGGTGTGTGAGTTGAAGAGCACACCAGGAGTTGATCGACCCTGAGCGGTTGTAAGAGGCCGTCTGTATCCTCTTGACATGATGTGATGACCTTTGATTCCTGTTGATCTGACAGCTTTCTGGAAATCAAGGACTTTATACGCACAATCCCAAGACAGAAAGAAGGTTAGAGGAGACTGTGTGTTCACTTCATTGCCCTCCATTTTTTCCGGTTTGTGTGATGATGGCTGCTTCTTCCTAACCTCTCTCCATCACACACTTACGCAAGGCGTATATTCACAGACAGTAAGTAGTTATACTGTACAGTATATGGATAGTTCTGTGTTCAGATTCTGATACACTTATGCACAAGCTTGTTCATTCCGTCAGGAAGGCTTGTTTTTTTTTTTTTTCTGATATTGACTTAGACATTTTAAAAATCACATCTAGATTATCTTCATTTAAACTAAATACTTGTTTTTGAGGTAGAAAAGTATGAAGAGGCAAATTATGTGCAACATATATATTTTTTGTAATCTGTTGCAACGCAGCATAAAATAAAAGCAAGAGACTGAACAAAATAGAGTTTAGACCTGGATTTCCCAACCGGTTCATGGTGATGTTGCAAATGGGTTCAGACTATGAATGGAATGTCAGTGATGCATTAAAGTTATAAATTGTAGTAATAACAATACAAAACAATAGTCAGTATGTTGATATATTTTACAAAGATAAATTTAACATTCTTTAAGGTTAAGAAACATATTAATCACGGCAGTCAATATTCAGTCAAAGACTCTTAAGTATTTGCTTATTTAAATATATAAACAGAGCCTTTTTTTTTTTTTTTTTTTGGCCAGGCAGAGTGGGTTTTATCTAGGGTGTGCAGTAAGTGTGTAAGATTTATAATATTGTGTGTAAGGTTTATAATCCAGTGTGTAAGGTTTATAATCTTGCATATGGTTTGTGCCTTCATTGATCATGTTCGGTAGATAAAGAGCCAGTACAGTACTCGGGTGTATAAAAGAGGGTCTCAAAAAAAAAAAAAAAAAATACAAACAAACCTAAATAAAATCAAGAAAAATACATCTACACAAGTGGCCTATTTACAATAAATAGTATGTGTGTGTGTGTGTGTGTATATATATATATACTGTGTGTATATATATATATATATATATATATATATATATATATATATATATATATATATATATATATACTGTGTATATATATATATATATACTGTGTATATATATATATATATATATATACAGTGGAACCTCGGATTGCGAGTAACGTGGTTTACGAGTGTTCCGCAAACCGAGCAAAGATTTTAAATAATTTTTTATTCGGAAACCGAGCAAGTATTAGTTTACGAGCGCCGAGTATCATGCTTCACACATGCGACTCTTATTTTGACACCGAGCGTCACTCTCTCTCTCTCTATATATATGTGTGTGTGTGTGAATTCCCAACTCTCACACTAGGTGAGAGTTGGGAATTCATAGTCAGGGGTCTCAGTAGTAAATCACTCCTAATGTAAGTGGTAAAAAATTCTCAGAATGATGTTATTTTGGTCCTACTTTTAGGAGTAGATTCTTAAAATAGGAAATCACTTTTATCTCCTCCAAAAATGTAGAAGAGCTCCAGAGGTGTCCTAACTGGCTACAGAGGAAATGGCATTCAGGGAGAGACATGCATGGAGGAGAGATGTTTTAGTAACATCGAGTGACAAAGGTAATAAAAGACAAGTTTGGACAACAATGGAATAAATGAAAAAAAATTTAAAAAATCATGTGCCTACCGGTATGTGACTGGTCCATTAACTAACATATTATGTGCTGTCACAGCTGACAGTGTCGGAAATAATAAATTAATCTCTGCTCTCACAGCACCGCAGATCATGCGCAGATTCATACATTTCCTCAACACGCAGCGTGGAAACAACAAAACCGCATTCATGGAGTTGTGGGCATCATCCATGGCACACACATAAGCAGCACTTCATCACTTAATTCGGGTTCGTGCGGCAAATGGACAGGTGGCACGAATGCCTTCACAAATTACCTTCACTCACTTTTTATCTTTAGAGGTACAGTAAGAGTAGGGTAGAATTTTGCTTTAATTATTTCTTTACATTTGATATCTATTATCCTCCAGTTTAGCTTTCTTTTTTAAAATCATTTTGATCAGATTCTGACAGTCCTACACAGCTCTATTATAGGGGCTTTAAACAGTTGTGATTGGAGCACATTGGAATGATTGGAATGTGATTAGGATAACGTCATGCAGCCGAGTCACGCATCTACAGCACACGTGTTATCTGCGTGCACACAGCTGCTACTGATTTCACCATTGTACTTTTTACACTGTTTAAACTACAGAAACCTGTAAAACACCCACTGCAACACACAGTATAACATGCAGCCTATTTTGTGACACTCTTATTTTTTGGTTCTAAATGAACTGTGAGATGATTAAAATATATTAGCCCTGATCTTGATCCTTCCATCATACAGCAATCGCTGTAATAAATAAATTATACTCATTTTTTTTTTTTAATGAATCATAAACTCAGGATGAATTTTCTCTGAACCATTGTGGAAAGACATAAACAAATGTAGAATTAGAATTGTTTACGTCTTGTGTGCATTACTATAAAAAAAATTAACCAGGCTAGTCTATATGGATATCTTCATCAAATTCTGAATTACACACAAAAAAAAAAAAAACAGGTGGGAAATTTGCATTGATTATTTCTATTAGTTTTATTTATTTATTTCAAAAATAATCATAATTTATAGGGGCAATGACGCATGTGTTTGGGAGGTGGGAGGAGCCAAAGAACCAGAAGGAAATCCAAATGATCACAGAGAGACCATGTACAGACAGTAACGAGGGAATGCACCGTTACACTGCCAGATTTAGTTTATATACACCAGCTGTCATATTATTCATGGTGTATGCGCGCGCACACACACACACACACACACACTTGCTTACACTGTAGAGACGGCAGTGGGTAAATGCTCATCCAAAACCTGGGAACAGAATGGAAGCTATTATTATTACACCATCGAAGTCAAGTGATGAGTTAAAGTAAACTGTCAAATGCTGTAATTTACCTGAGTTATGGTGACAGAAGTGGATAATGTGGATGATGGTCATAATTACATAATTATTATTTATTTTCCATTCAAAACAGATGCACTTTGATAATATGTCAGTATTTAGTTTTTTCCCCCCCCTTAGGTTGAATAAATTGAATAAGCAACTTATATGTTGGAGTATGCAGGTTTCCATTTCCCTGCAAGCTCATAATCTTAAATTGGGATATAACCTCAAATAATAATAATAATAATAATAATAATAATAATAATTGTGACATGGTGGCATAGTGCTTAGCACTGTCTCCTCGCACCTCCAGGGTCTGGGTTTGAGTCCTACCTCAGGTTGGTGTGCATGGAGTTCGCATGTTCTCCCAGTGCTTGGTGGGTTTCCTCTGGGTTCTCTGGTTTCCTCCCACAGTCCAAACACATGCAGTTCAGGCTAATTCGTTGTCAAACTGTCCACACTGTGTGTATGTGTGTGTGTGTGTGTGTGTGTGTGTGTGTGTGTGTGTGTGTGTGTGTGTGTGTGCATGTGTGAGTGTTGACTGGAGGTCCTACTGCAGTTTTAAATGTGAATAAATGCAATGGTCACCATTACCCTCTATGCTTTTTGGTTGGGGTACAGAGGTTTCTAAATATTTGGATGGAAGTAATAATAATAATAATAATAATAGAGATGACGGCAAAGATTTAAGTTATTTGAGGACTCCAAACCTGTTTTATGATAATGAATTATAATAATATATAATGGATTTTTGAGGATTATTCAATAATGATGGGCATCTTGTACAGTATACATAGTTTATATGGTCATATTTATTAATAATTTTGTATTCAATTAAATGCAATTAATACCAGTTTCATCATTTAGACAATGTGTGTGCTTATACATTTTGGTGGAGTTCTGAATTTGCTCTGAAGGGTCAATGCAGTTGTCTACGATTTTCCTCTCTCTCTCACTCACTCACACACACACACACACACACACACACTCCCTTTTTTAAAACTAGATTTTAAAACCATAGAACTCAGCTCTTGCAGATAGCTCTTACGTACTTCGAGTTCTTGTTGCAGTATGTTCACTGTAGACAGTTCACTCTTGTCGTCATGACTTGTTTTCTTTTTAAATTAATGTATTTTTTTTTTTCACTAACTGCTCTGAAAGCTTCAAGACTCTTTTCTACAAGTTTGCGTTTTATACCTGTACATCAGTCGGTAAGTACAGTAAGGACACACGAGATTATTTGCCATTCTTAGGGTTATTAACTGATGTAAGTACCTTTTATGCGATAAAAGTCAGGATCTTTACAGGTACCGGGTATTTTCTCGTCTCTCCTTTGCTGGCGCATCTTGTGTGAGCGGAACGAGCACTTTGCATGATTGAAGCAGTGCTGCAGCCGTCATGATAGTTGGAATGTTGCTTAACCGCTGCTCCTTGATTGCGCTTAGTGATTACTCGATGCTTCAGAGAGCGAGAACAGCACTTATAAAAGCTCGCAGACGTCTTACTTGATCGATGCATTCAGACTGTAGTTACAATAAGTTGCCATGAATCGTCCTTGCAGCATCAAAGTTTTAATACCGATAGTTGTTATGCATGTTTGTTTGCTAAGTGTGTCTGGTTTTAGGTTACATCCCATATCCACTGATGTACACCATTGTCTTATTGCACATTATATAAGACATATATACAGTATGTATTATATACTCTATGTGTCACATATTTTGTATCGGCCCCTGTTTGGTTTATCTACCCGTGTAATGTCTTAGTACATTTTCTACTATTAAAAAGAAAACAAATTATAGGTTTTAAAACCATTTTCCTCTCTTTTTGTGTGTGTGTTTTTTTTTTTTTAAATAGGAGTATCACTGACTTACTTTAAAAATGATTTCCTTGTAAATGCAACCGTACTAATCAGCTGGCAGAGTGCTTGGAAAACGTAATACTAATGTACATATTGTCTAGAGGTATAGAGTTATGAAATCTTTCTTAATTTCCCCAGTCAAGTCTCCTCCTACGTCCTAATGTAAATGAACTCCAATGCCCTAAGTGTCTCTATATGCATCATCAGCATATTAAGTTTTATTTTTACCCCAAAGTCTCCGACTAGTCTTTATGCAATTTTTACGTCTAGACATTTTCAAAGACTTTTTCCATAGCTTGTTTTAGTTGCTTTAGTCACCCCCCCCCCCCCCCCCCCCCCCCGCAACCTGAAGAAGTATAATTGCTTAAAAAGTATGTATCCTTTTACGGGGACCCTATTTTTAGATCTGTTGATGAATGGAAAATTTATTTCTCACACTCACACAGTGGTAAGATAATTTTTTTTTCTTTTTATATAAGGAGCCTAGAACTAAGCTATTTCCTTGTGGCTTATGCATCTGAACATTGTTTCTTGTTGCTAGTAGTCTTTTAAGCACATTAGGATTGACTTTTTGCATTGATTGATGGCTAAAGATGTCACTGAATGGCATTAGGTTCCTTTCACACTAGCTACTCAGGCTTTGATCCCAGTACACTTGACGCTAGGGCATTTGCGCGATGTGAAAGCTCAGTACCGCGCCCGGCATCGGATCAGCATGCCTGATCAGTCCTGTGCATGATATATGATGTACTCGGCTAAAGTACTGTAGGAATCCATGTGAGAGAGTCGCTGTTGACAATTTTCAGAAATATCAGTAATATTACAGTAGGTATAGTGCGAAAGCTGAGTTTCTTGAACTGGCTTATTATCTTTGTATTTATTGGAGGCTTACAGTCCAGTTGGGTGCATACCGCCACCTGCTGTACTGGGGAGTGTAGAAACATGTGTACTCGGGTACGGAATGTTAACAATAATACAGTATGAAAGATGGAGAGGTCCAAATAATCATTCAGAACCTGGGAAGAGTCCTAATCAGTCAATAGTAAGTTTAAAATCAGTGTTTGCTAGTTGGTGGTGTTTGTTCAGACAGAAATCAGACATTCAGGATCTCAAACTCAAGCTGTACTTCAACACAGGACACTTATAATTTGCTTTTCACTTCATTTGCATTTATCATTCTTTTTTTTTTTTTTTGTTGAAACAATAAAACATCCAGTTCCAGGCCATTATGCCAAACAAACGATGTGTTCAACTTCATTACGATAAAGTCTTTTCCACATCATCACCCTGACCTAAATCCCACCTACTACCAGAAATCATTCTAAACTGAAAGTGTGTGTGTGTTCAGTGTATTGGCAACATGTGCAGATCATTATGAACGAGCACGCTGATGATAGGTGTGCTTAATTTGAAAGTAATGAATGATGCTGCGGGTAAATGGCGTAGGTCATTACAGAGCGTTACAGTATGAGAAAACCTTTCGGGTGATGGATGTGGATAATCTGAATGGGTGTAGATAATTATCGGAGCACACATTCCTGCAAAGCTCAGGATTTGGCATTTCCCCCAGCACTCTAGGTAATGAGGGATTAAGACAGTTTAATTGAATCAGAGATGAATAGCAATATTGTGTCGAGCGTTCGGAGAACACGCAGAAAGCAGAGGGAGTTTGGTGAAGAGATGAATTTGAGTTTTGAAAGAAGACCTGTAAACTGATGCGCTTTGGATTTACCTGATTTAAGGGTACAGTGAGGGGTACAAAGTCAAGCAGGATCGTTTGGAATATCAGTAATTAAGCACCAAGTGCTGGTCTGAATTGGTTTGTATTAAAAATAATGGTGAGTAATGTAAAGGTAGAATAAGTGAAATGGCGGAGCTGAAGTCATTCGATAAGGAACAATCAAGGTATGACATCACCGTATGCATCGGCTGCTGGTCATCTCAGGGACACTAATGGTATGATAATACCACTCTTTACTTATACTTATGTTACGAATGATCACTTGAATCTGATTTATTTGATATTTGATTTAATTACTGTAGTGCTCAATACAAGAGAGAAACAGTAACTTATGTTATGCTACTGTATGGTTGTTCTTTAAGAGTATGTATTCAGAAAAATGTATTCACAAAAATGCAATATGATGTGTATTACTGTACATGTTTTCATGGAATAGAGAGTGTTAAGCTTAGTTAAATCATTTTGTTGTATTTGTTTACATTTTATTTAACTAATATTTATCAGAAGTAGTGATGTACCTTTTAATTGTGGTTTTTCATGTAAGGTTTTTGACCAAGTTGAATCCACTTTGATTCAAGAGTTGTTGATCATGTCCCCCGTAGTTGGTTAGTTGGCTAATGGCTTTTTTCCCCCCTTTTTTTCCCCACGTTTGAAGCAGAAGTTGATGTGCAAATTCCCAGATAACAAATTCCCACAAGTAATGTTTGGTCTGTCTAAGTTATTTGGATTTTCCCTTCCAGTTTGCTTACATCAATCGACTAGCTAGTTTTTACCTTTTTATAGCATATGCAGGTGCGTACTTGTGACTGCAGCTGCTTAATACTTTATGACTTCTGCTATATTGAACTTCTAGGCTTCAGACACTACAGATACAGTATACGACTGCAGGTCAATCCCTAATATCCGTTATGTTTCTTCATATTGCCATCTAAGGGAGTTTTTCCTCCCCGCCGTCACCCCCGGCTTGCTCATATATATGTGTGTGTGTGTGTGTGTGTGTCGGTGTCAAAAAACTCGGCACTCATAAACCAAGACATGCTCGTTTTTCAAGTCAAAATCTATTAAAAGTCTTTGCTCGTCTTGCGGACAGAGGAACCTCGGATTGCGAGTAACTCGGTTTACGAGTGTTCCGCAAGACGAGCAAAGATTTTTAAAACATTTGGACACACACATACTCTCGCCTTTACACTATTATTAAATTATTAAGAAGTTTTCTGTATTTATTTTTTTGGGCTGTGGAACAAATTATTTGAGTTTTCATTATTTCTTATGGGAAGATTTGATTTCGTTTAAGAGTGTTTTGGAATACGAGTCCATTTCCGGATTACCATTTCTGTAATCCAAGGTTTCCACTGTATATATATTTTAGGATTCCGTAAAGCTCCTTCGCACCGCTGTTAAAAGTGTTAAACAAATAAAATTGAATTGATACGAATTGAATAATGGCACGGCCTTATTTTTATCACATTATTCACAAACTCATCCAGCCCTTTTATTTCTCTCAGGTTAAGCAGACACTGTGTGATTTGTATTGATCGTGTAAAAAAAGTTAACTATATATAGCTATATATTTTAATTTACCTTTCTGCTCAGACTCTACGTCCTAGCAACCCTGAATGATGTACCGCTCATACTGTACAATCAATTAGAACCTACTAACAGACCTAACAAGCAAACAGGGAGAACATATTCTGGCCCTGAAAATGTGGAAATGATCCGGTATAGTCAATATGGTCTGTCTTTTGTCAGCAAGAATTGGATGTTCTGTATGTGGGCAAGATGGAGTTGTGAAACATCAGGATATGGACCTGCTCACAATGCAAGACAGGAAACCAAATTTCTTAATATCATTTGATTCACCAGGAGGCAGAGCGTTGGTCATTTAAGGAATTAACGTCAAACCTCAACTGATTGGAATTATTTTTAACTTGCACAGAAACAACTGATTTAGGGCTAAAATCAGGCCCAATTCAACAGGTGATGGGGCAAATGCTTTTCTTCCACGTTCACTCATGACTTGAATTTGTAGTCTATGCACTGAAAATCCACATTTCATTGCTACACCTGACAAAGATATTATGTTCAATTACTCTCAACTGACTTAAAATGTGTTAGTTCTACAAGTATCTTTTAATTTCACAATCAAATAGATTGCTTTTGCACAAATCTTTGTTTATCTAACCGTCTACATGGCGTACGATTATCAAATACAATCAGAAACATTCATTTTCCACACTGCTTATCTGGCATTGGGAGATTCTATGAGTCAGGGAACAAGGACCATGATTCGATACCTCAGTCCTGGAACTACAGTACAAGGAAACAGTGTTCGTCGTTGTCCCTCCTCTGTATTTTCAGGTAGTCTCCCAAACAAGTGTGTCAAGCTGAGAAGAGATCAGTGTCAGATAGCCATAAAATTTTTATGCCATTTTGACAGTGTACACTTTTAATACTTTATAAGAGCAGTTTGTATCATTCTCCCCTTTTGTTATGGTGGTAGTAAAGTTTCAGCACGGTTCCTCACTGCAATAAATTCCCAGATCCCGGGGAAAAGGTAAACCTTCCACTGAGCTCAATAATACTTTCAAGGCTAAAAATTACTATGTGTAGAAGAAAATACAGAAAAATATTGAATATTTGGTTAGGAATGTTTGAAATGGTTTATAGATAGTAAGTTAGAGGGGATTAATGGACATGCTAATTAATTAATGATTTAATGATGTTTTATTCATGTATTCATTTTCCTAAACATGATAGGTTACACGGTTTGATATCTAAAATACATCCAATGTGGCACAGGTTGTTGCTCTGCCAACGCTTCATGACCCAACTCTCCACAGTTGTATAAAGGTTTAGGACTGGATCTCTGAGTGCACTGACTCATGCAACCTCTCTGAGCCTGGGGTTGGGTCTGTGATGGTGATGAAAACAATAGTGAAATCATTGCATGATAGCTACAAGTCCACCAAGGAATAAATAATGTAAAGAGGTGTGAGGTGGTCTAACATTTTCTACTCATCACTGATGAATATACAGCAGTTATAGTTTGTGACAGTGCATCGGGGAAGGGAGTGGTTGGGTTGGAGGTTGGGGCACGCACCAACTTGGACACACCAATTGGTAATATTTTTCAACATAATACAAATAATGACAAAATATTGGATCGAGGATGACTTTCAATGGATTCAATGGATTCAATGGATCGAGGTAAATTTAGCACAAATTGCGATTGTGCGATTGTACGAGTCATTTAGCACAAATTGCGATTGTGCGATTGGAGACGGTGTTGTCCAGCTGCACCCCGGCCCGTTCTGCCAATCGGCCCATTCTGGCCCGTTCTGCCCAGACCAATCGGCCCATTCTGGCCCGTTCTGCGGTATTGTCCCATTTAGGTGTAATTCTGATTGACGGGCATTCATTCAGTCATAATCTGACAGATGACCGCGCTGCGCCAGTGACTCCTCAGCCAAGCACACGGACCGACCTATGGTTCCTTTCTTTTTTTAATTTGATTTTTGATTTTTCCGATTTTCTCCCTAATTTAGTCGTGTCCAATTCCTCCCCGTCACTAGGGGGCTCCCACATTAAGGTTACTACTGCCACTCAGCCCGGAGGGCCGAAGACTATCACGTGTTTCCTCCGAACCACGTGACGCCAGCCGACCGCATCTTTTCGAACTGCTCGCTCGCGCACCGTTGGGGGCGGAGTAACACACTCGGAGGACAGCGCTATCCGCTCCCTCCGTTGCGCGAGCTCACAGACGCCCCTGACTGGCTGTAGAGCCGTGATTAATGTGGGAGCACTAAGTACCTCTCATCCCTCCCCTCTGAGAGAGCTCGACCAATCAGCTCTCTCTAGACCTCCGGCTGCGAGAGGTTACAGCACCACCCGGGATTCGAACTAGCGATCTCCGGATGATAGGGCGAACGCTTTAACCACTGCGCCACTCGGAGGCCCCTATGGTTCCTTTCTAACTGAACAGAATTATTATTGCAACATCATCACTAAAACCAACCTGTCGATGGTCTAAAACCAGCTCACGTTCCCTGTTAGTGGGTGAACAATCCAGCGCTTCACAGCGATGGGAAGAGCCGACATCAAAGGATCAAAAACCGGCATCGCACAAGCCAGTTTGGACCTTTTCTGACACCTCATGCTTAGAACCCCCCCAAAAAAGCAAGAAGAACAGTGTAAATAATGCAGTACTGTAAAATACAAAGCCTTTAATGACAAATTGCTTTTTTGAAGTCAAATAGACCTTTTTTTTTCCAGCAGCTCTGTCACACACGTGTATTCTGTTTGAAGACGCATTTTAGCTCTTTTTTTTTTCGCATTTTTTTTTTTTTTAACTGTGACTCCTCTCCAAGCCAGAACCAGTTGGCACAGACTTTGCTGTACTGATCATCGCTTCATGTAATGACACACTGTGCTAACTATAATTTTAGAAACCTGTGGTTAAGCGGCATGCCATTTAAAAAAAAAAAAAAGTGTTCGACGCGGCGAAGCACGACTCGCCAAACGGAACGCGTCTCTCATGCTTTTGATTTGAGACCGGTGGCAAGTCAAAAGTTGTGGCAGTGTGTTATTAGTGGGCTAATACTGTGTACTGTTTGCACAACAAAGCAGAACGGTAAGAATTGACTCAAGGTTGATCTTATGCACGGCAGTGTTTGGTGTATTGTTGTATTCTTGCAGTGTGCTTGATATGTCGTATCATTCTTTTGTTATACTTCATGATCACAGATTCTGCAGTGAGATGAAAAGACTAACCTGGAAAGGTCTTTGTTGCAGCGAGTTGCTGTCAGTGAGAGGAGAAGAAAGAGAACTCTGAAAGAGCTGACAGTGAACTTGACAGTGAGCAGACCAAGGACAGTGGAAAATGATTGCATGGAGTTTTTTTAAAGTTACTTAATGTCGCTAAATGAAGCACTGATCAATAGAACCTCTATGTGGCGTTTCCTAAGAAACGTCCATTCTTCTTACCGCGTACTGTACAGGGTTACAACCTTGTACTTGTAGGAACTGTATAGATCTTGTTCAGAACAATTACAGGACTCCTTTCCGACGCTGGAAGCACTGGTGGAGACGAGTGTACAGTAGTAGTAGTGGTGTGTGTGTGTGTGTGTGTGTGTGTGTGTGTGTAGGAGAGAGACATTGATTGGTGAGTAGTCACTGCAGAAATCAGTGGAAGAGCTCATGTTTTCATGATTGCTTGAGGGTTCACCAATCACGCCGCTGTCAGAGAGAGGACAGGTGGCCTAATGAGAAAGTGTGTGTGTGTGTGTGTGTGTGGGAGGAAAGACAGAGGGAAGGAGAAGAGAAAGGGGCGATGAGCAGAGAAAAGATGAGGTGCATTAAGTCTAAGAGTAGTCCGTTTATTTATTTATTTATTTATTTATTTACTGAAAGATAAAAAAAAACAAAGTTGTGTTCAGTTCAGATTTTTTTGCTCGGATCAGATTCGCAGGTAATGACGATTCAAATTCATAATTGCATGTGACTTTTATCTGACTCTCGCATGTATCCTCGGAAACGGCGTACATCGATATGCGTTTGTTCACGACATCAGCTTTTTTTCATGTCATATTTTTCGAGCGCTCGTGCCTGCAATTTGGGCAAAAATCTGCTTGAGATTTTGCTCTAGAGGACAGCAAGCAGGTAGTAGACTATCTATTGAGATCCACAAGAAAAAAGAAAGCCAGATGCCTTGCTTTAGGTGTTTTAGCAGGCTTTAGCTAACGCTAACCCTAACCCTTGCAGGCGATACTATGGAATCCAAGTGCCGATGTCAGGAAGCGAACCATGCAGAAATGCAAAAAGTCACGCGAGTTCTGCTATTCCTCATTCAAGTCGCATGACAATGTATCGGATGTACCGTATATACGATATAGCACCATAAAAGTGCCTCAGATCCCATATGAAAAACATTATATTTGGGCATTTAGACAGCCCTAAAAAAAATAAATAAAAAAAATAAATCTGATTTTAGGCAGGTACTGTAATTTGAACTTTATTAGCCTTAGTTATGCACCTGTTACTATCAGGAGTGAGATCAGCTTAGTATTTAAGGTGTTGGACTACTGACCAGAGGGTTCCAGGTTCAAATCCACCACCACCAGGTTGCCACTGTTGGGCCGTCGAGCAAGTCCCTTAACCCTCAACTGCTCAGATGTACATTATAATGAGATAAAAACGCTTCTCTGGGTCACAAGCCGTAAACATTAAAATACCATGCCTCTAAACCTTGACAACCCTGTTCAAATGCCATAACCTAATCTGTGAACCACTTTGTTTGTTAAAATCCAGCTAAAGTCTTTTTTTTTTTTTTTTTTGTGATTCACTGTTGTAAATTGTTAAAACCTTTTTCTTGATAATGTTCCAATACTGGGCCTTAAGAATCCCAGAAAACTGTTTTTGCATTGATGAATTTTCTAGCTGATGGTTGACTTTAGAACTTTTTCTTGGTTGGTGATTGAGGATGGTTCTGTTCCATACTCTGCTGGTTATTCTCAGACTCGTCGTGATGAATTTGTGTCTTATCACCAGTAACAATTCTCTGTGAGAAACTTTCAAAAAACCGATATCCAAATGCTTCTGTTTATGCTCTTCTGTATGTTTTTTTTTCGGGCCCAGGTTCTGTACACCCTCAGGCTACAATCACTGAATCACTGCACGCTGCTCTTGTTCTATGCAAATCACAAGTGGGGAACCTATTGTCGCTTGCGCAGCAGTTGAGACCGTAGCTTTGGATGGAAAGCACTGATAAAACAATGCGGCCAACAGACGTTTTAATATAACCAGAGTGCGGATCATTTTTGACTCACCCTTGTATGTTGGGGCTGTAAGGTTTTCTGATTTTGCGTGCGTTTCCAACCCCATTCCCCCCCCCCCCCGTCCCCCCCCCGTCCCCCCCCCCAGGTTATTGTGCTTCCACATTCCTCATGTGGCTTCACTTCCTATAACCCTTGTCTAGACGAATATTCATGCAAATGGCTCTCTGTAAATCTCTTGGAAAATGCTAATGTGCTTCCTGTCGTCTGTCTGTCTCCGGGTCTCCATATGACTTTCATGTTAATGACTTTTGTCTTTTGACGTACGGGACATGCGTGACACAGGGCACCTGGCCAAAGGACTTACATATGCTCCTTTGCTGATAATAAACAGAGAACTTCAGACACATTAGTCATGTGTGTGTGTGTGTGTGTGTGTGTGTGTGTGTGTGTGTGTATGTGTGTGTGTGTTTGTCTCTCTCTCTCTCTCTCCTGGTTCGGGGCCGGCTGGTAAGCGCATCGAGGCGCGGATGATGCATCAGGCAATAATTCTTCCTTTAATTAATTTTATACCGTAACAGTGGCTTATTAATTTACATGGCACCTCAAGGCAGGACTACTGTAATTTAGATAGCGGCCATGAATTCTATCAGTGTGCAAGTTTAAGGTAAATTTGGAATCAATAAGCACATTATTAAATATCCTTTTACGAGGGAATCCGTTAGCACATTCATTATAAAAATTGTCCGTTGGACTATCGAACCGTTGCAAACTTTCTTTTCTCCATCATTTTTATTTAGCCCTAATTTTCCTTCCTTGAGTTTTGTCATTTTGTGCGTGTGGAGTCGAGGCAGGGCTGTGGCTTTCATGCTAAAGCAGAGGGGAGTATAGAGAATGTCTTAGTTATTTATTGTTTATATTTTTAACAATGTAATTATTAGATAATTTAATAAATAAATGTTTGCCTTTTTATGGGCAGCATTGAATCATCCTTACTTAATGACGCCCCACCCCACCACAAGGTAACCGGACTGCCTCACCTTTCCCAAATTTTATTCCCTCTTTTGAGATGTATTGTTGGGGAGCGGGGTGATCTAACAACATAAAAACCAAAAAACATACCATTAAATAAATGGGCAACATTTCTCATTGGGTTTCAGGGTTGTGGTTAGCACTGTTGCCTTGCACCTCCAGGGTTGAGGGTTCGAGTCCCACCTTGGTTCTGTGTGTGTGGAGGTTGCATACTCTCTCTATGCTTCGTGGGTTTCCTCCAGGTGCTCCGGTGAACTTCCACAGTACCAAATTGATCAAATTGTCCAATGTCTCAAAGTCCCAAATTGCCTTAGTGTGTGCCCTGCAATGTATTGGCACCCGGTCCAGGGTGAACCCTACCTTGTGCCCTAAATCTCCTGGAATAGGTAGATTAGGTCTGACATAAAAAGCAGTATAACTTAGATGCTGATATACAGTAAATGAGGAAATCATGGTAAACAAGTTTTAAACCTGGATCCCTTCCGACCCGTCTGACTCATCTATTGAGCCTCGGATAGCAAAAATAGACTCCATATTAACGCAAACGTTGTTAAAATTGATATACAAATAAACCGGAACTGAATAACTGGATCAGAGCTACAGTATAGCTAGATCAACATCATCATGTTTTTAAAGAGGTGTGTCAAAGTTGAAAACTCACATCCCTGCTCCAAAATCTATTGGGGAGCCTTCCTAGAAGAGTTGGAGTCGCTTACAAGAGCAAAAGGGAATGGAAAGGGTTGTTGAACAAGCACACTTTTGTGAAGGATACTGTAGGTGTCTGAAAAACTTTGGCGCTTTAGTGCATCTGTGTAGGAAGCTGTCTACTCTATCTGTCTACCCTTCCTCTTAGACACGGACCTACAGGCTCCAGTCTCTTCCCTTTTCGAGCGTAATGATTGCGGAGATGTTTTGCAGCCACCAAATGTAAACAAGAAGATAAATGCCCCGCTGTGTGTTTGATCTGGCATCAATAAGGAACAGCCAGCTGTGTGTTATGGGTCCATTCCGGCTGTGGACCACCATTAGTCTTCCTCCAGGCAAATCTCCAGTAGTGTGTAATGTGTGTGAGCGAGCAAGCAGACTTTTCATCTTGCAATTTTCCGATATTTTATGTAGAGAGAGGATGGCTGAGAGCTGTGTTTTTATTTGTGGTGCAGGTCTACATCATTTAAAGCTGTTGGAGGTCACCTATGGATATTGTTGATGTACACGATGTTATTCAGCAGACTTTGCTTATGGAAGAGGCAACAGGGCCCAGTTCTGACATAAAACCTCAACCCATTGAGAAGTCTTTTGAATATCAGACATCGGGCGTCACGCAGAAACATAGGTGCGTAGGATTAGCATGTATTGTATAATGCTCCTAAACAGCAAAGAATTGGACACTGGACAGAAGAGAGGTAGTTAGAAGAAGAAGAAAAACTATAGCAAGAGGAATGAAATCAACGTTCCTTGCAGCCATCTTCAAGTAAACGTGAGATCTTCCAGAGTACTGTATAAGCACTGGTGTTGCAGGCAAATCAAAACTGGACAAATCAAAAGTCCACTTGTCTCTCAGGCCCAGTGCTTGAGAATGCATTCTTTTAAAATTCGCAAAAGACGAGATAAAAAAAAAAGAAAAAAATTAATCATATCTAATTAATAGCAATATAAATGAACAAATGCCCTTATGTATAGCAAAGATGTTTGGTGTCTTGCTACTTAAACTAGACAGTTTTGTGTGTGTGTGTGTGTGTGTGTGTGTATGTGTGTGTGTGAGTGTAGGAGAAAAACACCCTCTCTCCTTCAGTAAGGCCTTTCAAAATTCAGGCCCCCTAGGGAAGGTGCCGAGTCGCAAGCATCTGCCGTCGGGGCTTGTACTGAGGTGAGCAACAGGATTCACCACAAACTGTTCACACTTGTCATGTCTATGTGCTGGAACGAAACACCTGACTCAGGCCATGCTTAACTGCATGACTGTCTAAACTGATACAGATATGGCAGGAAAGAACCCTGGGATACCAGTCAAAATATATTTGATTTCTTTGGTGCCGACAACTACGGTTTAGGTCTTTTACAATCTGCAGGAAAGATTTCTGCATGTAGCATTTGGTGGACTCGCACCTCCAGAGTTGAGAGTACGATTCCCGCCTTGGGTCTGTGTGCGTGGAGTTTGCCTGTTCTCCGGTTTTGCTTGGTGGGTTTCCTCTGAGTACTTCAGTTTCCTCCCACAGTCTAAAGACATACAGGGTAGGCTAACTCGCATTTCTAAACTGCCTGTGTGTGTGTGTGTGTGTGTGTGTGTGTGTGCTTGCCCTCTGACAGACTGCCACTCCATCTAGGGTATACCCATGCCCGCACCCCGAGTCCCCGGGTATATGCCCTAGGCATCCCACATGGATCAAACTAACTCATTGCAATGTCGGAGAACTTTCTTTTTCTTTGCAAAGATTATATATATAATATATATAACTTTGACCTCTTACACTCAGAACTCGGCTGGAGATTAGTCTACATTGAAAGAATAAAAGCCTAAAAGTTGAACTGCAATCTTTGTTCTATGTCAGAGCTATATATATATATATATATAAAAGTAGAATTCTACCCACTTTGCAATGGGCATCAGCTGAGATTGATTAATGTGCTTTATGAAGTGTCACAGGAGGCAGACTGGCATCAGACTTGCATAGCCATATTTATAGATATTTCCTCTGATGTCTTGCACTCTCCTCTTCCTCCTCGTCGTCCTTCAGTTCCAGAAGAGATAGAAAGAGAGAGAGAGATCCTTGTTAGCTCTGCCAATCAGCGTTTTTTTTTTTTTAAACCGATATCTCTAGTACTTAAAACACTCATCCCTCCCCTTTCAAGTCTCTCCTTACTGTATGTCTGTGACATCAAACCCGGGTTTGCATCCGAGTCAAAGGTTTGTTCATTATTTCAAGAGGCCTTTGACCTGTACTTGTGTGTTCTGTTTAGCGATGCAAAAATGACAGTGATGTACAAAAAACAAACGTAAAAGGTGTATGAGATATATCATGCACCTTTATGAGGTGAGTCGATTATCAGTTCTAGTCCATGATTGGTGGATTTCCTGTGATTATGAACTTATGCCACTGGATTCAAATTTTTTTCATTGCTATGTTTCTTGTTTTCACGGGCCTGGGGAAGCTTAGTGGATAATGCATTGGACTACTGATTGGAGGGTCCCTGGTTCAAACCCAAGCACCACCAGAACCACCCCATCAGATGTACCCAGGCTATTGCTATGTTTCTGAAATGCCCTGATAACTGGGCATGCTCACAACACAGCTGTGTATGGCTGACCAGAACTCAGAACTAGCCATATGGGCCAAATTGGGAACTAAGTTAGCCCTACAGCCATGTCATTTGGTTTACTCATACTGATGATCGATTATGAAATGGTTACCACCTAGCGTTGCCTTGACTTGAAGAAAAGCAGAAGTGGGTAGTACCGAGTTACATTTACTCCGTTACGTTTACTCGAGTAACGTTTTGTGAAACATGTACGTCTATGAGTAGTTCTACTGCACCATACTTTTAACTTGGACTTGAGTAGATTTGTGAAGAAGAAACGCTGCTCTTTTACTCCGCTACACTCGACCCTTACTTTTCGAACCGTTCATTCTACACGCGCAGCCGGTAGATCAACCGCATGACCGTTTCACCAATCAGACGCGGCAACAATGATCACATGACTCCGTTTAACCAATCAGGTCTTCAGCCGGTGTTTTATAAATTCATCCTGCCTGAGAATCCGTCCTTCATACGCTCATTGCACATGAGCCAGCAAAAGCTTCCTCTAATTTTGTGGAACGCCCATAAATCCTGCGGTTAGTGTACAATCTTGCGGTGACTATGGAATGCTTTTTTTTCATGTTTGTGTGATTATATGTTAACGTTAATTGTACATATAATGTTACTTTAACAGTTTATGAATATGTAAGTATATTTCAGCCAAGAATTAATCGCCAACACATTATGATTCAAACTGTTACTCGGTACTTGATGGATGATTATTGATTCTTTTGGATGGACTATTTTTTATTTCTACTTGATTAGTATTATTTTGAAGTACAGCTACTCTTACTTGAGTAAAGTTTTGGCTCCTCTACCCACCTGTGAAGAAAAGTCTGTCGCTTCTGTCCATAGACGGATGCTAAAGCTTGGTTATATTCTTCTTAAGATATGTTCGCTCCAAGCGCGTTTCCTAAAGTTTATATTGATTCAGGTTTCCTGTTTCATGCCTGGCTATGACAAGGCTGTTCCCCTCATTTCTTGTCTTTTTGGCCTGATGCATCAGCGTGACTGTACAGTGCAAGGTCAGAGCTGACGGTATTCCCAGACACCGTACTACCATCCTTCCTCCCCTCCATTCTCATTTGTCTCGTACATGCCGAACGTGTTTCTGAGGAAAGACTGGTCTAAAAAAAAAAAAAAAACATTTCAAGTGTTGCAAAAGAGTCTTCTCTAAAAGGTAAAAACCACCTTTCAGGTTAAAACCGATGCGAACGTGCCGCGCATGATTACGCTCACGCCTTAAAACGATAATGGTGTTCAAGCTGGCAAAATGCAAAATAAAAATATGATTGCTTTCCTAATCTGCATAATTAAACTGGTATGTGTGAGGCGCTGTTGTGTTTCATGCGGATGTCAGACGGCAGTAGGAGCGACGACGGCACGAACGAAAGGCTGTCAATCTTTCCACGGTAAAATAACGTCGCCATAAAATAACCTTGACTCTTTCTCTACTCTAAAAGACTAAAGCTCTTTCTCTCTCTCTCTCATTCTCTATACTGATTATTTTGTGGAGGGTCACGGGATGTCTGGAGCCTATACCAGAGGACAAACCATGGCAGGGCATGAGCGCGCACACACACTTATACACTCACTTAAACTCACTCAATTTTTCAAATGCCAATTAACTTGATTTAGACTATGGGAGGAAACCCAGAGAAAACCCACCAAGCTCCAGGCACAAGCTGCATGAGGGTTTCAAACTCTCAGCCCTGGTACGCCACCATCCCCAGTACGCCACCATCCCACCAAGACTAAAAGATCATATTATTCATAGTAAACATCTTATCTATCTATAGTATATTTCATGATCTGCTTTTTTGTTTTCTTTTATTTCGCTGGATCTCACCTCACCTTATCTCTGTCCTAATAGTGTTTTTAAAAAGGTTACAGACACTACATAAAAGGCCAGGATATTGCATAGAATCTGATAAAAATATAAATGTGTGCATATTTACTATAAAACCAAGCATGGATCGGGAGATAAGAAGCATTAAGTATGACGAAAAATGAAATGCTGTAATTTGATCCTATTTGAAAATTCAGTTTTTCACCTAGACGAGACACTTTTTTTTAGCACCGATGCCAATACATAACTTTGGCTGGTTATGTATTGCTTATTGACTATGAATATTATTATTATTATTATTAAGTAAGCCCTTCCGGCGGTGATGCACTTTGGGTTGTGAGGAGCAGCACTGGGTGTGTTTGATTCTTTACACACCCCTAAATAAAGTTTCCCAAACTGCTCCTCCTGCTCCACAGCCACGACTCTCATCTTTAGTCGTAGGAAAGGCTCCTATTTCAATATGCTGGAGTAATGGAAATGCTAGGAAAGGGAGACAGCACGGAAGAGAATTAATGGGGAGTGAGAAAGAGATGAAGATAGAAGTCGAGAATAATCAGACGTGACGTGAAGCCCGGCGTTTCTCCTGCAGGCTTCCCCTGTTCTGCTGGGAAGAGAGCGCTCGGCATAATTACCGTGTGCGTGTGTGGGTCCTCGTGCGTGTGTGTTGAAGCAACGGTTCTGTCTGTGCGGTGAAGTGACTCTGCAGTTTAAACCAGTCTATGACTTGCTTGAGGGGATGAAAACGGAGCTGGCACATCACGCTCTCCGGAAAAGCAGGGAACGCCACATTTTATCCAGCAGTCGGGTTTTCGGGGGGGAGGTTCGAAAGAGACATAAGAAGGGGGTAGAGGAAATGATGTTGGAGGAATGAAGATAAAGGAGATACAGAAGGGAATGAATGTGTGAGGAACGTATGAGATTAGATAAGACAGAGCCGGAGAAATTGGCTCTGTCATCTTAACTAGAATCAGGATTAAGGAGAACACATCTGGGGCCTTTTTTTTTCTCTCCGGATCAGATGCCCGCGGATGGTGTTCTGTATGTAAAGCCCTCTGTGAGATGCGCTGACTAGCGCGAGCACCCCACGCATGCTGTCATTTGGGGACGTCCGCCTGCTCAGCTTTGCAAGGTTACGCCACCTGGCTCGTCCTGATTATGTTCCTGCTGTTCTGTGTAATTAGTGTGTGCCATTGTGTCATTACCGAAACTGTGTGTTTACATTGTTGTGCTGCGCTTCTGATTAAAGTTTGGTAAATTGTCATTAGGTTATTAGGTCTCCCACAATCACACTCCTGGTGTACAGCGATTTTAAAAATGTCATTTTATTTCATGAACAAACAGTGAATATTAAACAGAACAAAAGTATTTAAAAGGTTTAATGCCAATGTATTTGCGATATAATCCATACTATAAATGAAATAAAGGTTTTGTCTGTACACTGGTCAGAGCTCGGTCTTCCAATGATATCTTCATGTTTCATACATTGGAGGACCTGAAACCAGTCTAAAAAAAAAAAAAAAAAAAAAAGTCTGTATGTCTGTCCAGCCAGATTGTTTCATTGCATCACGCAAAACTGGCAGAACAGAATTTGATGAGACATTGATATTATGAGATATATGAGATATATTATGAGATATTTGCCTGAAGTTACATTTGTGCCATAAATACTGTAAATGAAACATTTTGAGTTGAAGCAAAGTTCTGAGCAGTTACGTGCCAAATTACGCCACAGTATCTAATGCTTTTTTGGATGAATATAAGCGCTTTTTTCCCCCCTCAAAGTGGGCGTGGCTATACACATCACTCAACAGAGCCAATCAATGCAATAGTTTACTGTATATACAGTACTGCACACAGAGTATACGGAACACACAGAAATGGCCGTAATGCACCTATAAGCTGGCAAACACACACACACACACACACACAGATGAAAGCTCGACTCATCATGGCTTACTCCACAAAAAATGGTGCGTACACTATGAAAACTGAACCTTGCACCATAAAATGTTGAAGTGATGAGTAGTTATGCACCAGATACTGATCAGCTTATTTTAAGCGTTTACCTAATTTTTTTTTAACTAATTTTACAAACTCTCTTCCAGTCAAGAGCAGGTACTTACGCTAGTACTTTGTATGTGATGTGATGCATGAAATTTTAATTAATCCATTATTCAAAGACATTCTTATTTATTTATTTATTTATTTATTTATTTTGTATCAAAATCCAGGTTTCACAAAAATTTCAGATTTCACATTATTTATTTATTTATTTATTTATTTATTTATTATTTAGAGCTAGGTTTTGAGGTCATTTCCTGTTTGTGCTCTGCTGTGTTCTTGTCTTCATTCTTTGCTCCTTCCTCATTTGTTCTCCACCTCGGAGGTCTCGGAGGCAGTGCAGCTCTTTCTGTACCTCATATCGACAGCAGATATTGCCTAGTCTGAAAAGAAAAGAAGAAAATTTGCGGTCTGTTGGTTCTGTTTTTAAATTATTATATAACTATTAACAGCCAAGAGTGCACAGCTTTTCTTTTTCTTTCTTTTCATATTTTTAGTTTACTTAACTTTAAGAGAAATTGGCCAAACAGAATATTTCATGTTACGGTTTAGTTGACACGACGTCTACGCCGTTCAAAATCTTAAGCTGACTCCACTTCTCTCTAATTTAAATATTTAACTCGGCTCAAGTAGTATTAGTTATTAATTATATTAATTAATTATATTTCTCTATATTTCTCCAAACTTTTCATCTACTCAAAAAAGGGCAATTTGTCTCCCATTGTAGTCCATTGATGTCCATTGATTTTCTATAAAACTAATTGGTTAAACAATACCCTAACAATTAAAACACAAACATTACTTAAAAACGTTATTCCTGCCAAACTAGTCAAAGTTAAAGCAGTGAACTGTATAGAACAGGAGAATATGCCTGCTATTTTGCTTAAAGGTGTCGTACACAGAAAAAAAAAAAAAGAGTTTTTCTCAACATGTGAATCCACTGTAAGTGGAGCTTGTCTCTCCAAGTCCAATAGTAATCATTGGGGATGGCTTCATACTGTAGGTGCACGTCCAGTCCTTTTGAAATTCAGTTCACAGAGCACAGACCGGACCAAGCATCTCACTCCTAAAGCTGCTGCATAGTCACCAAGACTCTCAAGGACTATTACAACTTTGACAGCTTGTTCATGCTTCTCCAGTAGCTCCAAAAGGCCAGCCATCACCCTTCTGAGCCCAATCCTCCACGGCTCTGGTTAAACAGAACAAGAGGAGTCTTGTAAAGACAAAGATGAATTAATTTTATAGAATATTTAGTTATGATAAAAATGAAAGATTTTTAATTTATAGAAGGCTATAAGATATAAGATACAGTATATAAGGCTATATACTACAGTCGTGGCCAATGGTTTAGAGAATGAGACAAATATTAGTTTTCACAAAGTTTGCTGCTAAACTGCTTTTAGATCTTTGTTTCAGTTGTTTCTGTGATGTACTGAAATATAATTACAAGTACTTCATACGTTTCAAAGGCTTTTATCGACAATTACGTGACATTTATGCAAAGAGTCAGTATTTGCAGTGTTGGCCCTTCTTTTTCAGGACCTCTGCAATTCAACTGGGCTGCTCTCAATCAACTTCTGGCCCAAATCCTGACTGATACGGTAGCAACCCATTCTTTCATAAATCACTTCTTGGAGTTTGTCAGAATTAGTGGGTTTTTGTTTGTCCACCCGCCTCTTGAGGATTGACCACAAGTTCTCAATGGGATTAAGATCTGGGGAGTTTCCAGGCCATGGACCCAAAATTTCAACGTTTTGGTCCCCGAGCCACTTAGTTATCACTTTTGCCTTATGGCACGGTGCTCCATCGTGCTGGAAAATGCATTGTTCTTCACCAAACTGTTGTTGGATTGTTGGAAGAAGTTGCTGTTGGAGGGTGTTTTGGTACCATTCTTTATTCATGGCTGTGTTTTTGGGCAAAATTGTGAGTGAGCCCACTCCCTTGGATGAGAAGCAACCCCACACATGAATGGTCTCAGGATGCTTTACTGTTGGCATGACACAGGGCTGATGGTAGCGCTCACCTTTTCTTCTCCGGACAAGCCTTTTTCCAGATGCCCCAAACAATCGGAAAGAGGCTTCATCCGAGAATATGACTTTGCCCCAGTCCTCAGCAGTCCATTCGCCATACTTTTTGCAGAAGATCAATCTGTCCCTATTTCTTTGTGGCTTCTTTGCTGCCCTTCTTGACACCAGGCCATCTTCTAAAAGTCTTCGCCTCACTGTGCGTGCAGATGCGCTCACACCTGCCTGCTGCCATTCCTGAGCAGCTCTGCACTGGTGGCACTCCGATCCCGCAACTGAATCCTCTTTAGGAGACGATCGTGGCGCTTGCTGGACTTTCTTGGACGCCCTGAAGCCTTCTTAACAAGAATTGAACCTCTTTCCTTGAAGTTCTTGATGATCCTATAAATTGTTGATTTAGGTGCAATCTTAGTAGCCACAATATCTTTGCCTGTGAAGCCATTTTTATGCAACGCAATGATGGCTGCACGCGTTTCTTTGCAGGTCACCATGGTTAACAATGAAAGAACAATGATTTCAAGCATCACCCTCCTTTTAACATGTCAAGTCTGCCATTCTAACCCAATCAGCCGGACATAATGATCTCCAGCCTTGTGCTCGTCAACATTCTCACCTGAGTTAACAAGACGATTACTGAAATGATCTCAGCAGGTCCTTTAATGACAGCAATGAAATGCAGTGGAAAGTTTTTTTTTTTTTTTTTCGGGATTAAAGTTAATTTTCATGGCAAATCACTCTTCAAAACATTCTGGAGTATATACAAATTGTTATTATAAAAATTTAAGCAGCAACTTTTCCAATTTGCAATATTCATGTAATTCTCAATACATTTGGCCACGACTGTAGACTGTAAACCAAATCAATTTTTTTAAGCAATGATGTTTCCATTTTAAGTAAACAGAACTATAAATTTTTGAGTTTGCTTGTTGCAAATCAAATAAATTGTTGCTACTGTCACCACAGCGGACAAGCCGGCCCGGGAATCGAACCCAGGTCTTCTGCATGGCAGGTGAAACACCTACCACTGAGCCACCAGAGCTCTATAGATTTTTAGTTGGTGGAATTTTAAGGTGAAAGTTATTGTTACTTAAGTACTTATGATTATTTAAAATATCAAATTTGTTCAGCTAACTTGAAAAGTGTCATTTCTACAAACTCATAACTACCAAAAAGTTCTGAATACTCAGAAAGGTTTATTAATTTGACCTAATTGCAATTATTTAAGTTAACAGTACTTAATTACTTTGAGCATTAGGGTTTACAGTGTACCAGTGACACAGTGTGTTGCTGGAATTCTAATGATGTGTTGGACTATGGGAGGAAAAACCTACGTATTGCTTCATATTTAAAAGGGTTTGATATTTTCAAGGGGTTTACTTCGTCATTCCCAGGAGTAACGTAAATTAAGCGGGTTTTCATACAAATAAGTTGGCCGATATAACACTAGTAGATGAGTATTGGCGACCCTGAAGCCAAACTAAGTGGATGGGGGAGTAGATGTTGGAGGAAATCTAAAATAAAAAGATGTGATTGCAACTCACATTGTAAAAAGTGTTTTTTTTTGTAAAAAAAGAATGCGATTCTTATGCACATAAAAAAAAAAAAACTAAAGATCAAAAATATGTTAAAGTATATAAAGACAGCGAGTATTTATTTGTGTTTGTTGTAGAGTATTTCTGGGAGATTACTGTATATAACAGCCCTGATGGAAACTTTAATGTAAGAATTCTAAGAATTCACCAACATACTGAGCACAGAAGATACGCTTTTTAAAAGTGACCGGAGAAAGGAATGTTTCACTAGGAAGCTTCTCTCCAAATAATGGCAAGTTTGTAAAATTGGCTCAACACGCAAAAAAAAAAAAAAAAAAAAGGGTTCACCATGCAGGAGGTGCAGACTCTGAAAATGAATTTATGCTGTGTGGAACAATTCTTCACATTAAATTAAATGATGATTATTAAGTTAAAGAAATGAGGAAAAAGTGCACAACGATACAAAAAAAAAAAAAAAAAAAGGTTGTCCATGCAATGACCTCATCATTAACCTCATTTCCCCTCTCATCTGTTCCAGCCACTCAGCATCAGCAGTATACTAATCACCGGCTTGATCATCTGTCACCATCTGCACCTTAAGTTTTTTTTTATGCTTGATTGATTCATAGGTCACCGTGTGGCTTAACAAACTAAAACCATTCCTCTGAAACTGCTCAAGGACGGGAATGAAAATGAGAGCCAAAGACCTGCCAAAACCGAGCCAAAAAAGTCCTCCAGGAAGCCTTGAGAACTATTCCTCAAGACTACATTAATAATACAAGAAGGTCTGGCTCTACGGAAGCAAACTGTGAGGAAATGAGGGACGGCTCTAGAGTTTCACACAGTTACCATATTTTGACTTTTTAGTGGGCTTATATATAGGCTCAAACATTTTCCGTAATGCAGAAAACTGAAGGGTTTTTATTTTCTGTTTTTCTGGGGGGTGGGACAACTCGGGGGGTGGGGGTGGGGGGGGGGGGGGGGGGGGGTTATTGTTTTTAAATATGGATATACAGTAGACATGCATAAGGCTACTTAGATCAACGTCTCCCTCCGTCTTTCTCTCTCTGTCCATATACAGTATAGTCTCCATTTCTTTCTGCCCTTCTTCACATACCTCCTGTATGAAATGAATGATGAACACCTTGAGAAATCCATTTGGACTGTTTATAAGTTTGAACTTTAACATATATTTTTGTATTCTGTTCTATTTATTATATAAAAAAAAACCCCAATGCATTCATTGGAATATGTGTGGCAGAAGTATCTTTGTCTCTTTGACTGTGTTTGTGCATGAAATTTGTGATGATATGATCCCGTCCGCAAAAGGACCCCCCACAGTGAAATGTATTTCAAGCTACTTATGAGAGAACAGCTCTTTCCAGTGAATCTTTTCAGTTGTTTGTTTAAAAGTGAATGGGGTGTGCAACAAAGAATGTTTAAAATATCATTTAAGAATGGTTATTGCTGAAGCTCAAACTTGGGAACCAATTTAAATGAAGAATAAAGTTGTTAATGCAATCACTCGCCGTACAAGCAGCATTGATGTTAGTCCACCTTTCTGTTGCAATACACATACACCGTGAGCATATAGCAGGTATAATACAATGCACATGTAGGAACTATATGCTGGTTAAGAAAAACAGATGGAAGGTAAACTGTAGGTGAAGGTGCTAAAGAGAGAAAAACTCTCAGTAGCAGGGACATTTGTCTTTAGTTGGTGTATTATTGATTATAATAAGAGGTTTGGGTAAGTTAAATATCCATGTTGGTTTAACAATTAAGAATAAGCCGGTACAAGCTGTTAATTACATCAAGCATCAGTCTGTGAACACACGAGCAGGAATTACTGTACAGTATGGTGGCTTTCAGTCTTTTGTTATCTGTCAGGCATATTAATTACACAGTTAAAACTACAACTAAAAAGACGAAATGTGCCTGTAAATAGATTAAATAAAAAGCCAACACAAAGTGCAGATGAATTCAGTGAAAAATGAGAAAAACTGTGACAGAATGCACAACCACATCTGCTTCGAAGATATGGCTCCCAACATGCCTACAGGTGAACCAGGGCAACCATGTCACCATCTCAAGGCTAATGTAAAGGGCTAGGTGGTGGCTTGTCATGGGGGCTAAGGCACAGCTTGGCTTGAGCGCTGTGAAAAGCTTGGTACAATGGATGGGATGGAATTGGGTTTGCTGGAACTGGTTCTTGGTAAGCTGGAACTTCTCATGGGTACATGGTTGGAACCTGACAGACATTGGGCCGAGGCTTGAGAAGCTGGTCTGACACAATGGATAGGTATGTGAGCTAAATCCGAGCTCGGCATGGGCACTGGGATGGAATTTTGTTTGCTGGAACTGGTTCTTGGTAAGCAGGAACTTCTCATAGGTACATGGCTGGAACGTGGCATCGGCACTAGGTCGAGGCTTGGGAAGATTGCGTCATAGAAAGGGTGCAGCATGAGCAGGATGTCACTGAATCTACAGTACAGATCAAGCAAGAAACATCAAATCTAGGAAACAAGCACAAACTTAGGAAGCCGGCTGGTGGTTGCAGCAAAAGCCTTCTTGCCAGAGCCACCCTTTTAGAGTTGCCTTCCTGCGCTGATTGGAAAGGGATTTCTCTGGCAGAATTCTCTGTTAACTATTTAATACCTCCTCAACCCTGGACTTTTCTTCGACCCAGCCATCACGATGACTATAGCTCACTCAGTAGTGCTAGAATTCAGTTTTTGCAGGACTTGCAGGAGAAAGGGGCACTGCTTACCGTTCATATGGCCCAGCTCCATCGGAGGTCAAAAGGGAGACCTCCCATGCTGGGTTCGAGACAGAGATAAGTTCAGTTTTTGTGAATTAAGCCTTGATGTTCCAGAGTTAAGCCCTGTTGGAACAGAGTTAAGCCCTTTTGGCACACAGTTAAGCCCTGATGATCCAGAAATTCTATTCTTCTATTCTATTGTTCTATTAAGCTACTCTTGCGTTCCTGTTCAACAAAAGGGAACAAAACTACTAGAAGGACAAACTTAAAATAATAATAATACTAATACTAATAATATAACAGAGATAATAATAATAAACACAGATAACAGCAGTTACTAAAATTTATCTTGTGTGTGGCAGCAGTCTTACTTATACTGTTTAGGAATGTAATAATAATAATAAAAACAGTAGCATGTAAAATTTTGGACACAAGTTTAGATTTTGTTCCCTACATCAATTCATTCATTTCTGGAACAATTCATTTTTTCTAAAACCATGAAAATACACATATAGCATTCAGTAAAACCACCACCACCAACAGAACTGTTATTTTAGGACATGATGATCAGCTGTTCAGGAACAGTTCTGCTAAAAACTGTATTGAGAAATGCATTTGCAAAACCCATCAAGCACCATGATGAAATGATGGTTCTCATGAAGACCATCCCAGGAAAGCAAGACCAAAACTTACCTCTGCTGCAAAGAAGTGCATTTAGAGTCTCAGAAATCGCCAATTAACAAACAGCACCTCAGATTAGTGGCATTATGAAGGCTTTACAAGTCATAAGAAGCAGATACGTCTCAATGTCAATTGTTCAAAGGAGATTATGCCATAATCATGTGTACTGAAGTGTGTGTTTGTGTAAATGCGTTATTTGTGATTGGATGATCATTATACACATATAATAATTTTTTTGCTGCAAGTAGGATGATAGCAGATTAGTGTTGTAGTGTTGTACGAAAGCTTTCATTGACCTCAGTTGGAGGTCCTCCACCTTTTTTATTCATTGTGATTACCATGCATCTCATTCTCTATAAACATTCATGTATGAAGGTTTATAGTCATTGCCATTTGTTCGTGGGAGGATGTGTATGTGGTCACGGTTGTTGTCAAGAAGTATGAATAAGTCAAGGTGTCCTCATCTAATGTATATTCATGAAATCAACACATCTCAGCACACACGGGTAGTGATTTACAAAATAATGCGTACTAATTTGCCTGTACAATGACATAAATTATGCGTCCAGAGTGCGATTGTGTTGAGGGCGATCTCCAACTGAATAATAATTAAATTGTACTCGGTATGCCACATAAAAATTCAATTATTGTTTTCAATAGTGCCTGTGAGATGACAGAGAGTAAAACTGACCTTGAGGCACGGGTATAAATGACTAAAGGCTGCGAGATGCGTTGAAGATCAGTGCATGAATCAATGAGTTTCGACATACAGTACATTAAGTGTGCATTATGCTAATGAAGTGTATGGCTCATTTAAATGCTGTCGGCGCTCATTGTTGAATGATATTTATATTTATTGTCTTTGAGTTTAAATTGTCTATTCATTAAGTCGTGAACTGCAAAATACATACACGCCATGTAGTGTTTTGCTGTGTTCTTTCATAGGGTTACTCAAGTTCAGGTTAATATTACAGTATATAAAACTTTAATTAACAAAATTCAAAGGTTTAAAGACAAAGTAGAAATATTATAGCGATACAGCAACAAATCAATGGACACATTCAATGGAAAATACATCTCCAACCAATCAAATGCTAGACAATAACAATTTTGCACTGAACTTACAGTACATCAAAATAAAAGTCTTAATGATATATATATATATATATATATATATATATATATATATATATATATATATATATATATATATATAAACTTAAAACACTGATAGAAAGGGATGAAAAATTCTCTTTAACATTATTCATTTAAACACATTCATGTCTTTGCTTCTAAAACCGATGTCTTTAATTGTGGTTTAATAGGATTATTTTTTACAGCAAACTACATAATGAAAGCATAATGAAACATACATACATCATAATTTGGTGTGACTATTGATATGCTTAATGCACAAAGTACGAGGCTTTAAAAAGCCCGTTAATCATTATAATGACCAGGATCACACATTTTTACATTGCTGGTTGCATACAGTAGCAAGTCAGTTATAAAAAATAAACAGCATAATTGTTTTATCATTGATGTTATTGTGGATTTAAAAGCAAGTAACATTGAACTACTTTAAAAGAAAAAAAGCTGTTTGTTTTGCTCAATCGAGGCAAATTAATTTTGGAACACTTTTTTTTTTTTTTTTTTTTTTTTTGGAAAATTCTCTTCGGTTTATAAATAATCATCCTAGGTTTATTATTATTTTTTTTTCACCTAGTCCTTTACAAGACAGCATTATGCCCATGCTATAATTTTTAAATATCTATTTATTATTCCAACTGTGAAAAAGAGCACTTGCATTGTTTTTGGTTCTTTTTTAAGACCTGATTCAGTAAATTCTGTCGTGGTTCATTCGAGCTAAAGGACTTGCCCACGTTCAGTATACTTCGCCTGCACATGCTGTTGCTTATAGAAGTGGAAATCAGCTCTAACATCATTCACATACAGCATTGTTCACATATAGAGAATGAACTGTACTGTATATGATAAACACTAGCCATCAGATTTGTTCAGAAAACATTTGTAGGAGCATTTGAATTTTTGAATAAAAATTAATTTGGTATTCATGATCCCTTTTATATATAATGATATAATATATCCCTGCTAATATATAATGCTTAGATAAGGGCTTTTGTAGTCTGTCAGATCACATGTTGCCTTAAATCATGTAATTAATGTGATTTACAGGTACAAATATATACCTTTTGGTCTGTTACTCGAGCTGGGTGATTGAATGATTATGAAATTTGAATCCATTTTCACTTGGCCAATTCATTTAATTTGGATCAATTTTTGACTTCATCGAACTTTTAAACATTAAATTGTATAAAATTGATAAACTCTTTAAAAGTCAAACACAGCTTTTACAGAATCTACATTTTTTTTGTGTGTGTTTTTCATAAATAGTCAGAGTATCATCACAGTCCTCTTCTTGTTTATGGGTTTGTTTGGATGGTTGCAATGTACTGTACCTCCAGCCTACTGGACTGATCTGTGTAGCAGAGGTTTGGCAGGAAAAGATGATTGTTGCTTTGTATGAGGAATGGCATTTAAGCAATCAACATCGAAGCATTTTAGTGGTTATTAGATACCTGTAGTAGTTTTTAATGATTCACAACCTGTAGAAATATAACTGCTTGAAAAAAAAAATGAAACATTAAACATTAGTGGCATTGAATCGAATCAAATCGGAAATCAGAATAACAAAAAGTCTCATCGAATCGAAGCTACAATCTACCTGTGATTTACAACTCTAGTTGTAGTATTATTTATTTATTTATTTATTTATTTTTTACAGTCGGCATAGATGTGAGTCGAAATAGTCTCCACTTCTGATTTTTTTTTTCTTGTGCTGTTTAGCCATCATTTCATGCATTCACAGATTTCTGTGCACTTTACCTTATATGTACTCTTCTGGCTGTGACTAATGTCAAATGATGTCAGGAGCAGAGCATTTTTGGGTGATTGGCCTTCATTATCATATGCAAGTAAGAGGAAATAATAAGAAAATTAGCTGTTCTGAAATATTTGGAATTTCACGTTCGGGTTTGGCCATAAAGATGTTTTTGGACTGGATGTTTTTTCTATGATGGCGTGTGACTGCAGGCACTCAATACGTAGATTAAGACTCAAATTCCTACAAACTTTTTTTTTTTTACTTTCCAACAATGAAAGTGAACTTCATATTAACGCAAACTCAACTGATTATTAGTTATATAGTCTATAATTTTTGTAGATTTTCTAATTCATTTCCATAATTGACATAATTCTGTGAATCTGCTTTATGACACTGACCATTAGTTAATGTAAAATCTAATCAAATGTAGATAAATTTTCAGAATAAGTCAAACAAGCATTATGTAACTTTCTCAGACATGAAATGATAGCTTCCTTTAATTTGTTTTATTATTTTTTATTTGATTTTATTTGCGATGGTGAGAAACGGAATTAGCCAATCAGGGGTCAGTATTTTTTTTTAATTAGTCTCCCGAAAGCTGCTGTTGAGCTAGCTATACTTCAAGATAAGAATAGAGACGTGTTCAGTTAATTGTGCTCTGCTTGCAGCACTTCACGGATAAGATTTAATTTTCTGGCAGTGACTAGCATAGTATTTGAATCATTTTCATTGGAACAGCTATGCATGCATTTTATTTCTTAGCTCTTCTAGCATTCTTAATATAGCAGGATGAGATGGATGATGTCGGGCTTTGCTTTTAACGAAAATGACACATTCTAGGAAACCTCACTGCCCCTGCTTTTACTACTTCCTGGAATTCACCCATAGTGCATGAGCATATTGAGTTTATCCGTTTAACTATACAGATCATGCTGTGATTTTACTTATCATATTTCCTCACCTCGACTGAAATTATTTCCTGTCTACACCTCGGCTATTGATTTAAAGTGTGAAATCTATTTTTTTTTTTCTGCTTTGAAAGGTCAAGCATAATGAGATGTGCGGAATGAGATTTAACATGAACGGGTATTGACATCAGTACTCGGCCGCACTCGTGCGCGGAATTGTGTAATGCTACGCTTAAAAAAAAAAAGAAAAATACAAACCAATAAGTAGTGAGTGAAATTAAGCAAGTGAACTCTTTTGTTTCCAATTAACCCACCATATGTCGTGTGTCTGTTTATTATAATTCCCTGTTTTTCAATTACCAGCTGTTTAGAAGGAACACAGACATACTGTACAGTATGCTGACACCTACACACACTGTGTATAGAATAGCGCACAGCATTATAGTCATCCTTTTAATCTCTTTGTACATTGTTTACATTCAACTCTGACTTTACTGTCTGTATACATGAAAAGTGAGAGCTAGAATTTTAGAATCAGAAAGATGAAGGGATTGAACTTTGTCATCCAGGTAACTAACCAATGGCATCTTTATCAGACTTCATCACAGTGCTGTTGATATATATATATATATATATATATATATATATATATATATATATATATATATATATATATCATAATTGTTCCATAAAAACAACCCAAATTGGGTAACCCAGCAAAATGGGTTATTTATTTAACCCAGCAAGATGGGTAAAATATTCAATCCAAATGCTCGGTCATATTTAACTGTAATGCTGGGTTAATTCTACCTCACAAATAGGTTATTATTATTTTTATGTTTTACATGTCTATGGGTAAAACAGTTTAAACAGTTAAATTACTTTGATATACTGGTCTATTACAAAAAAAAAAAAAAAAAAAAAACTAGAAGTTTTGCAAACCATACATATAGGCAATAAACACCCAATTAATTGTACAAATCATAGAAAAAAATATTTATATTTATTTTTCAAAAGCATAAAATCAGATAATACAGAACAGGTTTAACAGCGACATCATTACGATACTATTACTCAGACGCACTAATGCCTGAGAGCAGTGCTGGTCATTATCTCCCAACATCAGGATGTAGGTGTACGGCCTCGACACTTCAGCCTGCTGGAGATATTCCACGGTGTTCGTCCCAACCTTTGAGAGAAAGAGATTAAAGAAAGTAAAAGTTTATGGAAAAATCGAGAGGGTTGGCTAGTATTCATATTTGTAAGAAGATTAGTGTTTTGTAACAACCCAGCTTTTTATTTTCTCAAGCACTGAGATTAATAAAGTTCTAATGTTAATGTGGTTGCTACCGCTAGCAACCTAGTTACACTACAGTTAACAGTTTAGCTTTCATTCATCACTTTACCATCTTCATACACCCTGCAAGCATTCTACAAAGAAAGTTAAAAAGCTCAGACATTTTTTGCAGTTCCTTTCATACACATGTTGGGTGCTTTGGTTTGGCTAGCTAGCAGCCATTGTCAGATAAACTAGCATGCTATTCTACCTCACAAAACTTTCATCCTGAAAAACTTTTCAGGCTGAAAGTTTGAGTGTAACTTTAACACGGCAAGAGTAATAAATGTTACATATGGTGAACAAATTACATTATAGGTGATTGAAAGTGTGTATACAGACCTTGTATTTAACGTTTACAGTTCCTCTTAAATGCGTGAGGAGGAAGCACCCTCATCAGCAGCCCCTCAAAAAAGACACGAAGCTGACACAGCCACTGAGTACACCGGTGAACTTCGGGGGAGGGGCGGTCTTGTCTGGGTTAGCTGGGTTAAACGAAAAGTACCCAATTCCCTGTAAATAACCCAGAAAAACGACCCAACAGAGGCAACCCAGCATTTGGGTAGTAAAAACAACCCAGCATTTTTTAGTGTGTATAATCACACAAATTCCCACTTTTGAATACACCATTTTTGTTATTGCAAACCACTGCAAAGCCAAACCCCTGAGGAAAATGGCAATATTTCTGTTTATATATAGCTTTTAACAATGATCATTGTCGCAAAACAATTTTAAAGAATCAAAAGAAAATTAGGGAAATAGGAATGAATGACCAAATAACCAAATGAGGGAGAGTATCTTGTCATATAAGGTCACATTAGGAGGGAAATCTAATTTGCTTGTCTGGTCAATGAAAAAAGATGGAAAAGCAGGATTTTTTTTGTTTGTTTGCATATCCACACACAATGGAGCCCCATATGAATGTCTAAAAATAACCAAAAAAGTACTTTTTACATAATAGGTCCTTTTTAAGCATTTTTGAGCATTCTGACGATCTATTTCTGTCACAACTTGCAACGAAAAATTTAATCCTAACATAATAGACATTTAAACATTTTACTAATAAGCTCAGTTAGGTCACCACTGCAACAGCTACTGATATCTAGACCAACTGTAGTGCACAACTGACTGCAGAGAAGTGCAGAAACAAATGATCATCACATACATATATACATATATACAGTACACAGTGCTCATAGCTGAGCATTTCTGACCTTGGACAGTTAATTGGCTTGTGTATGTGCATTAATTGACTGCACAGGCGCGTTGCGACCGTGACCTTGGTTGCTTTATGAATACAAACTAACGGTATGATTTAACGTCTGGAGTCCATGGCTGCTGCATAATACCTTAATAAAATATCAGAAATGAGCAGTTTTCCACAAGGTCAGGCAAAGAAATTGGTTTCTGTGTTTTAGTACGGGGTTGAATGTCATCGCATAAAAACGACTCTTTGCTCATGTTCACAGACAGTCGTTTGTGTCTGATTCAGTGACATGAAAAATGCAATCATTTAACTAACTCTAGTAGGTATAAATGTAATGAGTAATAAATCGTTGTGTGATATTACAGATTTTACAAGTTTAAATGTCAGATGTCCAGACATTTTTTTTTTTTACGTAATATGGATCAGTAACTGTAGCTCGTCAAATGTCAGGGTGTTTTAGATAACGGCTTATTTTAGGACACTTTAAAAGGACTTGATGAAAGAAAATTTATGGCTATCGGGAAAATATCTAGGAAAGGCTATATAAATGTTACATCAAAAAGAAAAGTCACGTCATATTGTTATGCATAGCTTCTAAAAGTAGCTCAAACATAAAATGAAGAATATGAATAGACTCCTACTTTGTAAATGAGTAGGATTAATTGATTATTTATTTATTTAATTGCTAATTAATTGCAAATGCTAATTGATTAGCAAAAAAAAAAAAAACAAGCTCCATAAAAATGCTTGTTTCTTTAATTACTGTAAACATAATTTTAGTATTACAGGGAATATGTGATGTTTTTTTGATGTATAAAAATTAAAAAACAAAAAACAATAAACAATAAATTGTTTACCACATTACCTTGTATTCTATTCAAATTCAACATTTTATCCATGTTGAGACGTTCCAGTTAAACAAAACCGTTCCAGCGAGCCACAGGAATTATTAACATATGAGGTACAGTATGGGGGAGCGCAGCAATATCCATACAATTGGCATAGATGTGAGTCAGTGTTCTATGGATATATGACATCGAAGAAAGACTGGTGTAAGAGATAAAGACATGGGAAAGTTCACGCAGTGTCAGAAAACTTTACAATTAATCATGCACACTATACAACTATACAACTATAATATGACATATGACTTGTAATTAAATACGTTATATGATTCAGTGACCAGAAAATAAAAAAGAAGGTAAAGTTAGTCCCGACTAAATTTAAATTGTACTAAAATGGTTTAAATAGTTTGCAAGGGAATAATTATACATTACTTATATAAAAGGATATGAAAGGATGGGTATTAGCAGAAGTTGTGATTGTCACTGTGTCCATATCCATGTTTGCTCAATATACAGATAGATAAAAGTAGTGCAAATAGATGAACAAACTAACATGACTGGTTGAAATCTCAGTAAATAAAAGAATATTCATGCATTATAAAGCTTATGTAATACTAGGAAAGTCGGGGTGTGTCTGTATGTGGATTTTGCGTGAACAGACTGAGGGATTAGTCCAAGTTGTTGGACAGGTTCAGTAATTCAATTCACAGATTCCAATAATACCAATAATTAAATTTACAGATGTTACAATATTTTACAGTTAGAGCTCTTAATACTTCACAATACAGCATTATTGTAGAATGTTAGGGTTACCTTTTTTTTTTCTTTTTCTTTTTTTTCTTTTTTTTTCTTTTTTTTTTTTTTTGCAAAAGTGACTTTGCAAATTATACATATTACCGTATGTGTTTTGAATGAGACCAGGCTTGCTGTTAATCCAAAATCCATCAACATTGCATTCATTTCTCTTCACCTGTTAAATAAAAACGAATTCAGAGCTGCAACAAAACAAATCTTTTATTAAACAACTCAATAGTTTAAAACCAGCTTTTCAGAACCTGAACTGAAATTCTTGAAAGTCCTTGCAACCAGAGTCTGAAACCTCCTCCGAACAAAACGACCATTAACAAGAAAGATAGCATTAACTAAAATATTATAAGATGCTCTTCACACCCAATGGACTTTAAAGTCAGAGTTGCAACAAAGCAAGGCCAAGTATTCATGAAAAATGCCTGTTTAGTCTTAGCAGAACAATCCGAAATCATAGCCGAAGATAGAAATGAGGTGACAATAATATCAGAACAATGGTATTCTATTATTTGCAGTATTAAAGAACACTTATTCAATTATTTCCTATAGATCTTAACGTATACGCTATATGTAGATGTAAAGTTGTTAAAAACTATTTCTGTTCAGATGCGGAAGAGGAGAGTACTTATCTTTTGCCTTAGACTAATGCTCAAATTTATTTACATGTTAATTGCTACAAAGAAGAAGAGAAACAATTCTGTTGCAAGATTGTTTGCGATCAAACGCAGTATACAGTAGTTGCTTTAACATAACCTCAGGCAGCTGGTCCTCTGGTCGGAGATTTCCAAACCAGTCATGCCTTGGGAGGACGACAACAGTAGCATCAGACAATGCACACCAACAAAACTGTTTTAGTATTCACAGCAGAATACACAGAATAAACAAGGCATGGATTTACATTAAAACTTTTATACAAATCACACCACTGCACAGACCGCATGGAGGTCTCTGTAATACTGCTGTTCTTTAACACACCAAACTGTGAAATGCTTCCAAAATAAGGAGTGGTCTTAGGGCACCATGAAGCAGATCGAATACATCACTTCATATTTAGCTAATTGTGGATGTAAAAATGATTTTGGCTTACATGATTTGGTTAAAAATGACTTTTGGTAGTAATCCCAGTTTGCTGCTTCTTTTGTTGGGCTTTAATTGGAAATCTCCAATTATAGTACTGTACTGAATGCACAGGGCTTTTTACATGCAACTGTAGGGTGAGTGAAAAGTAATTAGGCATTAAAAATGGGTGATAAAGTCTTTGTTTTTTATACAAATTTCTTGAAAAAATTTTTATTACATGAGAAAATGAAAGCAAATCTTTAAATTTTGTTGTAGTTACTGGTGGCATCAACCAGTTTCCTCACATGGCCGGGCATGGAATGCACAGTCTTCTAAAGGAAGTCATTTGGAATATTGCTTTGAACCTCCAGAATCCATGGGTCCAAATCCTGAGGTGTATGAGGCTTTGTCCTGTACACCTCCTCCTTTGCGCAGCCCCACAGGAAAAAAATCACTTGGAGTGAGGTCTGGACTTCTAGGAGGCCATTCATGAGGTCCGCACCGTCTCAACCAATGTTCTGGAAAATGCTGATCTAAATTTGAACTCCTATTAACTATCATCTATTTAGAGACTATTTTTATCATGACTCCAGTGACACGACAAGTTATATAGCCATTCAGTATTGCCTAGTTAATTTTTACCCAGTCTATACATCATTACAGGATGGTAACTCATATAACCTTGTGACACACACACACACACTCTCACACACACACACACACACTCTCTCACACACACACATGCATAAACAAATCTAATCTATTCCTATTACTATGTTTTTCACAACAAAATGAATTATTTAAAATGTGCCTGATTCTCATTAATCCCTTGAGGAACACCGTCACAAATAAATAAATAAATAAATAAATAAATAAATAAGTAAATAAATAAATAAACATTCAAAGGTAATACACACCTCATACAAATGGTAAGACAAGTCAGGTCCAGCTGAAATCCACACCCTTTTGCTATCTATTTTTCTGATAGCAAACAAACAAACAAACAAACAAACAAACAGCAAATTAGCTTAACCAAATTCTCAATTCAGCTTACTGATGAACTATATCCAAAATGTCTGCCAATATTAAACAAGTAGTGCTGGGCAGCAACATGATTTTTATTTATTTTTTTGGTATCCATGTAACCCGGCTCATGGTTACACAAAGTTAGTTTTGCAATGCGATATACAAATATGTTTGATTATTTGCTAACTTGTATACTTGTCATACATTCTCGTTTGTGTAGATAATAATTTTAATTGTCTATTTTTATTAATTTGCCAAACTTTACACAAGTGCATATTTAAAATGCATCCCAGTGTGCAAGATCATTGTTCCTGGTACGCCAAAAGAAGAATAACGTAAGAAGAATAATGCCCTTCCAGCCACGAAGTAGAGATGGGAGGCATGGACTTCTGACCCGGACGCTCAGCATCCAAGGGTTTTTGTGAGCACTTCACCTGGATATAATGCTTTACAACAGATTAAAAAAGCAAAAACAAACAAACAAACAAACAAACAAAACAACAACTGTATATACTGAGACAATTATTGTCCGAGTGTAATAAAGAAGCAGTGTTCTTTTGACTTTGGCTGCTGTTGCTAACACCCCAAGAAGACAAAGTGTTAAACTACAATAATTGTACATAGCATTTTCCTTTTAGAGCTCATCCAGAATGCCAGGGTTTCCGAGTAGTTTGAAATGACTGTACAGCATTTTCAATGTGAAAGGATGTGGTCACTCGTTCTTCAGCTTAGCAATTGAAATGGGCGGACCGGCCCATTTGTTGTACTGTAGAGAGTAGGTAATGGGTTGGTCTTTGTGGGTAGTAAGTTGTATTCATTAGCTGAGTCAAATGTCTTCTGTCTGTACCATCTGAGCCCCTCAGTGCTCTAAAGGTCTTTCAATTCCCTCTGCTTCTTTTTGAGACTCTCTTCAGTTTCCTTTGGTGGATTTCACTCAGCCATATTGGCCAGCTGGTCCTCTAGCTATGTCTTCAGGTGAATTTGAAACCCTTTTCTACTGCCTTTATCTTTAAAAAGCACTTCCGCCAATCACATGTTCTACACACATTTTTATTCGAGCCAAATTGGATCCATAACCGCTGCCAGTTACAGTGCCATTTCTTATGATATTTGCACAGCTTTTGGGATGCTGACTTAGAATAATCTTGGCCACTGTCAGACACTGAGATTTTGATGGATTGAATTCAGTCAGCCCTCATTTCATCAATAATTATTCATACCATTTCCACGTGGTCTCTAGCAGATGGACATTCCTCCAGTAAATTGTAAATCCAGCAGGCACTCTGTTTCAAGGAAATTTTCACCCTAGACACTTAAATTCACAGTAATTATGGAGTTATAACTGCTTAGAGACGGAGTTCTGGAAGTGGATTGGGATTCTCTATATAATAGTCCTGAATAATATGTCAGTAAGGTCTACTGGAGTCAGTGTCGTACATGTTACTCCTGTAACAGCACCACATATGACCGGCCTTACTGTATGTAAATATGACAAGTTACAGGTGTTTGAAGTGTTTTAATGAATTAATAAATAAACAAATGGCTCTGATGCATCTTCCTCCTATCAGTGGTCCTGGATATGCGTCTCCAAATTGATTGGGGTCTAACTTAATTAACTGGACATACTGTAATTAGGAAAGGCACACACATGTCTATATAGGGTGTCAACATAAACGGTATATGTAAGAGTAAAAACAAGGCCATGAGGTCAAGAGAATTTGAGATCAAGAGAATCTGTAGATCTGCAAGACAGAACTGGGCCACGGCACAGATCTGGGAAAGATACAAGCAACTTACTGAAGCACTAAAAGCACCAAAGAGCACGATAGAGTCCATCATTTGTAAATAGGAGAAATATGGAACAACTATCTGTCTTCCCAGATCAACAGTCAATCACAGAGGTGCAGCATCATGCTGTGGAGAGGGTTTCCCTGCAACTTGGACTGGGAGCCTAGTCAGAACAGGCGGGAAAATATAATGCAGAAAAAACACAAAACATAATGGGAAGAAATAACCAGAAGCATACGGAATCGCCAAGAAAACACAGGAGCGGCTTAAGAACAAGTCCTAGACCAGAACTCAATGGATGATCTCTGGAGAGACCTGAAAATGACCCATGAGACCTAGTTGAGCTTAAAGGATTCTGCTAAGAAGAATGGGGGGGGAAAAAAACTAAAACCAAGGTGTGCCAATCTTGTAGAATCATCCCCAAGCAGAGTGAGGCTGTCATTACTGCCAAAGCGGCTTTAACCAATGACGAAGTGAATGGGTCTGTATACTTATGTGTATAGAATAGGTTTTTTCTTCTTTAATGTATTGTGTGTAGAATGATGAGAAAAATCATTTAAACCGATTTTAAGATTGGAAATGTGGAAAACTTTCCATCAGCATTGTATAGTGTATCACAGAAGAAAAAAAAAAAAAGGTTTTATGATTTAAGAAACATTATCTAACACATACAGTACCTTCAAATTGTCATGCATTGAAAATGCTCTGACACTAGATGCTCTAGTGTCCTGGTCTTTGACGAATTTTACTGCTGGCCATCTTGTTTTTAGGGCTGTAGTTTATCCCCTGGTGGGCTTTTCTTATATCTTCTCTCAGTCATATTGACAGGTCAGTCTATATCTGGGTGGGCGTGATGAGATATAATCAGTGGTGTGCCGTTCAGGTTGTACCTTCTTAATGGATAATAATCAAAGAGGTCTCCTTGCTTAGCGCACACATATTCTGACTCATGCACTACCTCTGTTGGACTGTGAATGCCAAAATCATCAAGCCTCCCTGACAAAATCGCTACAATGCATCAAAATTAACATAACGTGAAGGCCATCTTCATCTTGTCTTAGACCAATATGTATTCCTCTTTTGTACTTTCTCAGTTTTGCAGTGACAGCATTAGCAGTGACAGTATTGTCATGTGCAACTGAATAACTAACAGTCACTAACTTGTAGGTCTCAGCATAGTTACCAACATAGAATTCAGTTCCCTTTTTCTTACTGGATAAGAGAAAGGAAAGTTTGCTAGCAAGTCATCATCAATGTAAGCATAAAACCTATTGATATTTACAGAAAACTGAAAGCGCAGAATGGCAATCAAACTCTTGGCAGTAGTAAAACCTTTGAATGGTGCAAATATTTTAAAGCAAGCCATACGTCCAGGAATGACAATCCCGGCTGAGGTGGCTTGGAGCCCACTGCAGTTGTTCCTGTGAACATTCAGCGAGTGGATTCCCTTGGATAACTTTTTCGCCAACTTGTAAAAGAGACACATCTGTCTGTGGGAACTGTACATGTAATCATTCGCCAACACTGGAACTTGGTTGGGAGGTATTGCCACATCCCCTGTACAGTCCTGTCCTTGCCCCAAGCCATGTTCCTGGGAGTTCAGCATGAAGTTCAGACGTCAAGCAGGTAGTCAAGTCATGGCTTTGGCTTATTGAGAAAACCTTCCACCTTAATGCTATCTAAGCTGAGTGCGATAGTGTAGCAGGGGATTATATCGAGAAATAAAGAGATTTTTGTTACTCTTATAAGCGTGTTTTTTTTATTCTGCACAATCAAAAGACCATGTTCGAGTTGAACACAAGTCGAATGTCTGTTCAAGCATTAAGTATGCTTGAAGGAACTGGTATGGTTTTGCTAGAATACCACACAGATTCTTTCAATTGTGCAGTTTTCTGGCACAGTGTTGGAAGAAAGTCCTATATTCCAACTTTCAAATCTCAATCATGAAAAATGGATGATAGATTCAGCCTTACTAAAGATAAGCTCTGGATATAGACCGAGATCCTGTAATGACGCTTTGGTTTAGGGGGGTGGCATGGAAAAAGCTCCACTCTGGACTGGATTATTCCTCATGGAGGACATTCAGGTATGAAGTTTCATCAATAGTAATTGCTGGTAAAGAAATCTCCTTGCCATGAGCAAACCAACTTCCAAGCAACATTCTTTGCAGTGATTCTTGATTCTGTCCACAGTTAGCAGAGGCTGTGCTTTTAACAGGTAATTCTGGACAGCACATCCACTTATTGTAACTTCTCATTCGTTGGGATGAACTCTTGAGGTTTGCTTACATTTTCAAGGTACAGCAAGTTAAAAATCTACTTCTTTTAAATCTGAATATGTGAACTGTTTTATCCCACTGATTCTTAACAATAATGCCCTCAAAAAAGTCATGTCTGAGACATGGTTGAAAATCTGGCTGGCAAAAATGGAATATGATATGATTGTTTAGTTTTCTTTAAACAAGTACACAACAAACTGGCAAAGGAGCCCTGCTTAATTTTTTTCACAACGCCACCAATATTATGAGAGCAAATAGAGAAACTCTGATATCGTTGTCATCCTTTAGAACAATACAGCTGTCCAGTAATTATTTGAAATCTTTAATCAGTTGCCTGAAAACCATTTCCTGTTGAAGTAACTTGTAACGATGAACAAGCTGCATTTGATCAATATTTGATCTCTTGTAGGCCAGGATGTCACCAAGTGTCAGATAATGCCTTGCATTTTTTATTATTTTTTTTTAGCCCAATTCTAGCAGATTGATGACCTCAAAAGCCTATTGATAAAGGATCAAGGCTAATGAAGATGTTTCAAGTGAAAGTAAGACATTCTGTCCTAGCATTCCGCCTACCCCATAGAATCCTCAAACACATCACGGGTAGAGAGGAGAGAATGTGCCTTTTCATTGCTTTTTGAAAGACTCAAATTCAAAGAAAGATGTACAGTAAGAGTTTCCTTTATTGCCTAGTAATGTGTAAAGCACTCTTTTCCTGAAGCATTTCTATGTAGATACGATAGCAGAGGTTCAACATAATTGAACGCATGCATTGTATGTAAAATGTTTTTGTGTTTTTTTTAATCGATCATCTTTTGTGAGTTTCTCAATAATATTTAGTCCAATAGGTCAGACACCCCAAGCGTGAACAATTTCTCTTCGAATTTCTAACATAAAATGCAACTAAGCAATATCATGAACCTCTGGGACCCTCTTCAATTATAGTCTGAGTTATTCATGCTTCAAATAAATTAAATAAAAAAATAGGCAAGTTCTTTATCAAAAAAGAAATGAATAAATAAACAAAGGAAATCTGTACTGTCATAAAATTTCCATGAATCCAACTGTTCCTTAATCTTACAGTTTATCAGATGGTTGAAAGGCTGATGCACTGTTTAGGATGTTGAAACATCACCTTTTTTTATACTGTATGTACTGTAAAGCCTTACATTTTGTGTATATTCTGAAATATATGAAATGCAAATGTAAATTTTTTATGTCGTACAAGTGAGGTGGGGGGGAGGGGGGGGGGGATTTAATCTCATGCCCTCCTGTCCAGTATATGGCCTTTGAAAATGTTTAATATTAAATAAACGCCTTCAGATTTGTAAATACAAATAAAGACGTTTCATATAGCAAGTAAAACCTATTATAGTTTTGTTTCTATCACAAGCACACTTTATACAGTGATAGATTTCTGGGCTAAGAAGTGCACAAAAAAAAAAAAAAAGAGAGAGAAATGGAGAATAAACCAGAGATTTACCCATGGACATGATTTTACGATTTCTAATTTTAAGACTATACAGTAGGTCCTAAAAAGCAATAGGTGTAGTTCAGTTTAAAGCTTTTTGCTGAGCTGTTTCATTATCTACACTTTAAAATGTTCTGTAGAGTGCAGCAAAGGCTATCAAACCTAACCTACTTCTTAGCAAAAAGCTAGCAGCATTCATTCAAAAATCTGTCACATTACAAAACACAGAAAATATTTACACAATTAGATAACTTGCATTTTATTAAAAAAAACAAAACAAAACAAAAACATGTTGTATCCCAGGAGACTTGGAACATGAGGCAAAGTACAGTACACCATGAACAGGGTGCCAGTCCATCGCAGGTCATACATTCATGTACAACAAGTTATTAGACCTAGGTAGCACAGTAGGTACAGTATTGTAGCTTCTCATTTCCCGAACAACCATGTCAGAAGACATATCCTGTGGTTGTGGCAAAGGTGTTACAGCATTTCCATAGGGTCAAATTATTGTCCTGTTTTAAGCAAAGAAAACAACGTCAGTGATTTAATGAACCTATTAAAATTGGAAGGATAGTGGTGAGCCATCATCTTCAAGAAAAAAATGTGGTCAGAAAAACATCCTGAATGACATCCTGTGATGGGAGATTACTTAAACTCTTAGTGAAATCAATACATAAAAAAAAAAAAACAACAACAATCGAACAAAAGACAGTAAAATTCACAGCTATGTATAATAGTAAAAGTAAATGCATTTCCACACACACAGTGCAAAGAGAGCTCAAGGGATTGGGACTAAACAGCTGTGTAGCCCTAAATTTGTTATGGAGCATAAAGAATGAAGCGTGCAGCATTGGAAAAAATAAAGTCCAGTTGTAGCCTGTTCCGGAGTAAGGGCTGCACCAGGGTAAGTAGAGAGGCAGATGAAATGGCGCACACATCATGGTACAAGCCTGTGACGGCAGTGTTTTGACCTGGGGTTGCTTCTTTTGCTCAGATCTAGGCTCAGCAATGATATACTGTACTGTAGGTCCAAAAATCCAAATATGTCCAAAAGTCAGCTGACGGCCTGAATGACCAGGTTTTTCATCAACTGGTTCTTTCTTCCCTGATGACACGGGAGTATTCCAAGATGATGACGATGTCAGGTTTCTTCGGGCTCAAATCGTGAACGAATGGCTCAAGGAGTATGAGAGATCATCTTCACACATGGATTGACCACCACAGAGTCAAGGCCTCTTAACCCCAGTGAGAATCCTTAGGATGTGCTGGAGAATGCTTTACGCAGTGGTCCAACTCGCTCATCATCAATACAAGGTCTTGGAGAGAAATTAACGTGACTCTGGACTCTGCAATAAATGTTTTGATGGAAATAAAAGTATGTGACATTGCATAAGGTGATCGAAACGATGTCACAGCCGTAATCAAAGCAAAAGACAGTCCAGCCAAATATTATAGTCTGTGCTTTTTTTTTTTTGGCTGGGCAGTGTAGTTTCTCTCCTAGTCTACAGGTGACAAAGCTAATCTGTGTAGCTCTTTTTAGCTTCACCCAATCTATATTTAGCTAGCTGATGTTTCAGGGGGAGAAAAAAAAATTGCAGACAGAGCTTGAGGAGAATACCAAATCTGTCTAGGGGCAAAACACAACTTGGTTAAGATAATGGGACGTGCAACCACTCATCCGAATTAAACAACATTGTTCTCACCAAAGTGCTGACGGTTGCTCCTTTGCTTCTGTCATCAAATGCTGCTTCCCCCCCCCCCCCCCCCCCCCCACCTCCCACATTCAAGCCCAGCTTTACATAACATACAGTCAGAGCACCACTTGTCTGTTATTTTCCAAAATAGAAAATGCTGTCAGCTACCGTAATTATTTTGGATTCACAATGCGATATATTTGAGATATAAAGTTAAACTTTGGCGAAGTTATTGCAGAACTCGATTGTAGAAATTATTGCAAGTTGTTACAGTGTAGCTAATCATTAGACTGTACCAATGCGGCATGTTACCTGAATTATGCGAAATATGATCCATGTTGTACGTAGTGTTAAAACTCTTTCACGGGTCATTATACTGTATGCAAATAAACCACTTTCAGATGTGCTGTCATAGGAAAATGTATTTTTAAAAATATTTTTCTGACTGACAATAATAATACATTAAATAACATGTCCTCATGTAGGACGTAGGAAAACGAAACGTAGAAAAAAATGTATGACTTAAACTGACTGTCCAGGAGTTGGGTACATTTTTGTTTGAAAGTGTGATTTCTTTAAAACCTGCGCTTGATTTCTCTGTTTGCTCCTATTTATTTATTTATTATTTTTGGTAACGTCATGAATTTGTAGACCATTCAATGTCACTGTAGTTTTCTAAAGAATCAGGGTCATGTTATAGAAAGTGATTTGTTGTTAGTCTTTCGGCTGCTACTGTCGAGAGGTCACCAAAGCGAACTATCCAATCCGCACACAATGTTGGCACTGGTTTCACGGCAGATGCCCTTTCTGACCCAACCCACCTATTTTAAGCCTGCCTTGGGACCGGTGGCTGGGGTTTGGGCATTGGGTGGAAATTGAACCCATGGTTCACATGGCAGGCGAGAACCAATGGCCTATATATATATATATATATATATATATATATATATATATATAGTGTATATTTCTTATTTCTTCTTTGTTTTTTTCTTCTTTGTTTTTTTCTTTTTCTGTTTATAACTCGTCGAAAAACCTTAGAAATGAAATATATTCAAAGAAATAATAGATTAATATATTAAAATTTGAACAAAGATACACACAATATTCTTAAATCAGTGTTATACTGTATATAAATTAATATTAACATTTTACAAATTTTAGATGAAAATGCCATGCAATTGTGAACTCTTCAAAACTGAAAAAAAAAAAAAAAAATGAAACCCCTGAATGCATTACACATCTGTTCAAAGCTATACTATTTATTTTATTCAAATATTTTAGGCAAAGCCTTAAAAAAAAAAAAATCTCATGGACACTCTATATACTTTTTAATATTTAATACAGAGGGGCTCAAGAAATGTATGCACACTGAAACATGAAGAATATACGCCTCTCTTCTGATGGTCACATGACAGCATCATGGCAGGACTACTGATATCTTTAGAGGGAACTGCACATACAGTAATACTGCACATTGCTGCCATAATATAATTTGAGTTTTAAAAAAGGGCCTAGATAACAACTGTTGAAGTGTGTGCCCCCCCCCTGTATTTTAACAGAATAGAAATTCTTGTGACTTGCCATTATGACACCGTTTTTGTCTTATGCCGTTAAGTAATAAAGAATTTGGACATGCATACAAATAAATTATGCACGAAAGTATCAAAAGGGCTGATAGGAATTCTTGTATTTGGTACAGATGATTGATGGTATGAAAGTGCTCACTAGCCCAAACCGACAAAAAATAATTTTGCTGTCATCTGCGCTTGCTTTTTCTGGTTGCTCTTATTTATATATTTATTTATTTATTTATTTATTATCGTTTTTGAAACGCCATGATTTTTTATCGAAACTGAGTCTCAGCCTTGTTGTGAATGTTTTACCGTAAATCAAGGATGAAATAGTTACACCTTTCTTCAAGTTGCTTTCTTCTTTTGCTCTTATCCGGTTTCTTCTCCTCCTTCGTTCTGCCTCTGTTTGCACCTGTTGTAGTCAGAGGGAATGTAATTAGTGCAGGAGCGTTAGTGCTGTAAGAAATAAAATAAAAACTCTTTCTACGGCTTGCCAAGTTTGTGCATCTTCCTGAGAGCCTCAGTCCTTGGTGATAAACTGCCTTTCAGCATATTAGTGTTTTTATTTTTTCACATTCTCTCATGTGTTCTTTGTCCATTTTGTCCATCTCTCTCCCTCTTTTTCTTTTTGTGTGCCTTTGTAATTACTCTCACAATCATCTTGTTTTTATCCTCTCCGAACCTCTTCTGCACAGGGTGGGTTTTGTCACACCCTGAAATATCTGTCTCGCCCCCTTCTGTCCTCCTTTTCCTCCATGTATTTTGTTCTTTTAACAAAATGCTTGCGGCACAATATAGCAGTCACACAGCACACACAGGGAAAAGCTATTTCTGCACCGAATTGAACCTTGACCACTTACAAGCTGCATCAACGTTTTGAGCAGTTACATACTGCAAGGGACATTACTGTACATGAGATCTTACAAAAAGAAAAAAAAAGAACAGGATTCGCACATGCAGCTCTGAAGCCTCCAGGTCACATCGAATCCTTATAACCCAGAGTACCAGCCTTAACTGATATATAAATGGTATCTAACAAAACCGTTAACAACATCTAACAAAACATTAGTCAGTAGACCAAAGTGTTTTTAATGTGTTTTTAATGGTTCTGTCCTAGTAGGTCTTTTTTATAAAGTTTTTGAAATGTACAGAATATTGGATCTTCAGCTCATCATTTGCACAAACATGTATTTGTTTCTTTAAAGGTCCCATATGTTACTATTTCTTTAAGGAGTTAATACAAGTTTTAAAACGCCCCTAAAGTGTGTCCATTAATGCGCCAGCTGAAATACCATTCCGATAATGTATTTTCTTATACTTCAATCTTCTACAATCCGGATTTCGGAAGAAGAAGTTGGGATGTTTCTTTAATTTAAAATGAAAACTAAAAGCCTTTCAAATCACATGAGCCAATATTTTGTCCACAATAGAACATAGAGAACATAAATGTTTAAACTGAGAAATTTTACAACTTAATACACAAAATGAGCTCATTTCAAATTTGATGCCCACTATAGTTCTCAAAAAATTTGGGACAGGGATGTGTTTGGGACCATGGTGTAGCATTGCTTTTTTTTTTTCTTTCCCCCCCCCCTCAAAACATTATAAAGACATTTAGGGCATTAATGCTTCTGAAATTTTGGTGTTGGAATTCGGTCCCATTCTTGCCTTATATAGGTTTCTAGCGGTTTCTAGTTTCTGGTCATCTTTGACATATTTTTTGTTTAATGATTCACCAGATGTTCTCTATAGGTGAAAGATCTGGACTGCAGACAGTCTTCTATTATGAAGCCATGCTGTTGTAATATCTGCAGTATGTGGTTTTACATGGTCCTGCTGAAATACACAAGGCTTTCCATTAAGCATATATTGCCCTTTGTATACCTTTCAGCTTTCCAAATCATGCAATCATGCCTTCCGAAACATGCAAGCTGCCCATATTGTATGCACTTATGAACCCTAATACCATCAGAGATGCTGGACATCTAAATGGTGATAACTTGCTGGAAGGTCTTCCTCCTCTTTAGCCCGGAGGACATGGCGACTGTAATTCCCAACAAGAGTGTCAAATTTCGACTCGTTTGACCATAGAACACTTGAAACAGTCCATTTTAAATGACGCTCTGCCCCCTCTGCCTTGTCCCTTATGTAAAATAACCTCCCTCATTCCTCTCGCCATAAGAATTTGCACACATGTACTGAATATAACCTTCTCATAATCATGGTATATAATATATGACTTTATTGCATCTATAATGCAATTATAGATGCATTCTCTGTGCACTGTTTACATACACACGTGAACAAAATTGTTGGTACCCTTTGGTCAATGAAAGAAAAACTCACAATGGTCATATAAATAACTTTAATCTGACAAAAGTAATAATAAAAAAAAAATTCTATGAATGTTAACCAATGAAAGTCAGACATTGCTTTTCACCCATGCTTCAACAGAATTATTAAAAAAAATAAACTCATGGAACAGGCCTGGACAAAAATGATGGTACTCATAGAAAATACTGAAAATAATGTGACCAAAGGGACATGTTAATTCAAGGTGTGTCCAATAATTAGCATCACAGGTGTCTACAATCTTGTAATCAGTCAGTGGGCCTATATATAGGGCTCCAGGTAGTCACTGTGTTGTTTGGTGACATGGTATGTACCACACTCACCGTCGTTGTTTGAGCCAAAGTGGACTACATGGGAGACGACCAAGGAGGACACCATTGTTGAAAACAAATCATAAAAAAGCCAGACTGGAATATGCCAAACTACATGTTGACAAGCCACAAAGCTTCTGGGAGAATGTCCTATGGACAGATGAGACAAAAATGGAACTTTTTGCCAAGGCCCATCAGCTCTATGTTCACAGATGGAAAAATGAAGCATATCAAGAAAAGAACACTGTGCCTACTGTGAAACATGGAGGAGGCTCTGTTATGTTCTGGGGCTGCTTTGCTGCATCTGGCACAGGGTGTCTTGAATCTGTGCAGGGTACAATGAAATCTCAAGACTATCAAGGGATTCTAGAGAGAAATGTGCTGGCCAGTGTCAGAAAGCTGGGTCTCAGTCGCAGGTCATGGGTCTTGCAACAGGACAATGACCCAAAACACACAGCTAAAAACACCCAAGAATGGCTAAGAGGAAAACATTGGACTATTCTAAAGTGGCCTTCTATGAGCCCTGACCTCAATCCTATTGAGCATCTTTGGAAGGAGCTGAAACATGCCGTCTGGAAAAGGCACCCTTTAAACCGGAAACAACTGGAGCAGCTTGCTCATGAGGAGTGGGCCAAAATACCTGCAGAGAGGTGCAGAAGTCTCATTGACAGTTACGGGAATCGTTTGATTGCAGTGATTGCCTCAAAAGGTTGTGCAACAAACTATTAAGTTAGGGGTACCATCATTTTTGACCAGGCCTGTTCCATGAGTTAATTTCTTTTCATAATTCCGTTGAAGCATGGTTGAAAAGCAATGTCTGACTTTCATTGGTTAACATTCATAGAATTCTTATTTATTATTACTTTTGTCAGATTAAAGTTATTTATGTGACCATTGTGAGTTTTTCTTTCATTGACCGAAGGGTACCAACAATTTTGTCCACGTGTGTATGCAAATTATTTATCATAGTACACAATATCTTCCTTCATTGCATCAATCTATCATCATTTGCACTCACTGTATGTAATTTCTTCTCGTGTACTGTTTACATATGCATTTTTTTCATTATTATATACAATACCTTCCTTCATTGCACTCACCTATAATCATTTTCACTGATTGTGAATAACTGTGTACTATTTACATATGCAAATTATTTTGCACTGTGACTAATTTACTTCTGGATAGATGCTAACTGTATTTTGTAGCCTTGAACAATACATCTGCAGTAACAATAAAGTTGAATCTATCTAATCTAATCTACGTATACTCCATGGCTACTTTGTTAGGTACACCAGCTCATTAACATGAAAATGTAATCAGCCAATTGCATGGCAGCAACTCAGTGTATTTATTCATGTAGACATAAACAAGATGATCTGTTAAAGTCCAGTCCAAGCATCACAATGGGCAATGACTTTGAACTTGGTTGCCATGGTTGTTGGTGCTGGCATAGACAGGCTGGTCAGAATATTTCCAGAACTCCTGATCTACTAAGATTTTCACACACAACCATTTCTCGTGTTTACAGAGATTGGTCTTTAAAAGAAAAAAAAAATATCCAGTGAGCGTAATAATAATAATAACAGAATGCAGAAGCAACTCAATAACTCAAATCTTGTTACAACGGAGGCAAGCCAACAAGCATAGCTGAATTCACAACACAATGGACCTTGAAGCCGATGGCCTACAGCATCAGAAGACCACACTGGGTTCCACGTCTGTTATCTACTGTAAGATCAGGAAACTGATGCTGCAATTCACATGGGCTCACCAGAATTGCTCAATACAAGATTGAAAAATGTTGCCTGGTCTTGATTTCGGTTCTGACATTTGGACGGTAGAGCCAGAATCTGACCCTAAAAACATGAAAGCATGGATCCATCCTGCCTTCTATCAATTATTCAGTGTTTTTTTTTTTAGACCCCCTTAGTACCAATTTAGCATTGTTTACATGCCACAACCTTTTATCATCCCTTTATGAGCACAGGATAATGCAACATGTCACAAAGCTAAAATCATCTCAAACTGTTTTCTTGAACATGATAATGAGTTCACTGCACTCACAGTTACCAATCCAATAGAGCACCTGTGGGATGTGGATTTGGTAACAGGAGATTTGCGTCATCTAGCGATTGCGTCATGCTATTATGTAAATGCGGAGCAAAATCTCTTACAAATGTTTCCAGCAGCTTGTTGAATCTATGGCATGATGAATCTAACGTAGCACTGAAGTAAAAAAAGGGGACCCTGTACTAGCATGTTGGACCTAAGCAAGTAAGTGTAAATATTGAAAATTAACCAAAAAAAAAAAAAAGAAGTTAATTTTGATTTATACATCCTCTTTCACTGAACGTCACTGCATGAACCTGATTTTGACTTGGCGCTAACTAGTAGGCATTCAAACTAGCCTAGAGGTCGTCTGTTTGATTTGGTCATCTGTCTGATTTTAGATCACCTTCATAGAGATAAGTCATTACTAATTATCATGAAGACAATTTTGCTATAAGGAGGCTAATATTGTTGCTGTTTGGGGTGTTAACATTCTTAGGGCTTAAATAAGTCCTGAAGACATCCTTACTTTTTTTCTCTCTAGTCTGTTTGCTTCTCAAGACATCCTACTGTATATTCCCTCTCTTTGAGGACATGTTACATATAGTCATCATATTACCCTGCTCTAAAACAAAGCATCCAATTGAAAAGAAATGCGGTCAAGAGGCCCAAGAGTCTGCCGTATGATTCGGTTCCGCTTGTCCAGACTACGCGAAGCCGATCAACCCAGAAAGCATGACCACAGAATAACTAAGCAGTGAAGCATGATTCAGCACAAGCCGCTAGTCATTTGCCATGCGTGGAGAATCATGGCATAGCCTGGAATTAATCTTAGTCGGCGTGCGGAAATGTATTAAATGAATTCATCGCCTGATCTGTACAATGATAAACTAAGTGAGACATGCTCATGCATTTTGGTCTGGTCATGGCCCGGAATTTCCGTTTAATTATTTAAGATAAAAACCGAATCTACCATCATGACAGTCTTGCTTTCAAATGTTTTTTATCTTTACGCCAATTTCACTGAAAATACTTGAATTAGGACCATAGTAATAGTGAGCAATGTGACACGATTCATCAATGTTTTGTTCTGCTGATTTAATAAGAATTAAATATTTTAATAAGGGGTGCAACGATTAGGCAACATTGTTGTTTAAAATTCACAATCTGAATAACCAGCTAATTGCTAGTAAAAATGCTCTTTAGCTGTAGCCCTAATTTTATTTACCAAGAGACTGTATATCTCCAAACTAGTTGTTTTAGTGCATTAATACAGACAAAGAGAAATTATTAAGCATTTTAATCCCTAATTAGTGGCTGCCTTTAGAAGGCAATAGTCCATCTCCTGTCCTGATAATGACTTTAGTGTGAAATGTTGCATTTGCTTCTGTAACAAAAAGATCTGCCTAATTTTTGCCTGTAAGCTTTAGTATTCCCTCATCACTCTACATGTACAGTATAAGATATCAGTTTTCTCAGTTCTGTGTTTTTTTTTTTATTATATAATTTTATGTCGTCGATCATGAAACAGCCATCAGACGTTCATTCAAGCTAAAAATACTCCATACCTGTCTCCTTAGACCCCATTTAGTGAAGCAAGCAATGGGATTCAGAAATTAGCTGGCACTCAAGCGTGTCAGGTTCAGTGATAGTTATTTAAAAAAAACAGGTTTAAATGTGCATCGCTCTTTGAACAAAAAGGTGTTATGTGCTATCGTCCAAAAAACAACTCCTTTTTTTTTTTTTTTTTTGCAGTTCCTTATTTCTTATCTGGTAAGACTTCCTATAGACCATGTCCATGCACAACAGCTCTTGTCTGCTGGAACCATTTGGAACCAAACGAAAAATGCTAAGGTGTTTTCTATCTCCAGGTCTCTCTGTGACTTAAATATTAATTATTTTGGTTCTTTTGATAACCAGGACATATGAGGGTTGGTTTGTATTATAATATTAAAAATGGAAAATATTTGCCCAAATCATGTTCTGCACAATACCGCTAGATGGTCAAAACCAAAATGACACACCCTAATCTAAGTGTGCTTTCTTTATTACAACATGCCAGCCCATTCAACTCATGAAACGGTGAAACTTACGGACAATTTGCGGTATGAAATTCTACCTCAATTCCCCAACTTCACACCCGATGACTTTTTCCTCTTCCATCATTTACAGAAACCACTTTCATGACGACAAAGTGATTACCGAGCTGGAACTTTCTCCAAACCATTCTTTGGAGAAGTGTGTCACCTTAGGTGGAGGACATTTAGAAGAGGACTAAGCTTACAACCAATGTTCATTTTCATTACATTATTTCTTCATAGTAATAATAATTTTTTATGACTATCCCTCCCTTATGTGACACCTGGTCAAAAGCGTAAGTACTCTTGATAATAAACAGGGAACTTCAGACACATCATGCATGTCCCTCCAACCTTGATGCAGACACATCAACCAATAATAATTCCTTGAATTAATTTGAAACGCAAGAAGGCCAATTCTTTTAATGTTGCATTACACTAAAGACAGAGATTCAACTTTCATTTCCACTACATTCCACTATCTACATGTGTTACCTGTGGAATATGCGAGTGACCAGTGTTCCATCCTGTTCAAGTGTGCATTATTACAATGATGGTTTAAACATGAAGACTAAAGAGCCATCTATTGGAGAAAAGTGAGCCATTTGAAGGCGGAGAAAACAGAAAACACCACTGTTGCTTCAACAACCGCACATTGAAGAATTCAACCAGGGAAGATAGAAAACATGACGAAAGAAAACCCAAACCAACAATTAGTGACATTACCATTAAACTCGACAAAATATATATTTGGATCCATGTATGGTGTGGAGAAACATAAATATCTGTTGGCCAGTTGACATTGAATTGGAAAAAAAAATTCTAGTACACTATAGAGCAGGAAGATAAAACATACTGCCAACACAAGAAACAGGAAGTGGAAGTTTATGGTCAGGTGAATTACCAATCAAGTCAATATCATTTTTCTTCAAATCCAGTCCTGGAGGCTCAGTGTCCAGCACAGTTTGATGGTTCTTCTGTTCAAACACAGTTGATTTAACTAACTGGTTAATCACCAGGTCTATTGGTGTATTTCGGCATTGGTTAATTACAGAACACCAGCTCTCCAGGAATGTATTTGGACAGACCTGCCAAATACAACCTTGATGTGAGTCACAACCTTGATGCGATTATTTGATAACAAGCGATATGCAACCAAATATGAAGTGTTTATACTTTTATTGCACCACCACCTGTTCCTTATTAAAACACTATGTGTGGCTTTCCATTAAAGGTGCAGGAAATCCATCATCTCACGCACATCTTTTAAGCTCAAACCCGAATGTCTTCGGTCTAATAGCAAAAAACAAAGCAAAGCAATTAGACTCACCGTGAATATTTTTGCAAAGGACTGGCGCTATATATCTACATGGCATATTGCTATTCAATATTGTTTCCAATTCATTTAACAATCCATCGAATAAGGAGGATGAAAGAGGTTTCTTGATTGCAACAGCACGCTTCTGTGTGGACTTATTACATCCTTTCTTTTTCTTAAATCCATTATCACAGCATCATCCCAGAGGAACCAACTTGCTTGGTTCATCGTATTCCATTATCAGGTTGGTTCTAACCATCAAGCTTTATTGATCCGTTCCGTGAACTATGCGACTCTTTTTTCATATAATGTATATAAACACACACACACACACACACACACACACACACACACACACACACACACAATCTTCTTATTAATTACTTTATGACCTTACATGCTAAGTCATGCACAACGAATGGAAATGAGAGTGTTGTTGTGCTGCACCGATCGCAAAGATTGGATTTGTCCAACGCTAGTAGGTTGGATCAGATTGCATTGCTTTGGTTTATTAACTTTTGTAAATGAAAATAAAATACGGATTTAAGTAACGGAATGGATACGGCGATGTTTGAAGTATCAGTTAAGACTCGGCTGGCTGGACTGGTGCGGATAGTTAGCGCTAGTTTCATTTTTGAAAACTGGTAATGCAAAAGCCTTAAAGGGTTTCAGGCACATCAATGTTCTCTTTTCAAATATTAATACTAATTATGCTACTCTTTAAGAAGAGGAAATTACTGCCTGTGGTTTCATTTGCATTTCATTTCGCTTGTACTGTGGGCTTAATGGTGGCACGGTGGCGTAGTTGTTAGCACTGTCGCCCTACGCCTACAGTCAATTCCCACCTCAGGGTCTGTGTGCATGGAGTTTGCATGTTCTCCCCGTGCTTGGTGGGTTTCTTCCAGGTACTCCGGATTTCTCGCACAGTCCAAAGACATGCTGTCTTTCTAAATTGCCCAGGGTGTGTGAATGTTGACCAGAGGTCATACCACAGTGGGGGAATAAATGGGAATAGATGGACTGACCTCCACTCGCCCTAGTTGGATTACAGCGTGCCTAGATGGATGTATGGATGGATCTATGGATCATGATATTTGTGCTGCATGTCTTATTTGTAATGGTTAAAATGTTTTGGGGCCATTTAGTTTGTGATCATTGGTGAGCCATGGCCTTCCATGGGTAAGGATGATGTCTCCGGTTAGGTCAATCCATTATCCACAAATTTACTGTATGCTACAGAAAGTTCTGTAAGTCATGAAGTATTCATACTCCAGTATAGCATAGATAGTTATCTACTATAAGATGCACTTTACTTCCAAAATAAAAGGTCCACAGGTGCATCTTTGTACAATATTTTTTGGGAACAATGACATTATGTTCAGAGCCGGTCAGTCAGGAACATTTTATAAGACCTGGTGATTAGAAGTGGATTTACATTTTTTTTTCTTTTACATTCTTTTGGGCGGAGATGGCTTATGATAGGAGGGTTGATAGGAGCACGGAGGCAGGCTAGTCTGTTTGCATGTGTGAGGAAGTGTGTGTGTGTGAGTCTGGCATAGACAGATCACACTGAATTTTTTGATGTTATCCAGCTGTGACACCAGCTGTGTGCTCCATCCCACAAAGATAGTACTGTCAGAGCTTTCAACCTGTGCGGAGCACTTGTTGGCGGAGAATTCACAAGTATAGTTAGACAAACGTGTGAGAGAAGCCTGTGATTGTGTGTGAGAGAAAACATGCACGTGCGTGTACAGTATACGGTCAACATCTTTCTAATCTGCTTACCGATGTGTGTGCGAACTAATATTGATATTTTTTAGAATAAAGGTTCTTTTCAAAGTTATGAGAAATGTGATATCATACAGTGAGTGCACTTGAGAAGGACAAAGGAGATGATGAGTGACGGAAAAGATGAAGAGAGTGAGTGGTTTTTCACACCTCCGCATCGCAACCTGCACTCAGATTCTCCCCAAGCCCCACTGGCTGTCACCACCACAAGCTCTGATCCTCACCGTCCTGGACAGCTGCACGATCATAGATTAATCTCCAGATGATAAGGTTGTACATCAGAAGGTCATATACTGCTATTTAGATCACATGAGTCAAATATAGCGTCCCAGCATTCAGCGGTGATTACTCAGAAACACAATAAAACTGGCAGGGTGAAATACAGTTTATAATAAGCTTATATTCACAGTCTGCCTCGAGGCAGGACACTTAAAGGTCCCATATTTTACTATATATGTTTTTAAAATGAATATATATCTTAGAAATTACTCAGTGTGTTCCAGCTGAAATACTCCTTACATAATGCATTTTTTCCCCCCATCCAGCTAGCAAAGAGGTCAGTTGTATTCAAACCATTGTATTTATTTCCATTTATGTATGACCATTGGTATGACCTCCAGTCAACATTCACACACTACAGGCAATCTGGACACGCCAATTAGAATAATCTACATGTCTGTGGGAGGAAGCCAGACAAGGCAGGGGAAACCCTCTCATCTCAAACTCCCCCTGGTTCAACTTTTCTTCCAAACACACAGTTTCAGTGTAAATGAGCTACTGCCTACCCATTGCTGTCTTTCTGGTTGGTGCATACTGTAGGCAGGGAGTATCGAGATGATCTTTTCTTATGTTTTAATTTGTATGTAGTACAATGAAAACTGTCTTTCTCAAATACAAGTAGCGAATGCTATATTTTGTGTCAGATCAGTTTTTCTTCAATTCAATTCAATTCAATTCAATTTATATAGCGCTTTTAACAATGGGCATTGTCTCTAAGCAGTTTCACAAAATGAAAGAAAAATTTCTCATCGTGTGTATGATCGAGGAAAAAATGTGTTTAGATAATAATGAGATTGTCCATGATGAGCAAACCAAGGGTGGTGGCAAGGAAAAACTCCCTGAGATGGCAATAGGAAGAAACCTTGAGAGGAACCAGACTCAACAGGGAACCCATCCACATTTAGTGATGACGGATAGCAGGGATTCTATAACGACATCATGTGTGTTAGGCTGCTGGAAGTTCAGTATAACAGAAGTTGTCCAAGTTATCATGGAGTCCAGTTCAGCACAGGGACGAGTCAGCAGGTGCAGAGAACAGAGGTGGGTCTGGATCACTGGGAGCGCAGGAGCAGCATGTGTAGCTCCAAACCATCATGAAGCAGAATCCAGCTGGAGGTGGTCCTTCTCTGGATGCCTCAAGATCTTAGCAGGCTTGGCCTCTGTCTACTGGAACTGGCACAATCTCCAGATGCCTCGGGCTGGGTAGAGAAAGAAGGAACAGGTGGGAAAGAATTAGTGTAGATGCCTTTCAGGAACTTAGCAGCACTAGATAGGAGTGTGCATTTTGATGTACTGGAGTACGAGGTTATTGAATGAATTATGTGCATGCAAGATTAAAGAGATGTGTCTTGAGTCTACTTTTTAACTTGTAGACAGTGTCTGGAAGTCTATTCCAAAGCTTAGGAGCTAAATATGAGAACACTCTAGCCCCTTTTTGTAGATTTTGATATTCTGGGAACTACCAGAAGTTCAGAGTTTTGTGATCTTAAGGAACGTGGTGGATTGTGATGTGTCAGAAGACCGGCTAGATACGTGGGAGCTTTTTTGTTTTTAACAACACATTCGTGGGGTTGAGAAATACTGTAGAGAGGCAAGAAGAAAAGAACAAGTGAGATCTTCATAAACAGGAGTTGAAGAATGCGCGCTTTTTCCCGCGAGATCCCGCAATTTGGCTCGCGACATGCCGCGCAATCCCTCAAGCAACATTCGGGAATTTAAATAAATGTGCTGTGCTTCACTGAATATCCGCCAGATGGCGCATGGAGGGACTTTATCTAAAAGCCAGACCAAGTAGAACGAAGAATTGTCTATAATTAGTTATCCTAAAACAATATTGTTTCCAATGCTGAAGCAATCATGAATTTTATTTTGTTTTACAATAATAATATTTTATGATGAATGTGCGTATATCTGCTTCAGATACCTTCATAGGGTTGGGTCATCCTGCAGCTGAGAACCAGTGTGTTCGGTTGTGAAAGTGGCAACGCATCCTCACAAAGTTTAAAAATCTCATGTTCGAAAGTAATTACCTGTCATCAATAAAGTAATTCCCTTTAACTCCTGCGAGTAAAGATGATTTGCACGATTGTCTTTAAATCATCTTGGGTTCATCCGTAGTCGGCAAAAAACTTACAAAGCATGGTACAGGATCTCATTGTCCGAATGTAATAAAGGCTGTTTAGACTTTTCATTCCCATTGTACATGTCTTTGCTTAACATAAGTTCAATTTTGTTTATTAAAAGTGACTAAGTTACCAATAATAATATATTTTATTTATTTTTCACTGCAACAAGTCTTTTTGTTTTTAAAATGGCTGTTGAAGTTTAAGTCCCTCTCTCTTTGTCCCCTGGCGTGTATCCAGGATACTAAGGGATTTTTTTTTTTTTTTTTTTTTACTGGGGATTTGATGGAAAATTAATTGATTTTATTGTCTCTTAGCGGTTTGTCTACATCCTGGCTTGGCTTACGCTGTGTTTTAGTTGATACCTGTATTAGTGCACACATTGTAGTCTGGAGATCCAGTGTGTATGGAAGCTATATATATATATATATATATATATATATAGGTGTTCACATTTGAGTATAAAATTATATATATATATACATACACAGTAAGTCGCTGACTTACAATCAAGTTAGCCAATTTTCAGAGATATGAACAGACTGCGGATCAATTAACATTTGTAGATGCAAACATATCGCAAAAGTAAATCCTGTGTATTGTAGAAAAAAGATACCAATATTTACAATCACATACAATATAAAGTCCGGTATATTGTGTGTGTGTGTGTGTGTGTGTGTGTGTGTTGCGGGGAGTACGAGAGAATGAGTATGAGTCAGCCTCACTGTAATGCTACAATGAATCAGTCCGGGAGCATGATGATAAAAGGTGTCCGTCCTGTAAAGCTGTCCTGTTGGTTAATAATCCTCTTTTTGGCAAAATCCTCAATGAGACAGAGTTCACAGTCCAATACACCTCTGAGACAAAACGGCATCAGTTCAAGCGTGCAGTAAACACCATGTAGCATTATCCTTTCCTCAACGTCTTCCTGGGTTTCTTTTAAACCCTGCTACTGACCCTGCTACTGTACATCACTGGGATTCCCCTCACCATTTGGAGGTGCAGTGTTGCAAGAGTAGAATGCAGAACTGAAACACCAAATATATACCGTCTTCCTCTGATTCCCCTTATCATTCTTTAAATTCACAGTATCTTGCTTTTTTTCTTTTTTTACCTCTATTCCATATCTTTCTATTTAACTCTCTGAACCCCTTTCTTGTCTCATTCTCTCTCTCTCTCTCTCTCTCTCTCTCTGCCTCCTTACATACCTGAGCACATGACCGGATAAAGGAGAGCCTTTAAAGTGGATCTGGATACATGAATGACTACCAGCTGCATGCTCCAGCAATCTCTCTTACTGAAGGAATCGCACATTAGTCCTGTGCTGCACATATTTCTAAAGTAACATCTTGCTTGGCAGGAATGAAAAAGGTAAAGAAACTTGCTGCAGCAGAGATACAGATTATGTGCAGTACAGATGGTATTAAATCTCAATTCATCTCTATTTGTCCAATTACTCTTGCTTTACTTCACAATTCACCTTCCAGATAAATATACGGTTCTATTTAAATGATTTCTTGATTCAACAGGTCTGCCAGTAATCAGGTCAATAATCAGCTATTTACCTAGAAAAAAAAGGGATTCCTTTCCATCATTTAAAACCTGCATTTTGTATTTACTCATTTAATGAATGAATCATTAATCAATCATCAAAGAAAAAAACAAACAAACAAACAAACAAACAAACAAACAAACAAACAAATCAGCAGGGGGCAAATACGTTTTCACAGCCCTGTGTATGTACACACACACACACACACACACACACACACACACACACACACACACACACACACACACACACACACACACACACACACACCTGGTATAACTCGTGTTTCATTTTATATACCCATGATTGATAAAGTGTGTAAGCTGTAATGAGGGAACCCACATTTAAGTGTAGGGTCTCTGAATGTGTGTTGTGTGGTGGATTCATTCATCTTTATTTTAGCAGGAAGTCACAGTGAAGAAACAAGAATGTGGCCAAGGTTCAGCTATACTATTTACTAGTACTCATAACAACTTGTATGACAATAATAACAGTTAATTTCCAGAATCCATTTACAATAGAGTAAGATAGAAAATAAAAAAAATCCATTAAAATGTGCCTTTCAAGAAAAACAGCTACCTGTCTCTTTCACTACATTCTTTAGGACATCATTTAATTCTTCAATGGATATTAATGTACACAATATTTTTTTTTGGAAAATCACTCCATGTCCAAGGTGCATTGTAAGAAAACGCAGTTTTTCCTCACTCTGTAAAAACTCAGGGTGCTTCAAAAAGCAACCACGTGGAAGAGCTCAGCTGATAACCACCAGAGCCAAGCCAGGAAAGAGCACGAAGATAAGCTGTAACTTTGCCTCTTATTGCTTTATAAATAAAAATAAACCAGTGCTGTTTTCTACATATGGTCAATGATGTCCATCCCACCAAATAAGAAAGAATACAATGGTGTTTAAGGGACTTGGCATTTGTGATAAAGTGAAAATATGCATGGTACACTGAGTCAAAGCTTCTTAAAAAAGAAGGAAGCTGCATGAATACACTGTACAATATATCAGTGTAATCAATCAGTGGCAAAACTTAGCTTGCGCGAGTTGTCTCTTAAAATAAAAAAATAAAGCAAGATTTATTAAGAAAATAAAAGTCGACCTTAACTTTAAGCTTTTTGACTAGCGTTGCCACGTGTGATAAATGATTTCGATAAATTTTACGATCAGGAGTACAAACACCAAGATTATCAATCAGCTATAAATGAGCATTCATAAAAAACCATAAACTTTGTTTTATAAGCATTTTTGTGAAATTTAATGTCCCAAACGTTGCCTGAAACTCTTGCACTTCCTGTACTAAAGAGGAAGCATGTGTACATATAACAGTGTTTTCGGCATAGAGTTTTTTATGTTAAATATCCTTACCCAAAGCTTTATTATTATTATTATTATTATTATTATTAAAATAGAAAACTACTAAATAAAACTAAATAGAATACATCAATTTATTAAAAAAAAAAAAAAACTAAATAGGTCCCAGGATAGGACACCTTTAATTATTGCACAAAAATAAGATTGGTGTCTCTTCTACCAAATTAACAAATTAACAGCTCTGGTCCTGAAACCAGCTCTTTGATTTGTAACCCACCAAATCAAACAGCTTGGATGAATCCACAAATAAATCCGTACTCTGTCCGAGCCACCAATAAGATCATTTGTCACAACCATAGCAGCAGGAGCAGGTTGCTCCTATCTCCCAAGGCTGTCCTTTGAGCATGTTTTATTTTTTTATTTTTGACTCGCAGCAATGCCAACTGTAGTTGGGATGAAATGAAACATGAACAGGATTTCTTTAGGAAAAAGTGCTAATTTGTAGTTAATAAACGCAAAATGTAGTTAAGGAACAAAAAGCTGTTTTTTTTCTTTCTTCCATACAGTAATTCAAATGCGGCCATGAATAAACCTACATACATGTAGTTGTTTAAAAAACAGAACAATCACACAGCTTCTTTTAAACAAATTCTCTCTGCACGTGTGCAACACCAGTGCCAACGTGACAAATAACCTCCCGCTAGGGCAACACGGTTGTCTCGGTTGTACGCTCTAGCATCGCATGCCACATGGTGCGAAAAACTCTCCTCTAACAGATTCATACATGCTGTGTAAACATACTGTATACTCACAAATGTAAAACTATCAGCACCTTACATTAACGTTGCAGATGTAACTTAACATCACACGTGCTGAATATATCGCAAAAATATTTACATTGAAAATGAAATGAAAATGCATACCTGGGGATTTCTCGTACAGACTCAGTGTGAGATAAAACAGTCACAATACATCCTGCTAGTACAGAATTGCTTTTGTTGTGTGCACCTTCATTGCATTTAAACATCTTCCCATCTTTTAAACAATGATGCAGGTAGAAACAACGTAACTTGCACAGTGAGTGACAAGTGTCTTTTCTCCAGTCTCCGTTTCTGTCCCCCAACCTGCTGTACTTATCTTATTCCATTTGACCTTTCTCTGTCCACATGCGTATATGTTTTTGTTTTTGCGTTTTTGTTTCTCGTTGGTTTCGTGCGTTTCTGTGAAGAGTAACAGACAGAGACAGACAGTCATAGAGATATTGTCAGTACGGTTGACAGGACATGTTGACAGATTGTTCCCAGTGTGAGGTGATTTGTTCTCAGCACGACAGCAGCATGGTGACCGGGAGACTTTCTTCTCTCGGCTCAGGCTGTACAGCGCCCCCTGCAGAAACCAACATCCACTTAAAACAAACTAACAAACATAACCTTTTATTTAGTGTCCATTTACACATTCACTCACCTACATTCCAGATGTCTGATTTTGTACGGTAGGGTTTGATGAGTTTGAGGAGTAGGATGTTTATAAACATTATCTGTAAATAAATAAACAAATTAAGAAAGAAAACAGGGACAGGATTTAGCCACAGGATTAGGAATTAGCACTTAGCCTAGCAGAGCAAGAGCAGTCTGGAAATATATGAATTGCCCCACAAATTATGTAAAATATGTAACTGAATAGATTTTCCCCTCATTTCTGTTATTACTAGTTGTATTTACTGCGGTTCTTGACTTTTTATCTCGTATGCACTTAACTTCTTTGTAAATGCTAATGTGTCTTGTTCTGCCCCTGGTGCTGAACGAGCAGAGGGATTTTCTGTGCACACCTAACCTGAATGCCTTACTTTGCATTCCTCAAAAAAAAAAAAAAAAAGACGAACATGACGAGTTTCCATCAAATTTGGGAAGTTGTGGGAAATTCACCAGATAATGCAAACACTCAGCCTAATGCTGTAACAATTAACTGAGCAAGCCAACGTGTTAATGTTAATTAATGTTAATTGGAATGGATTTTTTATCATTAACACAATCACACAATAAAGATCTACATTCTTGCCAAATTAATTAAAATGGTCAAATTCCCTGTTTGTCATTTGTGTTACTCATTGCCACTGGAACAGACAGTCATATACAGTAAGGGGGTCGTTAATTCATGAAAACATCAGCAAATTACTTTAGCACAGCTGCAGCTGTACTGTCTGAATCCGTGTCTCTTATGCTTATTTTTTCCGCCCTGCGAAGCAGTGTAGAAACGTTTTTCTCTGATATTAATCAAGGATGATCTAATCTTGTTTAAATAGTGTACTCCGTCAAAATCAAATTAGAGTTTTTTTTAAACTGCTGAAATAAAAGCAGTTCTTTTCTCCCCACCTCTTTTTTTCTATGCATGCCTATATGTGTGTATGTGTGTGTGTATGTGTGTGTGTATGTGTGTGTGTGTGTGTGTGTGTGTGCGCCAGAGTCACCTTGCTGCAGCTCCACCAGCTTTCATAATTCATCAATGTCTTGAGCTGCCATTATATTAGATTCCCAAAAGTAGCCGGCTTAATAAGACTATTCTCCCATTTCTTCAGACTGTTACATTATGCAGTGCAGCTTTGTCTGCCCTTTCTCTCTCTCTCTCTCTCTCTCTCTCTCTCTCTCTCTCTGAAAGAGAGAACAATGGGAGAGTGAGACAGTACACTACAACCTGTGGAGATGTTCAAGACATGTTTTTTTTAATGTCATGCCATGGAGTGATATAAAGCTGGAGTGGAAGCACTAAATGACTAAAGTATGCACTGAATTTGCTTGCTGTCCTTCAGCACCATTCTCCTCTGCCCCCCCCCCATTTCATTTTCTTTGATGTTACATCATTGTAATTTAAAGCTCTTGCAAGTAATTTAATTCAACCTATCTAGTGCATCTTGAAAAATATAAATATCATGAAAAAGTACATTTTTCATCCTCTATTCTTCATTTTTTTTTTCTTTTTCAATACACATCCTCTGTTGAGTTAAATCAAATTTTCAAAGCAGAGTATTCTGGCAAGTTTAAATTACACTGAAGAACTAGATGCTCTTTCGCTGTCTTGCGCTCTTACAGAAGACTCTGTAGAGTTTAGAGCGGTTAAAGTCTGTGAAAAAAAAAAAGAAGACTGACTGCACTTATTACCCGACTCTCTCTTCCCTCTTGAACTTGTGTGCGTGTTTGCATCATCTCTTGCATCCCACTTTATCTTCGCACTATATTTTTCAGAATTAATACTGGTGATAGGATAATGAAAAATGAAGGTTAAAACTCATGCACATTTATTTCCCCCTCGTTTCCCCCTCGGATTAGCACACAGCATTTACTATGATCTTGCGCATCCTCGTGTGCCAAGCCCATGCGTCTCATGTCATCTGTCACCACTTCCATCCAAGTCTTCTTTGGTTACCCTCTGGGTCTATTATCACCAACGGTCATATCAGGGTGTTCCTGTAACCAATTATCATCTACATGCCCAAATCATCTCAACCGGTTTCTTCTGTTTGACTTCCAGGATTTACATTAACGTTTAATTCATTGTTCTTTCCAAATGACCATCTGATCATGATCATTTCTCAGGTTCTTTTTGTCTCAGAGTTTTGCCTCAATTTTGCATCAAGCTAAGAGGCTGTTCAAGTCCTATCATTCAAACTAACAGAGAGAGTTAAAAACTATATAATCTGCCACATTAAAGTACTTAGTGTACCCAGGTTTACTTGTGCTCGGATACCACCAAGATACAAAGTTTTCTCAGTATGCTGTCTTCACATCTGAAATACTGGCCTCCCAGGAACTCCTTTAATGACCCAAACATGTGGAAATGGCTTGGAGTGAGATCACGACTGTATGAGGGATGTGGCAATAACTCTCAGTCGAGTTCCTGTAATGTGCAAGTAATGTTAGTGAATGATTGTGTGTGCAGTTCCAAAAGACAGATGCATCTTGTAGACAAGTTATTTATCAATTTTCAAGGATCAGACATTTCACTCAAAGAACGACTGCAGTGGGAACCAAGACACCTCAGCCAGAATCGTCATTCACAGACGTACAGCTTTCTTTAAACCTTTTACAAAATGTTTCACTGCGGCTAAGAGTCTCATCACCGTACTGTGCTCGATGTCTTCTGTAAATGTCAGTTGGTTTTATGCCTCAATTACATTCAGAAAGTTCATCTCGACCACTCCTGGTTTGTACTTTTCCATTGCTCATGTTTTCCTTCTTTATAACATACAGTACAAGCTACTGTATACAGTATATTTCCCACTGAAATATTCTCCTTTTGCAGTCAATATTGCTCTTCTCTTCAATATCAGCACTTCCGTTAACATAGAATGTTTTCCCTAGATAACAAGACCTTTCTTCTCTAGCCCTTTCAACTCCAGTGGTCATGTCTACACTCATACTCATCACACCACACAAACTGCATGCTCGCAGACTCCCTTTCACATCACTAAATTCCTTTAGAGCCGCATTTCATACAACCTGTGCACTGTCTTGAGTGGATGCCAATACCCCCACCCCAACACACACACATTTTTGACCTAATATTTTTGCTTTTTAATACACTTTGTCCATCTGTCAAAAAGCTGTCAAAACAAACAAACAAACAAACAAAAAGCTTTAGGCTGAGCTGTGAGCCACGAATGCACCGCGGTCTTCACTTCTTTCACAAAGTAAATCTTTGTCCTCATACGGCTGCTTTCAAGAGATCAAACAGGTGAATGTCCGATGGAGTGATCGAACTATCAGGACTATAGTGACGATGTGTAGACAGAGGTTTGGCCATCCATTGTCAAGGCCCTTGGACAGCACTCCTTTAATCTGATGTTTAGGCTTCAGCTCTTCAATAAGCATCTCACAGTAATGAGCACTGTTACGGGTCGGAGGTCGTGATGGATCCAAGTGCAGGGGAGGAACTCCTTAAAATTGGTTATGTTGTGTATTAGTTGATGTAGAGTAGGAAAAGAGCTTGGCAGAGGTGTTTTTATAAACGTGCTTGTTGCTGGAAAACTTGTTGCTCTATGTCGGGAAGCTGCGTGTGCTGAGGGAGTCGGCGTGAGAGCTCTGTGTGCAGCGCAAGCCTGGGAGGAATGCGGAAGCGTCGTGGGCCGGCGAGAGAGCCTTGTGTGCAGCGTGACTCATGCAGGAATGCGGAAGCACCGTGAGCCGGCGAGAGAGCCTTGTGTACAGCGCGATTCGTGCAGGAATGCGGAAGCACCGTGAGCCGGCGAGAGAGCCTTGTGTACAGCGCGGCTCGTGCAGGAATGCGGAAGCGCGAGGAGCCGGCGAGAGCGTGATCTTCGCAATGAAGCCGGTGAGCGCGCGGAGAAGTCGTGCAGGTTGGTGGCTGATTTGCAGAGCTTAATCGTTGTTGATGGGCGAGCAGGGTTCAAAGCCAGAAAGACAATGGGATATCCGTGATCCAAGTTCGTAGTCGTCAAAACAGATCCGTTGGTCGATAATACAAAGTCCGTGAGCGTGGGAATCCAAAACGTGAAGCGAGGGCGAGGTCGGGAAAAACAAAGCGTGGTCGGTATCAGAAAAGCAAGGTCTAGGAAAACGCTGGAAAATTGGGCTATGGAAGGCACTCAATAATCTGGCGACAAGGTGGTGTCAGCGTGTGGTTTAAATAGGTAAGGGAGATGATTAGTGATGGGGCACAGGTGTGTGGAGAGCAGAAGATGAGGCGGTGAGATATAAGGGGCGGTAGGGAACATGGAACAGGAGTGCTTAAGTGATTATGACAGAGCCGTGGCTTGGCGGGTAGTGACAGTACCCCCTCCCCTATGAACGCCACCTGGCGTTCTAGCAGGTGCCTCAGGGTGGAGTCTGTGAAAATCAGTAATAAGGGAGCGATCTAGGATGAACCTGGCTGGTACCCAACTTCTCTCCTCAGTGCCATAGCCCTCCCAGTCCACGAGCTACTGGAGACCCCGTCCACGGCGGCGAGACTTAAGGAGTTTACGGACTGTGAAGGCTTCACCCCCATCTATGAGTCGAGGAGGAGGGGGGGGGGTTGGGTGGGGGGTTGGGTGGGTGGGGATAGTGGACAGGAGACCAATCTGCGAATCTGTGAGACATGAAATGTGGGGTTGATTCGGCGCATGGATAAAGCTAAGACCAACCGGACAGAACATGGGTTGATAACACGAGTGATCGTGAACGGACCGATGAACCTTGGTGAGAGTTTCCTAGAGGTGGTCTTGAGAGGAAGGTCACGAGTTGATAACATAACCCTTTGGCCGATATGATATCTGGGAGCTGGTAAGCGGTGGCGGTTAGCCTGACGCTGGAAAGAGCTGACGGTGCGCTGCAATTGGATACGAGCCCACTGCCACATTCTTCTGCAGCGCCAGACGAAGGCTTGGGCAGAGGGGACTGCAGCTTCCTCTTCCAGGGGGGGGAAATAATGGTGGCTGATACCCAAGGCAGCAGTGGAACGGAGACATCCCCGTGGCAGAGGTGGGGAGCGAGTTGTGGACATATTCCACCCAGGGTAGGAAGCGACTCCAGGAGGCTGCATGCCGAGAGGCCATGCACCTTAATGCTTTTTCCAGTTCCTGATTCATGCGTTCTGTTTGTCCATTAGTCTGGGGGTGAAAACCAGATGAGAGGCTGGGGGTGGCACCAATAAGACTGCAAAATGCCTTCCAGAACTGTGCTGAGAATTGCGGTCCTCTGTCAGAGACGGAAGTCCATGGAGACGGAAAACATGGTTGATGAGCAACTCGGCAGTTTCTTTGGCAGATGGAAGTTTGGGTAGCGGAATAAAATGGGCTGATTTGGAGAACCGGTCTACAACGGTTAAGATGCAGGTGTTATTGTTCAACGGTGGTAGTCCAGTGACAAAATCTATGGAAATGTGAGACCATGGACGGTGGGGAATGGGGAGGGGTCTTAGGAGACCCTCAGGGGGGCGGGTAGTCGTCTTGTTCCTAGAACAGACATCACAAGCAGCTACAACCTCCTTAACGTCTTCCTTCATGGTGGACCACCAGAACCATTGCTGCAGGAGTGAAAGGGTGCTTGTTATCCCAGGGTGACAGGCCAATCTAGAGCTGTGGGCCCAGTCAAGCACTTGGGGTCTCACTGACGCAGGAACGAAGAGCATGCTCGGGGGAACATTACTTGGGCCTGGTTCCTGTTCGAGAGACTGTTGGCCTCCACTGTTGGCCTCCAGTGCCTCCACTCCTCGAGGGTCAGTGGAAAATGACGCCGCCTGCAGTTCAAGAACGAGGGAACACTGCGATAAGAATGAGCAACAGGTAGACGGATCACCATCATAAGTGGGTGGGGCAGGGAGGCGTGGTTCATGACCAGTGGCCTATACTGGGAGAGAAGGCTGTGAGATCGGTGCCGGGGGCAGTCGTGTCTGCTGTAGCTGGGTAGTAAGTGATGTTAAGGTTTCCGTGATACTTTGGAGTGTTGAGGTGATCTGCGTGATTTCTTGTTGATGAGTACCTAGGAGGGCTCCCTGGCTCTCTAGGGCCCCCCTCAGACGAGCTGCCTCTGCTCGATCCATTTTTATGGCCAGATTATACTGTTACGGGTCGGAGGTCGTGATGGATCCAAGTGCAGGGGAGGAACTCCTTAAAATTGGTTATGTTGTGTATTAGTTGATGTAGAGTAGGAAGAGAGCTTGGCAGAGGTGTTTTTATAAACGTGGTTGTTGCTGGAAAACGTGCTGCTCTATGTCAGGAAGCTGCGTGGGCCAGCGAGAGAGTGTGCAGCGTGACTCGTGCAGGAATGCGTAAGCGCGAGGAGCCGGCGAGAGCGTGATCTTCGCAATGAAGCCGGCGAGCGCGCGGAGAAGTCGTGCAGGTTGGTGGCTGATTTGCAGAGCTTAATCGTGGTTGATGGGCGAGCAGGGTTCAAAGCTAGAAAGACAATGGGATATCCGTGATCCAAGTTCATAGTGGTCAAAACAGATCCGTTGGTCGATAATACAAAGTCCGTGAGCGTGGGAATCCAAAACGTGAAGCGAGGGCGAGGGCGGGAAAAACAAAGCGTGGTCGGTATCAGAAAAGCAAGGTCTTGGAAAACGCTGTAAAATTTGTCTATGGAAGGCAGTCAATAATCTGGCGACAAGGTGGTGTCAGCGTGTGGTTTAAATAGGTAAGGGAGATGATTAGTGATGGGGAACAGGTGTGTGGAGAGCAGAAGATGAGGCAGTGAGATATAAGGGGCGGTAGGGAACATGGAACAGGAGTGCTGAAGTGATTATGACAGAGCCGTGGCTTGGCGGGTAGTGACAAGCACTGCTGATTGTTGAACCTTGTTCTTGATAATGTTCCAATACTGGCCCTTAAAAAAATGATTGAATCACTCCACGCTGCTGTTCTCTCATGCAAACCACAAGTGGAGTATCCATTGTTCCACGCAATCACAAATTAACTGATGTAACACGTCACATGCACACACTGTAAACCTTAATGCTCAAAGAACTTAAATAATTACAACTAGGTCAAATTAATAGATCTTTTTGAGTTTTCATAACTTTTTGGCATTTATGAGTTTGTATAAATTACACTTTTCAAGTTAGCTGAACAAATTTGATATTTTTTGTAATCGTAAGTACTTAAGTAACAGTAACTGTCACCTTAAAGTCGTAAAATGTAAACTCTACAGAGCACTGGAGGTTCAAGTGGTAAGTGTTTTGCCTGCCATGCGGAAGACCCGGGTTCGATTCCTGGGCCGGATTATCTGCAACAATTTATTTGATTTGCAAGAAGTTCAACAAACTCAAAAATTGATAGTTCTGTTTACTTAAAATGTTGGAAACATCATTACTTTTAAAAGAAAGTTGATGTAACTGATGTAACAAATATTTTGAGTTTTGCCAACTTAATCGGCTTTACAGTGCAGCAGGCCAACAGAAGTTTTAACTTAATTTTTGACTCCTCCATTGTACACGTTCTGTGACCTCACCACACACAGCCACTTTACTCACTCACTCATCTTCTAATACTATCTTTATCCTGTATGTAGTGTTGCGGGTGGGGGGGCTGGAGCCTATCCTAGGAGACTTGGGGCATTAATTCACACACTACGGGCAATTTGGGAAAACAAATGTGCAGCCTAATCTGCATGTCTTTGTAATATTGGAGGAAAACCGGAGTACTCGGAGGAAGCCCACCAAGCGCGTGGAGAACATGCGAACTTCATGCACACAGACACGGGAATCGAACCCGGACCCTGGATCTTCTCTTTCAATTCTTTTTCACTCCGTTCAAAAAGCACAAGATTAACATATTATAGCTCCCTCTGTAGCCCTTCTCGTATCTCTCCAGTTTCCACTCTAATAATTAGCTCTAAAGGGTTTGAACTTTGAGCCCTAATGCAATCCAAACTTCACCTTGAGTTTATTTGCTGTCCTGACCGCTGTCCACTTTTCATGATACATTCCCATTATTGCTCACGCCAACCACTGTTTCACCTCATCACCTCTCATTTTTCTTTGTCATCTGTTGCGACAGTTCTCTCTTTCTCTCTCTCTCTCTCAAACTTTTTCCATAAATATCTTTTCTCCTGAAATCATCACACTTGACTCCTGGAGCTTTCAATCTCGGCGCAAATTTTTTCCTGTCCTTCCTGATATCACTGATTAACAAACCGCCAACGACTACTCGATATTTTGATACACGCGCTTCTCTTTGGATTGCTTTCACATGCTGATCCATCTTCACGTCATTCAATCTCACCAGCGAATAATCAAGTCTGCTTCTTGCTTCACCCGCGTCAAACTTTAAATTACCTACAAATTGCTTTCCTGTTTCTTGACTAGTTTATTATGTACAGTACAGTCATACCCATATCATCGTAAAAGTCTGAAATCTGCACTGTTGTACCAAAACCATCAGCTTTAACTCCCACATGTCCACTTAAATCATTTCCCAACACAATCATTTCTTTGGCGTGCACATCTGATACGACTCCCAGCAATCTGTCCCAGCACTCATCTTTCTCATCAGCGCTCGTCCCCCATCTGCGGAGCGTATGCATACAGTATGTTAACCAACTGTTTACCAGTGACCGTATTTCACCTCTCCAATCTTTGCAATCAGTTTTTCTGTAACAAGAAAACCATCACTAGCTTTACCATCCTTCCGTCCTTGACCAGAAGAATGTGTACCTTGCGTCCACATTCTTGTACCACTTGCTCTCCTTCTTGTCTCCTGAACGCAACATACAGTACCGGTCAAAAGTTCACAAGTTTATATTAAAGTTAACACAAGTAAACACAAAGTGCAATTTTTAAATTAAGGTTTTTATTAAAATTACACTATTATAAATTTTTCTATTATTTATTTATTTATTTTTACACAGGGCTATGTAGTTTTGTTTTCGCTTAATAATAAAAACCTCCAGTTAAAAACTGCTTGATGTGTACGTGTTATCTTTGACTAATATTCAAAATCGTTTAATGATCTGAAACATTAAAGTGTGACAAACATGCAAAAAAAAAGAAATCAGTAAGGAGGCTATATATATATATATACATACACAGTGTGTATACATACACACGTGGACAAAATTGTTGGTACCCTTCGGTCAATGAAAGAAAAACTCACAATGGTCAAATAAATAACTTTAATCTGACAAAAGTAATCATTTAAAAAAATTCTATGAATGTTAACCAATGAAAGTCAGACATTGCTTTTCAACCATGCTTCAACAAAATTATTTTTAAAAATAAACTCATGGAACAGGCCTTGTACAAAAATGATGGTACCCCTAGAAAATACGGAAAATAATGTGACCAAAGGGACATGTTAATTCAAGGTGTGTCCACTAATTAGCATCACAGGTGTCTACAATCTTGTAATCAGTCAGTGGGCCTATATATAGGGCTCCAGGTAGTCACTGTGTTGGTTGGTGACATGGTATGTACCACACTCAACATGGACCAGAGGAAGCGAAGGAAAGAGTTGTCTCAGGAGATTCGAAAGAAAATTATAGGCAAGCATGTTAAAGGTAAAGGCTATAAGACCATCTCCAAGCAGCTAGATGTTCCTGCGACTACAGTTGCACATATTATTCAGAAATTTAAGATCCATGGGACTGTAGCCAACCTCCCTGGACGTGGACGCAGGAGGAAAATTGATGACAAATCAAAGAGACGGATAATCTGAATGGTAACAAAAGAGCCCAAAAAGACTTCTAAAGAGATCCAAGGTGAACTTCATGCTCAAGGAACATCAGTGTCAGATCGCACCATCCGTCGTTGTTAGAGCCAAAGTGGACTACATGGGAGACGACCAAGGAGGACACCATTGTTGAAAACAAATCATAAAAAAGCCAGACTGGAATATGCCAAACTACATGTTGACAAGCCACAAAGCTAATGGGAGAATGTCCTATGGACAGATGAGACAAAAATTGAACTTTTTGCCAAGGCACATCAGCTCTGTGTTCACAGACGGAAAAAATAAGCATATCAAGAAAAGAACACTGTCCCTACTGTGAAACATGGAGGAGGCTCTGTTATGTTCTGGGGCTGCTTTGCTGCATCTGGCACAGGGTGTCTTGAATCTGTGCAGGGTACAATGAAATCTCAAGACTATCAAGGGATTCTAGAGAGAAATGTGCTGGCCAGTGTCAGAAAGCTGGGTCTCAGTCGCAGGTCATGGGTCTTGCAACAGGACAATGACCCAAAACACACAGCTAAAAACACCCAAGAATGGCTAAGAGGAAAACATTGGACTATTCTAAAGTGGCCTTCTATGAGCACTGACCTCAATCCTATTGAGCATCTTTGGAAGGAGCTGAAACATGCTGTCTGGAAAAGGCACCCTTCAAACCGGAAACAACTGGAGCAGCTTGCTCATGAGGAGTGGGCCAAAATACCTGCAGAGAGGTGCAGAAGTCTCATTGACAGTTACAGGAACCGTTTGATTGCAGTGATTGCCTCAAAAGGTTGTGCAACAAACTATTAAGTTAGGGGTACCATCATTTTTGTCCAGGTCTGTTCCAGGAGTTCATTTTTTTTATTTTTATAATTCCATTGAAGCATGGTTGAAAAGCAATGTCTGACTTTCATTGGTTAACATTCATAGAATTCTTATTTATTATTACTTTTGTCAGATTAAAGTTATTTCTGTGACCATTGTGAGTTTTTTTTTCATTGACCGAAGGGTACCAACAAATTTGTCCACGTGTGTGTATATATATATATATATATATATATATATATATATATATATATATATATATATATATATATATACACACAGATATATGTTTTCATTCTAAAATGCATATTGGAGTGTTTCAGAGAATTACATCCTCTTTTCCTCTCTGTATCGTTCCCTCCTCTTTTTTCTCTTATATAGTTGATAGTCTGTCATGCCATTTCAGGGTCTCCAGTCAAAGAGGAACATAAATTTCCTTTCGATATAACTTTCCCGTCTGCGAGTTCCTGTTTGGCAGAAGTAGCGCATATTTGAATAGAAGAGACCTAAAAAAAAAAAAAAAACCTTCTCATTATTTTTCCCCTTCCCCAGTATTTCACACTGCCCTTGCTTTCCTACTGAAGCTACCCTTATTTCCCTTTCTGTTACAGTCACCATCTGTATTAGTTATTGACATTCTCCACCTTTATTTTTTCCTCAAAATTACATGCTGGAAAGTACGTAAGTTGCCTAAACTGCTGCTGTAATACAACATACAGTATACACGCACATTAACATGAAAATATGGACAAAGAAATCATGTGCAGTAATCTGCGAGGGAAATACAATAAGTCGCCTACATGCAAACATTCAAATTGCAATTCGAACTTTTGGAGATTTGCGCACGTTTAATGGTGAATATTATCACGTGTATGCATCGTGAATCCCAGGATGTCTAGGAGCAGGATGTCTGTTGCTTGGCGCTTCTTAGCAGTACAAAAGTGAAAATAATTGAGAGAATTGTATGAGGTGAAAAGACGGTAGTCATCACTTGTTCTTGTAACACGAATCATTCAACCATCGAACACGTCAATAAATAAATACGTCAATATCAAATTACATCAGCTCTATGTCGTTATAATGTGTGAAGGGCCCTATTAGTTTTCCTAAGGATTCCTAAGGATTATTAGGGTCCAAGCACTATAGGGTAAGCAGGACCCACTTATTTTCCTAAGAATGTTTTTTTTTCTACCATTTTGGAATTTTTGGAGGTCTTAACATGCTCAAAAACTCATGAAAGTTGGCAGACAGGTTGGAATCTATTGTCATTAGGATGCCTGATATTCTGAACAACTTTTGCACTGCATGTCATGGGCTCAACTCAAGAGGAAGTCAGTTATTTTGGGTCGTTTGAAAAACGCACCAGATGGATTTTGATATACTCCTCCTAGAGGATTTATATCACTGGTGCCCGCTCATCATTGCTTGCAACTATATTTACTTTGTTGTAGCCCTTAAAGCTCAGAGGATTTTATCCATTACTTTTTTAAATAAACAGATATAGTGTTTATAGAGACGAGCTATTGTATAGTGATGTTTTAATGTGTAAGAGACCTATCGCAGGGCTTCTGAGGGGGGTGAATGAAACAGGAGGCTGTGATAGTGCTTATGACCTCCCCGTTTGGAGATAGCATAGGATTATTAGTTAGGAAACTCGAAAGGAAACAAAAGAAAACTGAAAACACAAAATAAACGCAAGAACGGACAGGGCTCTGGAAACTAAAACAAAAACTATATCCTCTCGGGGCCTTTGCCCTTACCGAGGATTTATATGAGAGTTTTGTTTGTGGTTTGCACTATTAACCTGAGCATGCACGCTGGACTGATGCGTGTCGCTCTCCCTTTCTAACTTTCTTTCTTTCTTTCGCCCTGATACAGTACTTTACCGCTGCTAAAAAAAATAAAATGAAAAAATAAAATTCATGTTTGCTTCAGCATTGGAAACAATATTGTTTTAGGCTAAATAATTATACACAATTCTTCGTTTTACTTGTCTGGCTTTTAGATAAAGTCCTTCCATGCGCCATCTGCCGGATATTCAGTGAAGCACAGCACATTTATTTAAATACCCGAATGTTGCTTAAGGGATTTCGCGGCATGTCGCGCGCCAAATTGCGGGATCTCGTGGGAAAAAGCGCGCATTCTTAATAGCCAGATCTGTATAGAGCTCAGAATTGTGCAGTATAGAGAGACATATCCTTTTTTCAGCACAAAATAATGTGCAATGTAATCAAAATTTTTGTTTATTTTAACCGACTTCCCCAAACATGACTAAGCGAGAAATTTAAAACTTGTTGTCATAGGCAAAGAAATGGTGGAAGTACACACAATCAAGTGTTTCTGTGGTTGTTTTCAGTTGTTCATATGACCAAATAATAATAATAATAATAATAATAATAATAATATGCTCATTTTGTATCATGCTAGCTGTAATATGCTCAACTTCAATCACATATTCTGTTAGTGGTAAAATTTACACATTATAAATGTAATAGCTTTTGTTCTACCCGACATATCCGAAAACGCAACTACACAGGGTGAAGATTGAAGCCTCACGGATAACACACACCAGAAATGCTTCTACATAAGCACAGATATATATATATATATATATATATATATTTTAATAATCAATGACCCATGCTGAGTTGTCGGCACATATCTGTATCTGTGCAGCTTGGATTTTAAGGTTAATTAATATGAGATATTTAATAAATCTTCTGTAACAATGGTCTGTCCTTTCATCTTTTATTATTACTATCATTGTACCTGCCTGTTTATGGGGGCATAAAATTAATGCTCACCAGCTAAAGTTCCTCATCTGCATTTAAAACTGTTCCAATATTTATTTTTATGAAGTTCGTACATTACTGGGTGTGATTTTATTCTCCTCTAACTGAAGCTGTAAACAAATATACATTTATACCAGGATATATGCATATACTTAAGTTAACTGTACTGTTATAAATAAATAAATGAATAAATAAATAAGGCATTAAGTAAATAAATTAGTTTTTTCTCTCTTTTTTTTTTACATAAACCTTTCATAAAATATTAAAATCTAGATAAAGATTTATGCTGTTTCTATATAAAAAAAAAAAAGACCACACCTACTATCTTGCCTTTTTCTTCTTGCTACCCACTATTTTTATCGCGGTGCCTGTGCTGTGTCTATTCCTTGCCTCTCTCTCTCTTTCTCTTATCTGGCTCTCGTCCTACTTCCTGGTGATCTCTTGCTCCAGATGAGCACAGACTGATGCTGTTCTCTGGGGACTTGTAGAGCACGGAGAAAAAAAACAAAAAAAAAAAACAATGTAGACACATCTTCAGCACCTTACTACACACTTCCATTACTGCACTACACTACACTGTACAGTTCCCTTACACACCACTGACATTCATTATACTGTACAACGTCCAAGTGGAAGCAGGCAACATCAGAGAATATTAATCATGGCGTTTCTGTTTTAAAAGTCGCTTCTTGGTCTCTCCCAAATCAACCAAATCAACCAATTTCCAAGAAAGTTCCCTGGTGACCATTAAATCTGATTAAATCTTGCTAAAATAAACAAGCCAATTTTAGAAGCTATGACGATTTTTATTTCGGTTCCACACCACTTTTTTTTGCACTCATCAACATTTCAATGAACGATGATTTTTAAGGGTTTTCAAACAGCAATATCTTCTAAGCAAAAACAGGAAGTACTTCTGTTTTTCTGCACGGTTTATCGGCAATTTTCATTCAAGGCTACTGTCTCCCCGGTCACTGCTGTGCAGGTGTGAACGTGTAACATTAGTTCATTTGTACAGTAACTGCGGTGCAAGAAAAAAATGGATGCCCCACTTTGGGATTTGGATGAAAGAAGAGCAGCGTGCAGTCATTTATATATTTATTTATTTATTTATTTGTTTGTTTGTTGTGGCGTGAGGGTGTACTGGTGCGGAAATCACACACGCAAGAACCTAAGCGTTTGGATATATGGAAACAAAAATTTGGATACTCTCGATAAGGTGAAAGTTTCTTCAAGAGAATCATTACTGGTGATGAGACATGGATTCATCACTACAAGTCTGAGAGTAAACAGCATGGAAACATCCTCAATCGCCAACCGAGAAAAAGTTAAAAAGTCAACCATCAGCTGGACAATTCATCAACGCTTACAGTTTTTTGGCATTCTCAAGGGCCAGAAGTATTGAACCATTTTCAGGAAAAAAAAGGTTCAACAATCAACATTGCTCGTTACGGTGAGATGATTATTGAAGAGCTGAAGCCTAAAGGCCGTAACACTGCTATCCGAGGGTGTCGTGATCTTGCATAATGATGCACATCTGCACATTTCTGCCCACACTGTCGGCATTCTGCAAAAACTTTGCTTTGAGGTGTTGAAGCGTCATCCCTATAGTCCTGATCTGACGTCATCCGACTTGAACTTGTCTGGTCCCCTGAAAGCAGCCGTACGAGGCTGAAGATTCACTTCTGATGAAGAAGTGACGACAGCAGTGCGTTCCTGGCTCACAGCTTCAGCCTAAAACATTTTTAATCAGAGAATACGACAGCTTGTTGACAGATGGACAAAGTATATCGAATAACAAATAGATTATGTTCAGTTGATTCAAATACATTGGATAGAAACTCAAATTCCTATTTGGGAGAAGAGGCTATAGGGGCATGCACATGTAATATGATATCTCAGATATATAGCAAGCTCGAAATGGTTTAAAAACACTGCAGCATCCCTATTGATGAATGGCAATGATAATGAAATGTACACAGCTTAAAAGTACATCGGGGTCTTTAGTTAAGAAAACACGTTTAAGAAAATAGGTTTTCACATTCCTTCAGCTGGAGACGTTACATACCGTAACTGTACGTCTGATTATTAATTTACCATATTAAATGATCAGCTTATTTATCTTTCCTCAAATGGTGTTTGGTGATAGATTCCAAACAGGATCTCTTAGAATCAGGGCAAGTTCTTCTCAGAATCTGCCCTGGATTGTTTTAGTATGGCTTGCCCCCTTTTTCTACAGATGCCCACTGGGATGAGATTTAGTGACTGTGCACTGTGGAGGGGCGGAGTCTTCCTGGAAGAGATGATGCCTTTCATGTCTCCAGTTACAGTAACCGTCGTGACTGAGGGGCACAGAACCTCTTTACGCTTTATCAGAGAGTAACCCTCTATGGAATGTTAAGTTTTTTTTTAATTATTGAGTCTGAATACAAAGCAGTTTAATAGAAGAAAAAAAAAACAAAAAAAGGTTCAAAAAAGGGGCTTTGTCTTTGAGATTGTAAATTACAATACCCGCCCTGGATATGTTCAGGAAATGGGATCTTGTCTTGTTAAGGCATCCCTTTTATTTGAGATTGGCACTCAGGCTTCAATCCCTATAATCTACAGTAACTGATACGTGTTTTATGAGTTTAGACATAAAGGCCATGCACAAGCATGCATCTACAGCCATTCAATCTTTTTTTTTTTTTTTATATATTCAATAAATGTAGCTGTAATGTGAATGGTTTGAGAGAGTGAGAGAGAGAAAGTGTAAAAATGGATGAACAGATAAAGGTAAATATAAACGCGGAATCGAATGCGCTGGAAAGATTTTCAGCCGCCTCTGGTGTCTCCTTTCATTATTTTGTGCAAATTGAATTATCGATGAGTTATCTTATAGGTGAGAGGCAATTAAATGGTCTTTGTGGTTTATGAGAGTGTGTGTGTGTGTGTGTGTGTGTGTGTGTGTGTGTGTGTGTGTGTGTGTGTGTGCGCTGTGCTCTGCTGTGATAAAGGATTTTTCGGACTAGGAATTTCTTCTATATCACTGTCGAGTGTAGAAATAATCAGGAATAAAAATAATTACCTGCTGAGACATGATCACATTTTAAACCTTATGTGTTTGAAATCCTAACACAGAATTAAAAGCCTGAGACACAAGAGACTTATTGAGTGATTTCTAATTTAACTACTGAAAAGAGCAATTAACTAGCCATCACAAGCATGGATCAGACGCTAACCTTTTAAGTTTTTAAGCAAGAAGACAAAGTGCTCCGCTTTAAATCCGAGGTTTATGTCTCGGCTCTTCGCTGTTGATTGTTGAACCTTTTTCCTCATAGTGTTCCAATACTTCTGGCCTTTATGAATCCCAGAAAACTGTAAGCGTTGATTAATTTTCCGGCTGACGGCTGAGTTTTGAACTTTTTCTTGTGATCGAGGACGTCCCCGTTCTGAACTCGGGACGGTATTTCGGCTTAGTGGTCAGCACTGTCACCTTTCACCTCCAGGGTCTGGGTACAGTTCCCACCTCTGTGTGCATGGAGTTTGTCATCTGAGTATGTTCTTCTTGTGCTTCGTGGGTTTCCTCCGGGTACTCCAGTTTTATCCTCCCACAGTCCAAAGGACATGTCGTTTAGACTAATCAGAGTTCCCAAACTGGCTCTGCGATGGATTGGCATCTTGTTCAGGGTGTACACCGCCTCATGCCCTAAGTCTCCTGGGATAGGCTCCAGGCCCCCGCGACCCTGTATACTGGATAAAGTTGTATACACTTTGAGTGAGTGACCGAATTAATGACTCTCAGACTTGTAGCGATGAATCCGTGTCTCATCACCAGTGATGATTCTCTTTAAGAAACTTTCACCTTACTTAGCGTATTGGTCCAAATTTTGTTTGCAGATATCCAAACACTCCAAGGTACACCATCAGACCACAAAAAAGTAATCGAATCACTACATGCTGCTCTTCATTTGCGCAAATCACTACATTGGGGATTCCATTTTTGTTTGCTTTGCAGCTACAACTGAACTGATGTAACACGTTCGCACCTGCACAGCGGTGACCGGACAGACAGTAGTTTTGAGTAAAAAGTGCTGATTAGACCACGTGGCCAACAAAAGTTTTCATATACTGTAATTCTTTACTAGATTATACTTCTTCTTCTTCTTCTTCTTCTTCTTTTTCGCGTATTATTTCCTCAAATATTGTTGTTCATGTGTTTTTATGTGTTCTTCTTTTCCATGTCGTGGACCTCTCCCGGCCTGATGGTCTCTGGATGAACATCGTCCATGTTCTTGATAACCACTCACCTGTAACCTTGTCCTTATGCTTGTTCCTTTTTGTCCGGCAGGTAAGTTGTCTGTCCCATTTTCTACATCGCTGCTCTGTATGTGTTTGGGGTGTGTGTGTGTGTGTGTGTGTGTGTGTGTGTGTGTGTGTGTGTGTGTGTGTGTGTGTGTGTGTGTGTGTGTGTGTGTGTGTGTGTGTGTGTGAATGAAGATGGGGTCAAGCTGACACCCCTGGAAGGATGCTGTTGGCAGTACAGGGATCAAAAGGGTTGATTGTCTTGATAGGTTGTGAAGGGTTTGGCGAGGCAAGTGATAGCTGTGTGTGTGTGTGTGTGTGTGTGTGTCTACATCATTTCAGCATGTGCTTTTTTTTTTATTACATATTGAGCCAGATTCTGAATGTGTGCGTGTGTGCGTGCCCAGAAGATGGAAATAGTTTGCGTGATTAACTTTTATTAAGTTTTTTTTGAGGACTGCAGCCTTGTCTGTTATACCATCTACTGGATTATATGATATATGGCTGCGAATATCAAGATATCTGTAAAAGCCTAGTTTTGTGTATTGCTAAAAATCCACTTAAGTTATCCTTAAAATCAGTTTTATTTTGTCAGTTTTTCATAACTGGATATTGTTTTGTTAAGCCACAATTAACGTCCTGTAGCACAAAAGTGAAGACAATGTCTGTCTAATTTATGACTTAGTTAGTGATTAACGAATTTGCTAGGAAAAAAGATGCATTAGGGAAGTGAACACCCATATGGATCCTATGCACATCTGGGGGAAAAGCAATGTAAGTTTATGGTAAAGGGGTACGATGATGAAATAAGCATTGCTGTTGTACCTCTATCACCCAAAACAGGACTACACTGGATTATTTTTTTATTCCTCGCATTTTCGTCACACTTAATGATTGAGATCACCAACAAACGTTTATATCGCACAAATATAACCTACAGTAAGTAAATACAAAATGCAGTTTTTCAATAACGATTTCATTTATGATTTTCTATGCTTTCATATGAGAAGGTCTGGAATTTCACTGAAAGGAAAAGATACCTTATTGCCCACAATACATTGTGTGTATCTCCCCGTAAGATCCTCATCTGAGGTGTGGTACTGTATTATGTTCAAAGCATTAAGGAACTTCAAAAGTTATCAAGTGTTAATAAACAGTAACAGTAAATAGAAATTCTAAGATTGCACAACATTGGAGTTTAAGAGGAGGTTAAGAGCAGGGAGAAAAGACACAATTTGGGTGGGTGAACATCAACATGACCTCAAAGAGCTTTAAAGGTAATTAATTGGCTGGATCGTGGTACAAAAACAAAAAAATCAAGTAAGATGCCCAAAGCCGAATAGTCAATTGTGGCACAATGATGATTTTCGAACGCTAGCGCAACCAACAGACTGAACAATTACTTTGTGTTCAAGACGATCTTTCAAAATCTTATTTTTAACACATGCATATCCTCTGTATGTTTTTCCCATCAACACTAAAAGAAAAAAGTTTAGGAAGTAGCTAAAAGTCTTGACAATGACACACACATAAATTTTTACACATTCTGCTGCTTTAGTGTTATTTAGATCACTAAGTGCTACTATGGTAAACTGGAGTATAATCATAAGCATTTTGTAAGTTAAAAGCTTTTTAAATTCATGCAAAGACTCTTTGCGGATATTTGCGGTGTTGACCACATCCTGACTGACGGCAGCCCATTCTTGCATAATTGATGCATGGGGTATTTTTTGCCCAATGGGAAATTAGGATTAAGGTCTGGCCATGGACCCAAAATTTTTTATTGTTTCCAGAGTCACTCCGTTATCAATTTTGCCTTATGGTAAGGTGCTCCATCATGCTGGAAAAGCCGTTGTTTTTCACCAAACTGTTTTTGGAAGGTTGGGAGAACTTGTTTTTGACCCATTTTTTATTCATGGCTCTGTTCTTAGGCAAAATTGTGAGTGAGACTACTCCCTCGGCTGAGAAGCAACCACACACATGAATTATTGTTGGCATGACACAGGACTGATAGTAGTGCTTCTCTTGGAATGGTAGGTTGAAATGGTAGGGTGGTCAGTTTTCTTCTTGAAAAAGAAGGGTCAATACTGCAAATATTGTGTCTTTGCATAAACTTAACGTAATTGGCAAAAACTGATCCAAAAGCACCGAAGCAGCAGACTTTATGTCAATTTATATTAATGTTTGTCCAGGACTCAATCCCAATTACTAGGGTTTGGTAGTGTATTTGTATTGGAGCTGGTTAGCATTTAGTTAAAAATAAATAAATAAATAAATAAATAAATAAACCGGGACTTTTATGGCTTTGTGCAAAATCGGCCTTTGGGTGTGATAAAAGTGTACTGTGTGCTGTCACTAGGTTTACAGCCTTTATTTGTTTTGCCTTAATGTCTATATATTTCAAATAAATGTCCACCGGGTAACTGGAATATTGCACGTCCTTCAGTGTATCAGCAGTTTGTGCACAGTTTGTGCCGCATCAACATCTTCACTCGAGACAAGTATGGTGGATGATTTTTAGAACAAAAAAAATCACAGAGCAAAGACCAGTTAGTGTGCAGAATAAGTGGAGATGTGAGATACAGTATGGTAGAGATACAGTGAATGACCTTTTAACCCTTTCATGCGCAGTGTCTACACTCACAGACTGGAAATTTAATGCTGGAAAATCACCTCAAAATCACTTAATCAGTAGTTTTCTAGGCTTTTTGTTAATTCGTTTTGTAATTTTTTAATGATTTTATACAAAATAAAAACAAATACTTACCATAAATGTGTATATATATATATATATATATATATATATATATATATATATATATATATATATATATATATGAGAGAGAGAGAGAAATGAAATGGAAGCAGAACATAAACAAACCAAAAATACCACAGCGTATAGACCAACAAATGTATTGAAAACACATGAAAGACAATAATCTGTAGAAAACCAGGAGATTAAATAACACAACTGATTTGAAACTAAATGTACCATGAACCTGTTAGCAGCAACATGAACATATTAAAGTCCTTTCTACCCAAGACAAAAGACACAACAGTCTAAAGTGATAGTCATATGACCCAAGAGGGCATTAAACATTGTATTCATTTCATTATTAAAAAAAAAATATTAATTTGTTGATTTTATAAATCTGCTTTTGTTTTATATTTGTTATTTAAACATAATCAAAACTAGTTGACTAATGATGCTCAAGATACTAAAGGCACTGCATAATATAATATACATATATATATTATATTATATTATATTATATTATATTATATTATATTATATTATATTATATTATATTATATTATATAAATAACTTTCACATGAAACGAGTAAACTAGTTGAAAGTTTTACTTTCATCATAGTTTTGATCTCATTTGTTTAATTAGGTTTCTTTCATCCACTTGTGCTTTGTTTTCATTCTCTTTCATGCAAAAACATAAACAATTATAGAGCTTTCACAAACGTTCAATCACCGCGGTAATAAATGAGGCAAGTCTTTGTGTGCACTTTGTCTGTGTTTAACTAAGGATTCTTATCACGCTGATGTATTTATAATTGCAACTAGGTGACAAGTATCCTGTTAATATATCTTTGTTCAGATGTCAATATGCATTTTTTTTTTTTTTAATGATGGATCTTGTGTGTCTGTGTGAATGTGTGTGTCTCGAACAGTGTCGTCTCACCTACAACAACAGTTCTGATTAAGCTTCGTCTGAAATAACTGTTGCATTCACTTAATTGATTAAAATGTCCACCTATACTCATTTGTCTCCCTCTGCATTCTGGACACCTTCAACACACACACACACACACACACACACATATAAAGTATGAATTCTTATTCTCGAGTGATGATTATGAAAATTTGCCAATAACCTTCTAGCGCATTTTAAATGGCTAATTACCTTAATTATTTCTCTAGTCTTGACTCCTGTCTGATTTCGGCGCTGTGAATGTTCATCATTGACTCGAGTCCTGTTGACTCGACTGTACAGTATACGAGGGAATTTGTGTTGGTGCTCTTACTCTGTTTAATTGAGTACCCTTTCTGGATGCATATCATCTATATTCCCTTGTTAGAGACAAATGCGCTCTGCCAAACAGGTTGCTTATTTCTTCAATTCCTCTGGGAGAAGATGGGGGAAATGAAAAGGAGACAGTAGTTTAGTGTGAAGATGTAAAAAGTGTATAGGAGACGCAGGCGGAGTGCAGAGAAGAAACAAAGGTTAATAGAGCAAAACATGCAGTTTGGGGGGGGGGGGGGGGGAGAGAACCGTCGTTCTCTGACTTTATTTCTCCCCCAACATACAAACACTCCATTAGACTACCAGAGCAACCGACTTTAATAAAGCTGCACCAAATTATTTCTCGTATGTGAGACATCAGCCAAGCAGTGCTTCGCGATGAGATGCTTTTCATTCCCGTTTCAGTTGAATTTAGATAATGGCTTTATTTGCCCGCAGGCTGTTCTAACCTAAGCGAAGAATTCTGTATGTATAATTAGGACTGCTATAATTAAATATATTTTCCAGTTGCCTTGCAATCCTCACAAGCATGCCAGGAAGCGGATTGCCAGCAGTGAATCTTCCCTCGATGTGAATGAGTGTAACATTGCATGTGTGTGATACCATATGCAATGATCTGGCATCACATCCAGCCCCTCTCACCCAGTGTTCTCGAAATAGCTCTGATAGTCTCAATGGCGAGGATAAAGCTGTGCCTGAACATGAATGAATAGATGCAAATAATTACAAGGGTTGTTCAAGTCAAAATGGGCCTTTTGATTATGCAGAATACCTGAACACAGTAACTACTCCCTTTATTTCTCTATATACAGTAATCCCCTGCTACACTAATGCACTCAATCCAGCATTTCACTAGTGCTTGGATACCATCAAGGTAGGACATTTTACTACAGTACGCTGTAGTCATGATTGGCCTGCCTTTGTTACCGATAAAACTCTGGCCTCATAGGAACTCCATTAATGGCCCAAACATGTGGAAATGGCTTGAGGTCGGGACTGTACAGGGGATTTGGAAATAACTCCTGGATAATGGTGTTGGTGAATCATGGTTTGTTGGATGTATGTGCTTATTTAAAATGCTCAAACCATTCAAATGTTTTACTGCAGCTAAGAGCCTCATCACCACACACTGCTTAAAGTCTTCTGTAAATGTCAATCACTTTTAATCAAGTTCATCACAGCTCCCGGTTTGACTTGATCACTCTTCGTAAACGTAATCATACTACAGTATATCGAGGCACTACTTGAGCACAGGTTTAATTCGTGCAGTACTTTACTTTGACATATATACAGTAGCTCACATTGTCAGTTCCAGCTGCAACCGGACCATTTTTTCCACGTAAACGGCGAAACATTTTATATCAATAATTATAATCTGATGTTCTTTGGACACAAATTGCCTAGCATTCATTCCTGTTAATGTACCTAGATTTCATTGTATTATTGCAATACATGCAATATAATTTAGTTATAATAATAATAATAATAATAATAATAATAATAATAACCAAATAACCAATAATAATGGTTGAATATAATGAATACTTAAGAGTGATACAAAGAAAAGCAGGAAAAAAAATTAACCTGATTCAAGTCTGTTTTCTTGTATAGAGGAAATTGTTTCTGCTGAAATCGAGCCTTGCTTCTTTCTTTCTTTCTTTCTTTCTTTCTTTCTTTCTTTCTTTCTTTCGTTCGTTCTTTCTTTCTTTTTCTGACTGACTGGCTAACTGAGAAGCAGATCGTCATGTGTTGTGGAGAGAATAACTCGGCTGATCTATGCCGTAGATGCCTGCTCTATCAATCTCTGCGCATGTGGAAGAAGTAAAGGGATCCCTCAAAGCCTTGCCATTATTTTGAAGGCTTTCTTTCAATCATAGCAGCAGTGCTTCACGACTTCACTACTTTACCTACTGTACCAAGTACCTGCATTTGCCACGTTTGAATACATTTCTACCTTGGAGTGGAACTAGAGGTGAAAGATGACTAAAATTTCCCGCCGTACTCTGGAAGAGAATAAACAGTACCTTAAGAAAGTCCGGAAAATAGACGGCAAGTTCCTCAAAACATTTAAGAGCAAAGAAGTTGAACAGCTCTTGACATTTGAGTGAGTAACGTACTCAAGTAAGTACTAGGTTGGGAAAAACCTGTACGGGTAGAATAAGTCATTATCTGCTAGTTCTTTAGCTTTTGTTATTGTTATTAATTTTTGCAGCTCAGATAAGTTGATTTTATTTTTTTATGTTAGTTATACATATAATACAGAGAATGTGTGTGCCATAGAAGTTACTTCCGAAGTTCGTGCAACATGGACTTGACCAATCTTACTTCCCTAAAAAATGTAAAATTGCTACCTTTAGCTGTTTTGGAGAGATGATTTGTACATGTGCCCCAAAAAGTGTTATACAGTACTGTCTCACTTCAAACAATAATCATTTAAAATGCAAATTATTCATATTTATTTGAGTATCAATAGAAGCTTACACCACTAAAAATGGTGTAAGCTTCTATAATCATGTGATCTGTAAAATTTTGTATTTTTGTATTGTAAAAAAAAAAAATCTGTAGTGTCTGTGACCGTGTCAAATTCATGTTGCAGGATCTTAACAATTTTGCATTTTAGAATAAAATTTTCAGGTTTATGTTTTTTCATGTGAAATCTAAATTGGCCAAGTTTCATCTGAACGACAGTTAGGACCATTAACAGATTTTAATTCAAAAAAGTTACTGACACTACCTAAAAGGGCATGAAACGGTATTTAGCAAAAAAAAAAAAAAATGTTACTTTTTACGTATCTGATAAAAATATAAATGTGTATGTATATTCACAACAAACAAAGCATGGATAGGGAGATAAGAAGCATTAAGTGTTATGAAAAATGGTGTTGTATGATTCTATCTGAGGATTATAATTTTTCGATAGTAACATTGAATCAGTCGACTATTCGTTACTCAAAATGTCTAGGATTATACAGTCTTACTAAAGCTCTCTTCTTGCTAAGAAAATCCATTTTCTAATTTATTGTGCAGAACCTTCTTTCATTCGATTAAAGCAGTTTGATGTGAAACTCTCAGTAACTAACAAGATTTAACAAGTAATCATCTAATGTGTTGAAGTTTTAAAAACATGACATATTAAGCTAGCGAGTGTTTTTTTTTTTTGTTTTTGTTTTTTTTTGTACAAAGGGCATTCACAAGTCACACCGGGACTTTTGCAGAACATCAGAATAAAAGTTCCCTTTATTTCTCTATATGATCTTCATCTTCAGTAATATACTTATCCCAGCGTTTCACTAGTGCTCGGATACCATCACGGTGGAACGTTTTCTCAGGACATCGGATTCGTGATCAGACTTCCTGCTTCATGTCTGACTTGCTGGCCTCCCAGGAACTCCTTCAGTGGCCCAAATGTGGAAATAGAACCGGTCATGCAGTGCCGTGAAAAAAAAGAAAAAAACAAAACAAAACAAAACACAATGGCCTTTGGTGATCAAACCAACTTTAATATAATAATAAAATATTTGCACCAATTAAATGTTCTACTGCGGCTAAGAGTCTCATGACCGTCGTCTGCTTGAAGTCTTCTGTAAACGTCAATTAGTATTATGCCTTCGATCACCAGAAATTTCATCCCAAATCATGTTGAACGTGAAAAAAAAAAAAAAAAAAAAAAATATATATATATATATATATATATATATAATTAGCATGTGCACCTGTTGATGGTTTAAACTGGAGTTCAATAATCTATTACTTACTCCCCTCATTTTCATGACACTTTCATTTTCATTTTTCACGTTCCTTGTGTGTTCTGTACGGAAGCATCATCTGTAGTGCACAACACCAGCTTGAAGAAATCGTAAATAACACGAAGAGCATACAGTATCTACCAAGAATTCCAGGGTGTGGATGTGTAGATGTGTTGCACTCCCCGTAATCAATTTGTAGTCTTGCAGCATTTTCATTCATAATTCAGACACACCAAAGCCTTTTGGGAATTGATCTGGCTTACGCTTCTACTCTCACACCCGGGAAGACGTATTACTGCTTTCATCTGAATTCAGAACCTCCGTATAAAATTGCTTTGATTACGGGTTCATGCTTTGACTGGATATCAAATGCGGCGTATTGTTAGGTTTCTATAAATTCTAGTTACATACAGTATTTAATAAAATAATACTAGTCGCGTTAAAATAAAACTGACACAAGCAGAGATTGTGAATGTTCAAGGCTGTAATTTTTAGAGAGAAAATGGATGTGAAATGCAGCTGTTTGTGGCTGAGAGGAAACATAACTGCCATTAAATGCCACATATTTGCAGAAGGGTTGGTAAGGTAGGTATGATCACAGCGTCTAGCTATGAAGTAGAGACTTGCTGTCTGGAACGGCATCGTTCCATCATTTTCACGGCATTTTCCCTTCTTTTCTTGCATTTTATAGGTAGCAACTTTAAAACTTTACTTCTAAAGGATACATTTGTCATGTATATAGGTGGAAACAAAATACATAGGATATATATTTAAAAAAAAAAAAAACAGCATACCTGTAACTGGAGTTTATGTTAAAATTATTAATGCATGTGATTTATCTAGAAATTTTAACGCGTTACTCATTTTTTTTTAAAACACTAATCAATCAAGTTTGACTCTAATGGCTTAATAATAAGATGACTGAGAAAACAACCCCAGATGTGCTGAACGACAAGTTTCATAATAAAAAGTTCTGTGCTCAAGCTGCCTTCAAAGGAAATCATTTCTACAAGAATGAATTAAATATTAGATGTGAGGGTGGTGGCTCATGCAGCAAAAAATCCTAGTTGTTGATTTTTGAAGGCGAGGATCCGGGTTCGAGCCACACCCTATACTACGCAGCCACTGCATGCACTGCTAGTCCTATTCAAGAGATTTTAACTTATTATTTGTGAAATGTTGTGAAATCTGTTTCCTCTAATCGGTTTGTCATGCTTTTTCTTATTCCAATACTGCACATTTATAATACTAATATAATAATATATAATAATAATTATAATATATATATATATATATATATATATATATATATATATATATATCGATTGACGCCACTAATTAAACTGTTAATCTTTCCACATCCATTTAAACGTGTTACTTTTCCCCCCGCTCATTTTAGAAACGCTCACACGTTTCTATAGTAGATTTTATTTCACTGCAGGAGAGGACAGAGTTGTGTGAGTGTGTATGTACTGTAGAGTCATTTTAGGGGACATGCAGGTGTGTTCAGTCATTTTCGGGGACATTAACTTGGCCCCAGCGCTCATCAAGTGTAACGAGGCACTACTTCACTCTAATTTACTGTGAAATGAGGATGACCACCAAGGAGAACTCTGTTTATGGACACAATTTATGAGACAGACAGAAAGAGAAAGCACAAAATCATGTGCGGAGCCTCCATAAATGGTTTAGCTACTGAATATTTGAGACATTTAAAGCATGTGATTGCTCATCACCTTTCTCTTAGATGTCGCAACACTACTCCGTTACTCCATTATTTGTGCTTTTTTTTTTGTGTGTATTATGTATCGTGTATTATGACTTTCATTTGCAATTGGAGCATTTTCCCTACACACAGATAGCAATAAAGCAATAAAGATTTAAATATTTCTTACATCTGTGATGACTGTTTCATAGGAGAAAAAAAAAAAAGTCATCATCCAATGCAGATTCATTTTCTTTGAATTATTTCAGGTGTTTTGAATTTCTCGGCTCTAATAATCACATTTGCGATCAGCTTCCATTCATTTCTGTCCGGTCGCATATTATTCCTTATTTACAGTCGATTATCTCTGTTAGAGCTGCATCTCCCTTGCTTCTATTCGAAACATGCCGTGTTTGTTGTGCTCCGATGATTTTTCCATTTTTTCCCCCCCCCTCATCATTATTTTATTTGCAAACTTTCAGGTTTATATTTGTGTCCGAGATTTTTTTTTGCATCCTCTTTGCATTGCATTTGCATTTAAAGGTCCTGTATTTTATTATTTCTTTAACATGTTAACTCGGGTCTCAGAGCTCCTTTAAAAGTGTGTGTATAAATGCTCCAACTGAAATACCCCACAGATAATGTGTTTTTTTAATACCTGAAACTCCCTTTATTTCACTCCTTCTCCAAATGCACCCTTTCAGTGTCTATGTAAATGAGCTACTGTTTAGCCACGCCCCTCCAGAAGACAGTAGAGCTAAACTACTGTACTGTACTTGGGTACAGTATATGAGATCACATTACAGGGGGGGGCGGGGGGGGGGGGGGGGGGGCGTCTAATTGGCATGTTTAAGCCATTCCCAGTACAAAAAATAAAATGGGAAAAATAGGTGATTATATTTTACATGACGAATATTTATTCATTTACAAACTGTAGGAACATTTATACTGATGCCAGGCATAATAGAGGTGTAACATAAGTACACTGTATTTAACTGTTTTATTGTTTATAAATCTATAACCTATATATCTATTGTTCATCTATTCGTAGTCAAGCTTGTTTAATGTACTACATGGCAACCCAATCTGTTCCTTTTTAACCAGCTTTTGTAGTCCCTCTGCAGTATGAACAATAAATGATCTTTGGATAGATTTCTGTGTGCTTTGTTGATGGTCTATTTGCGGTGATATCGCCTCATTACCCATCATCTCATCCAGTTTTAAAATCTTACTGGGGGGTCTTGTTTTTTTAAATATGATTTTGGATAATTGCATCTCCGTGCCATTTGAGCTCTGCTTTCATTTCTAATGAAGCATACGAGAGGTGCTGTGGAGACGCATGGAGGCTGCTGTTACTTCAACATTTCATCCTTTATTTCTTTTTTGATGACAAACTTTCAAAGCTCCTGTAAATCTAGAATTTGAGTGTGTGAGAATATACTACATTTCCAAAAAGAGTAACACACACTAAACTTTGATTACGGTGCACAATGTGGCAAGTAGTTCATTTGAAAAACTTTTTTTTTGTTTTTTTGTTTACTTTTCACAATCTGAGCCTTGGAATATGCTTGTGCCAAAAAAAGGAAGAAACTCTCAACGCGTTCAGGTCGTCAACTGACTTCATTTTATTGCCACATAACATTGCTGAATGAAGAAACTCCCGATCATAACCCCGCCTCCAGAGGCTTGTACAGTGGACACTATGCATGATGGGTGCATGGCTTCATGCTCTTCCCTTCTTACACTCATCTGTAAAAGGGTCAATCTGGACTCATCAGATCACATGAGCTTTTTTCTTTACTACAAATACTGTAAGTTCGAGAAATGTTTTTACTTATGCCATTAAAACTAAAAGATTTTTATTGTCCATTTTTTAAAGATGCAACTTCACCAAGTGTATCACTAATCATTTCACAATCAAGCATTCATGATTTAAAATTTTTTTTTTTTCATGATTCATTTTAACATTAGGGTTTACTTGATCTTTTAAGTCTCCTAGCCTCTTTTTCATTTATTAATTTAAATGATGAAAGAAAGTAGAAAAAGTTCATTTGAAACCTAACGTACTAACCATGCTTCTTTCGTTCTTACCTATATTATGCTAATCAGTTCAGCTTTTTGAACTTAAAATGGTGAAACATAGTTCAGGCACGCTCAACCAGCAACGTTATCATTACTGCCCTTTTTCTGAAAGTGCTGCGCAATTAGAAATACAGTATATACTAAGATATTATATTGTGTTAAAACATGACAGGATGTGCTATTACAGTATATGCTACTATGGTTCTTTTTGTTATATGTGTAATACACTATTAAATATAAATATAAACTAATAAAGAGAGCAAAAAAAAAAAAACACAGTCATTAACTGGGCAGTGGCTCTTGCTTTAGCATTTGCTGAAGTTTAGAAGAAAAGAAGAGAAGAAACACCGAGCACTCCTTATATAACTAAGCAATGTCACATGAGAGGGAATGCTGTTGTGCTGAATATCAGCATGGCCATGACGCGGTCATGGGTCGAAGATATCACCAGGGCAACAGCACAACTTTGTATATGATATTGCTTTCATAGAACTGTGAAGTTTTTTTTTTGTTGTTGTTTTTTTAGAATGCTTTTGTAGATAAATGAATGAGTCACTGGGTCTGTTGCTGTTTTTGATAAGTTCACTGATGCCAGGAAAGACACAGTCAAACACGCGAACACATTGTCTGTCATCAAGGTCTCTGTTTATTAACAGAAAAAGACAGAAACTGCAAAGAACATAACTCATTTTAATAAAAAAATGTAAATGAGCATATATTTATGTTTAAGAACTGAAGGTCAGTCAGTCCGAAAAATTGGGAAAACTTTGAAAGTGTCCCCAAGCGCAGTCACAAAAACCATCAAGCGCTACAAAGAAACCGGCTGACATGCGGACCGCCCCAGGAAAGGAAGACCGAGAGTCGCCTCTGCTGCGGAGGATAAGTTCATCCGAGTCACCAGCCTCAGAAATCGCAGGTTAACAGCAGCTCAGATCAGAGAGCAGGTCAATGCCACACAGAGTTCTAGCAGCAGACACATCTCTAGAACAACTGTTAAGAGGAGACTGTGTGAATCAGGCCTTCATGCTAGAATATCTGCTAGGAAACCACTGCTAAGGACAGGCAACAAGCAGAAGAGACGCGTTTGGGCTAAAGAACACAATAAAGAAAACTTTTGGTCTGTACTGTATGTATATATATATATATATATATATATATAACTCTAACAACAGTTCCACATTTTTTAAATTATTTGTTGGTAATTTAACCCATTATTTTGCCCTGCCAACACATATTCTTCTGCGCCTGGCAGAACTAGCGTAAATAACCGCAACTGGCAGAGCTGGCGACTGACACTTAATGTAATTAATAGAAGTAAAAGTAGCTTTAAATTTACAGACAATTCAGGACTACTTAGAAGCAAGAAAAAGTGTTGTTGTTGTTTTTTTTTTTTTTTAAAAAGGTGTTGTTTAAGATGACATAACGTGATCAAATGTTGACTGGTTTTGAACGTGGGTTTTGGTAGGCAGCTTGTCTTTCCTCTCGGACCATTTAGACCTACTTTGACCCATGCTGTGACCAACAGTTAGTGTAATTAACAATTATTAAACCACCTGTGATAAATACAGTTAAATATTCTGCCACCGTTGTGCTCTACTTTACATCACTACTTGTGAAATGCCTCTCATCCAATCAGATTACTTGGTCGAAACTAACTGTTGTATAAATGCTTTTTATTTGATTATTATCTTACAGAAAGCTTCACTATAAAAGCATGTTTGTGACGTATGTATTCCTTTTAGATTATATGTACAGCATTGTGTCCACAGTACACATCCCTGCTAAATTACCATTCACTAAACAAGACGTGTTACAGCCAGCACTACTGTCACAAGTGACTAATCTGATTTGAGAATTCAACAATGCTTCGTCATATATAAATATTCATCAATAATTATTGACATGCATCACAATGATTGTTGTAATAATTTAATAAGATGAACAATAGTTTACAGAAGGAAATGTAACCCTAATCCCTAACCCTAACCCTTCAGTATTGATCCATTAATCCATTATTGATTGCATCTCTTAAAGTGGAACCATCTACTGAGCACCTTGGACATGTGGGGAAAAAAGAAATAATCCTGTAACACAAGTACTGTGTCAGAAGTCAGAAGACTATGTCAGAAGACTTGAGCCAGGCACACTCACTCACAGACTATGGGCAATTTGGGAACGCCACTTAGCCTACTCTGTATGTCTTTTTGGACTGTGGGAGCAAACTGGGGTACCTGGAGAAAACCCACATAGCACAAGGTGGGAATCGAACCCAGACCCTGGAGGTGCAGCAACAGTGCTAACCACTACACCACCATGCCGACTAGCTAGTAACTATTGTCTGGAAACAAATCTGTCTTGCTAAATATGCAGAAAACTGAACCACATGCTAACCATTCAAGGTGACCTTGGAGACTAATTTTGCACTGAGAAATGCCTCATTATCTCATGCAGCCATTACATAATTTGTTTGTTTGTCAGTTATTTTCTTGGATCGCATCCCAAAGTTTAGATAGATTTGAGCACACTGTATTAAGCTGCCACTGATTCTCTGTTTGCATGGTGTAAATCGGTTGTTTGCTTTAATCATCGACTGTAATAATGGCCACATATTGCTATTTGTGTCTGAAACGGCAACATGGCCTGTTTTGATGGATGACGCCGAACTGAAAGTACAGACTCGTGTGTCTGTTCTCTGATTAATGGTGCTTCATCATTTACGGGCCTGTGGGAGAAAAATGCTTTTATGGAATGAGGGTGAAAATCGTCTTGTGATCTGTGTGAATGTGTTTGTGTGTGCATGAAAAAGGAGGTAAAGTTGCTCACTAAGGGAGTGTTAGAAGATTTGAAGTGATAAAAGGATGAGAACAGAGACAAAATGTTACTTTGTCAGTCGCGTCTCCCTAAATTCAACCTGTTTATTGTAGTGTTTTTATGGGGGCATTCGTGTCAAATCGGGTCTCGTGATGAAATTTCTCTTGAATGAAGGCGTAAAACTGACTGACATTTTCAGAAGACTTCAAGCATAGTACGGTGATGAGACTCTTTGCCACAGTACAACTTTTTAAAGATGGCTGAATGTCCCTGAATGAGGTGGGTCAAAGTCCCATTGCGGTCATACCTGTGAACATTCAGAAAGAGGAATTCCTTATCTTTGGATAATTGACAGATTTGTAAATTTATCATGATACAATAACAGTTTTGGAGATATCACTCTGCCATGAATAATTTATCACCTTGATCTTTAACAAGCATGGAACCACAGATCCAAAGCGAGATCTTACACTGGTGGAGAACACGGGCACCCGACACAGACCGTGGGTTGAGTCCCTAATAAACATGAGGTGTCATAGAAAGACGGTGTGCAGCATGGACTGTAAGCTCGGAGCTGACGGACAGGTAATAGCACCGATTCTCCAGTCCGGCCATGTGCCCAAACCTTTGCTCCTGAAACTAAAACCAACAGGCGTATCTGGCATTGCGGCCGCTCCATATCAGTTCTACAGTCAACAACATGAGTTTCTAGTTCTCTTCTTAAAGTGCTTCTTTTTGCATACAGGATATGATTTTATATAAAATCTAATCATTTTCTGTGGTTTACTTTGATTTCTGTTGCAGAGAGAATTTTACAAAATGATCCCTATTGGTTTATTTGAGTCTGTATTTAGCTTGAATATCACTGATTTAATATGACTGTACTGTTTATTGTTGCATTACAAAAGAGGCAGAATTTAAATCCCATCACAGAGGTGGTCAGGTGGAGGATAAGAGCCTAGCTCAAGGGTTTCCTGGTACAACCTTCTGGTCATGAGCATCTTAAACGCTAAGCTACACATCCAAGATTTATGAATGCTAATAGGATGTGTTTGTGTGTATATATGAGTGCACACACATGCATGGGGCATGCTTGGGAAGCTCTGCCTTTCATACCAGCTCCTACTGTTACCATGAGAGATTAGTATCCATGGATACTGCAAGATCACTTTTCACCTCCAAGTGATGTGACCACTGATCTCCTTAAATAGCATGTTTATCAAAAGTGCATCAACCTGCAAAATCCCGTCACATGATGAAATGTTAACATTTAAAAAAATCTTTTATAGAGCCCCCCCCCAAAAAAAATTACCTACAGTAATGTACGTATTATTACCTCATTATTTCTAAATCTAAAGACACTTGTTTACAACAGACAGATGCGTTCTCACTTTGTTTATCAGTATTATAAGTCCAAGTCTTATTTCCTAATTTGATTTAAAAAAGAAATTCTGTAAGAAAGTTGATCAAATTTTGAATAATAACAAGAATAATTGTTACAAAGAATAATAAGCATTACTCCTGTTTGTAGGATATTTACTGTGGCCAAAAAATAAAACAAACAAGCAAAGCTCCTGATCATGGCTCCTGATCATGGCTTGTCCAGTCACCACTATGCATGATGGGTGCATGCGCTTCATCACAAAGTCCCATCTTTATGTCCCATTCTTAGTTGTCCTCATTAGTCTCATTAACAAGTGGTTTTCTGATGGCCACACAGCTGTTTAGTCACAAATCCTGTGAGTTCTTATCACATTGTGTGTGTGGGGAAATGCTTATACTACTGTACTGTATATACAGTACAGTATATATTACTATATAATTCTCACTAATAAATATAGATTTTATCTTTCCTTTTTTTGTTGGTGCTTGTTTGGTGAGTTATTTTTGTTATTTATTTATTTATTGCAATGATGGAATTACAATTAGGTGGCACGGTGGTGCAGTGATTAGCACTGTCGCCTTGCACCGCCAGGGTGCGGGTTCGATCCCCGGCCAGGCTCGATTCCCGTCTCTGTGTGCATGGAGTTTGCATGTTCTCCTCGTGCTTGGTGGGTTTCCTCCGGGTACTCAGGTTTCCTCCAACAGTCCAAAGACATGTAGGTTAGGCGAATTGGCGTTCCCAAATTGCCCGTAGTGAGTGTATGTGTGTGTGTCTGTGCCCTGCGATGGATTGGCACCCTGTCCAGGGTGTATCCTGCCATGTGCCCTAAGTCTCCTGGGATAGGGTCCAGGCTCCCCGTGACCCTGAATACAGGATTAAGCGGTATACAGTAGATGATGAGTGAGTGAGTGAGGATTACAATTACCTCTGATTATGGTTACATGTTCTCTCATTAAGTTACCTGCTCAACACAATCCTTCCAGGTGTTTAGTAACATGTTGCACTCTTGGTGCAAAAAAGGCGCTTATAAAACTTATCACTTTTTGGTTGATTTTCAGAATCTAGCCAGAATGATGTCTGACACCCTTTTCCATGCTTATGACAACTCCGACCTTTTGATTTGGCTGTACTTTTGTTACCTGATTGGTCAGCACCAATTCGCCCTGTCCAACACTGAAACGAGCGAATTCTTAGACCACCATAATGGCTGACATAAACTGACATTAATGAATCAATTATTAGACCATTCTTAGGCGGCATGGTGGCATAGTGGTTACCACTGTGGCTTCGCACCTCCAGAGGCGAGGGTTCGATTTCCACCTCTGCTCCGTGTTGCTTGGAGTTTGCATGTTCTCCCGTGAGTTTGCAAAGACATGCAGATTAGGCTAAGTGCCTTCCCTCCCAAAACTTGTCCAAAAATAAAAATTGGTTTACGCTGTGATGAATTGGCACCCTGTCCCCCACCTCATGGCCTAAATCTTCTGAAATAGGCTCTAGGCCCCTTGCAACCCTGTACACATGATAAGCGGTATAGACTCATGAGACCCCTGCGACCCTGTATACATGATTAGCGGTATTGATGATGAAGATAGACTTCTTGATAAAGCATTGATGAACTGGTACTGTATGAGTGTATTCGATGCAGCAGCATTAAAGTGGCTTTAAAACTCACTAAAAGTGAGTCTGAGGGAACCAAAAAAAAAAAAAACATTTGCATCATGTTTTGTTTTAATTTCTGCACTTACAGTATTTCTGTATAATTTCTTCTCTTATTGAGCTTAACACTGCTGCATATAGAGGTTTATGAAAATGTGCAAGCCTTATAATAAAGTGTGTATGTGAGTTACAGTGATGCATTTGTCCACTAAATGGTTCCTGGCTTGTACTGTAAGTAAGTTTATACATACAGTAGGAAAAACGATCACATTGAGTCACATCGAGTGTTGAGATTTCGAAAAGCCTTTTTATAATTACAGTCTGTGGCATGGGTTAATGAAAAGCATTTTCTTCCCTGTAGGTCCTGGATCTGTGCCATGCTTAGAAGTGATTATTAAAGTAAAATTTTTCAATTATTCCCAGCTATTTTCCGATGAACTTTTTTTCCGATTGTCATTACACACTGCAAAGTGGAGTGCACAATCGAATTATTTGCTATGCTTGTAGTGCACTGCTTATTAAAATACTCAGTAATTTGCATAATTGGCACCAGGTAGCATCTCTCATGCTGGCAGCTCCGGCACTCAAGGTTCGATTCCGAGCTCAGGTTACTGTCTGCACACTAAGGGTACTTTCACATTAGGCATGATTTATTTGTACCGTACCCTGAAACGATTGCTCCACCTTCCCACTCCCCCACTGGCCAGCGTTCAAATTGTTTATTTTGATTTTGATTCCCACCCTCAAATATAGCAGAAGTCGGTATGTACCAAGTTGGATCGTGAGCTGCCAATAAACACAAAGAATGAGAATGAATGGAACGAGGAAGTCAATCTTTGTGCTTCATGTGTTGGTCTTGATATTTCTTTCTCCAAATATCAATATTATTAGGCATACTGTAGCTTGAAATCAATCTTTTTATGTCAGAGGACGAGATTGTCACAGGTTACAGTACGTGCAGGCAGATTTCGGAGAGGACCAGCAACACTGATGAATTTGCATCCACTTCCATGATCGGCCACGAATGGCTTCCATATCTGATTCAATCCGTGCCAAGGAGTATGGCATAATGTGCTCTAGACCACCATTTGTAATAAGCTTGGATTTGGAAAGATTGTGTTCTTAATGATCAAAAAGAACCGGACGTTATTCGAAAAAAAAAAAAAATGCCCGAAGCGCCTGTCTGGGATTTCTTCAGGGTTTTGGATTTCTTCCACTTCTTAAAAACATGCCTCTAGCTGGATAGGCTAGAGCCATTTAAATCACACCTAGTTTCTGAATAGGAATGCGAATGTGGCTTTGAGCATGGGATGCCATGCACAAATCAACATCAGTATCTATTCTGTCTCAGTTTCTACAACTGTCCGCTGGAAAAGGTTCTCTCAAATACCACACGGTTTACTGTGGATCTTGGGGTACCTGATCACTTTGCTGTATTCTTTGCTCATATATAATTTCTCCTCATTCGATGTGACATCGGATTTGACTTATAATTTATACTTTTTTTTCTTGTATTTTGCAGTACTAGACATAGTATAGTAGGCTTGAGGTGATTTCTGATGGTCCCAGAATTCGCAAATTGATGCCAACTCTCATGTTCCCCATCTCGGCACCATGACGTCCTTTTTAATGAGCTGATGGGATCGGATCAGGGATGCTACAGATGTGTGTGAACCTTGGATGATAAAGTTGTTATGAAGCCTTATTTGAAAAGATATGGGCGGGGGGGGGAGTAAAATCAGAGACTATTTTAGAGTTTCTTAGGGCCCTAGGCAAAACTTTGCAAAGGGCCCCTCCAACCAGCATTCATCACTATTATCTTATAAATAATAAATAAGTTTGTTAGCTTTTGTTTGTGCTGAGTAGTTGCCTGCCTTGCCTGTTGACAAGCATCGCCTCTGGGCAGGATTACCACTCGCACCCTGTAGTACAAGCGTGTTCATACAACATTTACCTACAACTTATTGGCATCCAAACATGTTCCTTACAGCGATACCTTCCTTGTATATTTCTAACTAGGTTCATGTCAGGACTAACGCCAACACGTTTTTTCATACATACCGTAGTATCAAGGCTAGATGCTTTGAAAACCAAGCCAGAAACAGACACTGACTCGAGTAGGAGACATGATTGAGGCACTGGCTTATTACAGTACATCCCTGCTTTGCTATCTCATCTCCGTCTCCGTATCTTCAGCTCTAGCAAATCTGCCTTGCTTTAAAGATACACAAATGTCCATACATAAAATATTCTTAGCTCTTATACTCTAGCTCGCAGGCTCCAAGAGCAAATGAGACATATGCAATGTAGCATGCATGCGTAGGCGAAGTACACTTTTTGCACAAACAATCAGCATGAGAAATCCTATACAGTACAGCGGAGGTGTAAAATATAGAGCGAGTCAGACATTATCTACCACCTGCTGGCTTCTGTTGTCCCCAAATGTTAAGGAGAACCCGGATTAGGTCAAACCCGAGAACGAGAAGGTTATCAACTAAAAGGATCGTCATGACAAGATGAAGGACGTGGAGGTGAAAAAAAAGAACAGAAGGGAAAAGAAGTGATCTGTGATGGAAAAATTTACAACCCAACCAGGATTTTATCTGCTATCCAGCGGGAGTGCGATGGAGAGAAAGAGCAGGGGAGTGAGGTGGGAGAGGGAAAGGAGAGATCAGGAGCTTTATTAAATCTAATACAGCGGTGTGCAGCTTAATGGGCTCTAATAGGCTTCTAACTTCAGGGTAAATATTTCGTTGACACACACACACACACACACACACACGATCACAGACAGAGAAAGAGAGAGAGCTCATGGGATAATGCTTGCTGAAGAACAATAAAAAAAGCGTTCGATAGAATCGGTTCGAAAATCCGTCTGCTATGAAACCCGATACCGTAAACATTAAATTGAAGGTTTCCTTTAAAATTAAGGTTTGCTGTAAAAGTGTTGGGGTTTGTTCCCTTCAGTTTTTAATTTTTTATTTACTTAAAACAAATCAGGGTGTGTCTGGATACGAGGTCTGCTAATCCATCGTTTCAACAAGATCACTAGGTACTTTTAAGCCTCCTCCAGGCAGAGTTAGATGTACACAGGGGACCAGGGTAATTTTCCGTCTTGCAGGTGCTGACTTTATTTTTATACCCGGATCAGCCACATCAATGTTTTTTCCACCGTTGCGACCTGAGAAAATTACAGACTGTCATCAATCTCAGCACCCGTCCCATACATTTCGTCTCGTCTGGACACACTTCTGTGATTTTCTATGCAGATGTCTACGCCTCATCTTTGACTGTGGCTATTTGTCATCATTCCGTCTCACAAAGCATGGATCAGTGACTCTCCCTCATGCATTAAACACTTCCCGTGTTGCTGGATGCTTTGCAACGATTTTCATATTGTATTTCCCAAATTGTTCCTGGAACGTCGGATCACCCTGAAATGAAATAAGTCACCATTTCATCTCTACTCCAGAACCACGGATAGTGGCGTGAGCATGGTACTGCGTGAAACAAACATCTGGGGTCGTGGATAATATAACCTGCCAGAGACTCATGGTTATTTTGTAGGTGTGTCTGCACGTGAGATTGTAATCATCGAGGAAACGTGTAAAAAATGATTACTGACATGCCTCTGATAAACAAAATCGAATATGAATAAGTCTTTACTCTAGTTAATTTCTATCATTAGCACCATTAGCAAGTCAAATGTGCAAGAGTACCAAACTAAACAGTGTGAAAAGAGACAATTGTCTATCTATCCACATATTTACAAGTAATTTCAACAACCTGCCGAACATTAATATATAGCATCAATAATTTCCATTTAATATATTCATACTGTATATGTAGCATTAAACGTGTGGAATCATGGTTCACTCACTCATCATCTATACCGCTTTATCCTGTATACACTAAAAAAAGTTGAAATCCGAACTTTGCAACAACTTGCACAGCTTTTTTAAGTTTACTCAAATTTTTGGAGAAATTTTTTGGCCGTATAAAACATTTCACGTTGCTGTTCCAAACCTTATGGTGACTCAACTAATAATTTAAATATTTAAGTCAGCTCAAGTAGTGTTGGTTGTGGCCTCAATTAATTATATTGATCTAGAGTTGACTTATATACACAAAAAATCAAGTTATCTGACATTGGAGCCCATTAATGTAGTTGGGTCTAGTGATTGTTTTTCTATAAAAACAAATTGGCTTAACAATACCGCAACACTTAAAACACACAAACATTACTTCTTCCAGAACTAGGTAATGTTAAAACAGCGATCTGCATAAAACAGGATAATTGAGAGCTTTATTTTATTTTAAGGTTAGTAAACTACCTGGATAACACCAGGTGCTTATCAGTATCTTACTGATTCTTTTATATTACAATATTGGAACATTTTTAATCATTCATTCATTAAAAAAAAAAAAAAAAAAAAGATTTGTGTCAATGTGTCAGACATAAATAAAAAAAAATCTATGGCAACAAGAGTTTGTTTTTCATGTTCTTTAAATGGAGCGTGTCTGGATGGCTTCATAGGTGTCTGTCCAGTCCTTTTGGAATTCAATGTTTAGAGCACAGACCTGACCAGACATCACTCCGAAAAACTGTTGCAGACTCTCCCAGGCCCTCAAGGACTACAGTCACTTTCAACACAACAGAAACATCAACAGCTTGGACACACTGCTCCAGTAGCTCCAAAAGGCCAGCCGTTACCCCTCTGACCCCAATCCTCCACCTCAGAGCTCTGGTTAAAGAGAGCAAGAGAATCATGTGAAGATAAAAATGATACACTTCACAAAATATCTAGTTATGATAAAAATAAAAGATATTAATAAGGCTGTATACCACCAGGGAGTGTAAAAGACTGTGTCTGGAATTCTAATGATGGGTTAAAGCTATGCTTTGTTTCATATTTAAAAGGGTTTTAATATTTTCAAAGCTTTTACTTTGTCATTCTCAGGAGTAACTACATTTTGGATTTTCATTTTAAATTAACCGGGTATTTACTCAATTCGGCTTTCATAAAAATCCCTTAAATACCTTAATTACCTCCTTAGCTATTATTCATCTCTGGGTTTTCTTAAACTTTTGTTAGCTTGCGAGCTCCTGTACAGTGCAGAAGTAAAGTAAGAAGAAACACACCAGCCACATGTAGATAATGCTAACTGTCTAAAATAACCTGTAAGCTAACTGAAAGATATTTTACAAAAAAAAAAAAAAAAAGTAAATTGCTGGCTCTACTTGATTTTTTTTATTTGTTCAGTCGGTGTCTAAAACATTTTCAAGAGCACAATGTTATCTGTTGTCACAACAAATGCAATATTAATTCATTCAGCATTTATCTAGTTGGAGTTTTTACAGTGTACAGGGTCATAGGGGGCCAGGAGCCTATCTCAGGAGACCTAGGGCCAAGGTTTGGTACACGCTGGACAGGGTGCCAATCCATCACAGAGTATACACACACACATATATACTACAAACAATTTGGGAATGCCAATTAGCCTAATCTGCATATCTTGGGACAATGGGAGGAAACTGGAGAACCTCGAGAAAACCCATCAAGCATGGGGAGGACATTTAATTCATGCACAGCGACACGAGATGGGAACAGAACCACTAACCACTCAGCCACTGTGCCTCCTATGAGAGTGATTTTTTTTTTCATTTGCACAGATTACCCCAGACACACATCTATAAATATCAGTCATAATGTGATAAGATTCCTCCAGAAGGAAAATTACTTACTGAGATCATCTAGCAAATTGTCTTCTGAACTAATTTAATTATCTCCTAAACAGAATTGACAGGAGTATTTAACCTGCATCACATCATCTGCCCATAACACTTGTGCCTCTGCTTATCCCAGAGAATGACAATAGCGGAGTCTTGTTTCAGGGGCCCAACTCCTCGAAGGAAGAAGTCTATCTGGTTTTCACATGCTTCTGGCCTTTGCTGACTGTGCAGAACAGAAAGTTTAAGCCAAAATGAGATGTCCTAGTCTATAGAGGATTTGCTATTGCATTACCAGGTGTTTCTGCAGTTCTGATCATGTCATGAAGCACTGATCCTTTCAAATTACAGTAGGAAACCGTCTATCAAAGAGTGGATTCCATGTAAGGCTACTTATTTTTATTAAGCTATATAAGTATTAAGCTATTTGCTCATAGGGTATTGGTGGTTCAATTCCCAGCCACTGGATGCAGTGCTAGTCCCAAGCCCGGGTAAAATGCGAGTCCCTGATGACCCCTTGTTGGGAGCAGCTAAAAGACATTGGCTACTGTATTTGATTGAGTTGAAACCCAGTACTTACAGTTGTGGCCATTAAGAATGCATGCTTTTTCCCGCGAAAGGCCGCAATTAGTCTCGCGCCGTGCCGCGAAATCCCACAAGCAACATTTAAGAATTTAAATAAATGTGTTGTGCTTCACTGAATATCCGCCAGATGGCGCATGTAAGGACTTTATCTAAAAGCCAGACCAAGTACAATGAAGAGTTGTGTATAATTACAGTAGCTAGCCTAAAACAATATCGTTTCAAATGCTGAAGCGAACACGAATTGAATTTTTTTTTTTACAATAGCTCTTTCATGATGAATGTGTATATGTGCTTCATGTTATGTTCATAATAATGAAATGAAATAACCTTTGAAGGATGCAGCTACCAAATTGGGACAATGATTAATGATTAGGGTATGAATATGTGCTGATGAGTTTTTCTTCAACATTGACAGGTATCAGCAGTTGATGTGTAATTTCCTTTTAAAGGTGTTGTCAGTGGTTTTTGTATTTTTGCATACTTCCATAACTATTTATTTCCTTTTAGGTCATTTAAATTTTTATTTTTATTATTATTATTTTTTTTTACAAACACTAAAACTAAATGTTTGAAATTCAATGCTACATGTTACAACAAAAACAACAATAATAATAATAATAATAAATGTTACTGTAAATGTTATTTCATTATCCACTGTTCATCTTTTACTATTGAGGGAGACAGAGAGAGAGAGAGAAATGAGCAAAAACGTAGATACTACAAGAGATGGCATGGGATGAAAGGGGAAATAAATTTGTATGTCAATAGATTTTTGTTCATCTCTGAAAATGAAAGCTGCTGCTGTCTAGTTTTTTGTTTTGTGTGTGTGTGTATGTGTGTGTAGACCCCTAGTACATTGGCCAAGTCCTGACAGCAGCACTTTAAAGATGATGACCCTCTCTGCAATTTTGCTGGACCCATGACAATTTCATACACCTCGTCTCTTGGTATCTCATCATGCAGTAATACCCTTGATCTAGATGAATGTGTGTGCCTCAGTAAAATACTCTGTATGACTCAGATTAGCCAGCCTGACAATGCTATTTTTACAATATTGTGCTATATTTTTATTCTATAAATAAATGACATTATTAAAAGATACATGATTGAAAAGGAAATTACAGACAAGCATTATTTTAAGGCTTTCGGAACGATGCCCTCCAACTATTCTAAGTTCTAAGAACAACTAAGTTCTTCCAGTTCTATTGCCTTTATGTCTTTAAATGTTTCCATGTACAGTATGGTAAATGAATTTGATGTACTGCTCTTGCATGAGGCGGCACGGTGGTGTAGTGGTAAGCACTGTCGCCTTGCACCGCCAGGGTCCCCGGCCAGGCTCGATTCCCGTCTCTGTGTGCATGGAGTTTGCATGTTCTCCCCGTGCTTGGTGGGTTTCCTCCTGGTACTCCGGTTTCCTCCCACAGTCCAAAGACATGTAGGTTAGGCTAATTGGCGTTCCCAAATTGCCCTTAGTGTGTGAATGAGTGTGTATGTCTGTGTGCCCTGTGATGGATTGGCACCCTGTCCAGGGTGTACCCTGCCATGTGCCCTAAGTCTCCTGGGATAGTCTCCAGGCCCCCGTGACCCTGAATACAGGATTAAGTGGTATAGATGATGAGTGAGTGAGTGCTCTTGCATGTTGACATATTAGTGTACATATTAGATTTTATGTAGACACATTGGTGGCTCAGAAGTAGGTTTCTCGCCTGTGATTGGCTCGATTGCCCAAACTGATGCTCAAACCCCAGCCACTGGATGCAGTGTCAGGCCCAAGCGCAGATAAAATGGGAGGGTTGCATCACAAAGGTTATCCGGCATAAAACCTGTGTCAAGCCTGTGTGTGGTTTGGATGGTTCGCTGTGGCGACCCCTTGCTGGGAGCAGCCAAAAGATCAACAACATTCGATTTTTAATGTATAGTATCTGATCATTTATATACATAAAATCTAATGTTGTTGATCAGTAAAGACAATTTGATATTTTTTCAGGTGCATTAGATTTGATGTATATATACATAATTTATACATACATATATACATATATTTTACCTTAGTATTTGATCATTTATATACATAAAATCGAATGTTGTTGATTAGTAAAGTAAAGACAATTTGATATTTTTGAGGTGCCTTTTTTCATAACTAAACAATGAATCATTTTTATGCAAAAATTACAGATTTTATAGATGCTCTGTGTTTTTTATGTTTTCATACCTTTGTTTAGAATGTTTAGGTAATGATAAAGAATTATAATACAAAAAGAAAATAATAACACGGGTAAAAATGAAATATTTTTCATTAAAAAAAAAATGAAAGAAATTTGTTTTGCCCTTAGTATGGTAGAAATATTGCTGAAATCAAAGACATGATGCTACTTAACATTAGATTACAAGGTCCAGTGCTAAAGATGGTGATTGAAATGATTGAAAAAGTTGAAAAGGTTCAGGAGAAAGAGTACAGAAGTGCACCTGAGAGTACAGAAGGGCTGCATTCAACAATGAGAGCTCTCACCAACATAATACTTGAAGATCGGATGGAGCCCTGCTGTGCTCTGTTAACATTGACTGCACTAGTTGGTCAAGTGAATAAACAACAGAAAATATTAATTTGGTAGTATATTAAAGTATTATTTATTAAAGATGTTAAGTGTTTAGTTTTCCCTTATATAATCTTGGTAGCTATTAACACTCGGCTAGTGCCATGGGAAAAAATGATAGAACACTCTGCTAATTAACATGAATATGATGTAGCTTAGCTGGCTAGCTAGCCAAAATAAGCTAATACTGGTTTAAGTAACATGTAACATCATCAGCGCCATCGGTCTCCTCTGAAATCTGTATGCATCCTCTTAGCTACACAGCTATAGCTGATAAAGTACAGTAGGAAGGCACACATGAGCGTTCCTCTTGATGTAATATTAGGCATAGCATGAACTTTTTCTTCTGTGTTTAATGGTGGTTAACAAACACAGCCATCTGTTGTATCAGGGAGTGTAAATACACACGTGTACCCGAGTACGGAGGACAAAAATTATGTGAACGCTTCTGTTCAAAGCGGGGAAGTGGGGAGGGGGACCAGTCGTTCCAGACCTCGGTGCAGATCATTCGTGCCTAATGTGAAAACGCCCTGCGTCGACTGCTTGGATTATCAGATAATGCTAGCGTAGCACAGCTAACGTAAGTTTCTTGTATCCCGACTCCATAAGTTCCCCCAGTTACATAGATTTGGCTTCTGAATACAGTATTTTGGGCTCCTAAAAGTTTATCTTTGTTACATTTACAGTAGATGTTGTGTTCACACATTGTCTTCTACCAGGACAGCAATGGAAGAAGCGTGCAGTACAGTGCGCATTTAAGACTGTGGAGATTGTGCTAAAAGCATCATCCACAAAATGGAGATGTATTTCACTTTGTCAGTTTAAAGTATGTTAATAAGTTGTACACGTGTACAACAGCACATGAATCAGGGTTTTACAAGTGTTGTGTTATTCCTTGCTTGAGCTGTATAAAAGAAAAGTGTTCTTCTGAGGCTTTCCTTTCCTTTGCACTCCCTGTTGTAAAGTCATTCCGCCCTTGTGTCCAGATTTCTTGGTGCTTCTGTTTTATCTTTATTGTGCCAGGCGGCTCCGTGCTCGAGTGAGCTGGCACTTTGATGTGGGTAATACCTGCCAAGCGAAGTGAAATAAATAACTTTTGGCAACCTCTAGGTGAATCACAGGGGTAAGAGGTTTTAGGAATTTATGTTCCAAGGGCTCCTGAGTGGTGGGATGTTAAAGCATTTGCCCTAGCGATCGATACTGTTGTGATATGGGTTGCACTGATGAGTGAGCGCCAACGCTGGTGTACTGTAAATTAACTTTATAGTACTGACTATAAGGATCTTAAGGCGTAAATTAAGCAGATATTGCAAAGAATCATCAGCGGTTCATTCACACTTGATAGGGTCAACAATATTTCATGTTCAAATATAGTACTGTGCAAAAGTCTTGAGCCTCCACTCATTTGCTGATGCTGAATTGTTGGAACCGACGAAAGGGGAAATGAGGTTGCTGCTGAGGTTGTTGCATAAACAGTTACTTTTTAAATTGTGTCTTTAGGTACTTTGCAGCCTGTCGCGGAAAGTTTTTTTTTCTTTTTTCCAATTTGTACATTTTTTCTACATAACGAAACAAGTTTAATCTAATATGAAACTTTTGTACATTGCTGTACATTAGTAGACTGTACATTTAGTTGTACATACTGTACTCCTGAATTGAGTGTGGTACCATGTCAGGTTGTTATTATAAAGTACTGTATTTGCACACCGCTAGAATTGTATTGGATCTGTAATAAAGAAAACACAGTAGAATTGTACAATAAGTACTACCCCCCTGTAATTAAACTTATCTTCCACAACATCATGGTCACTGATGATGATGATGTTATGGTGATGTAAATAACATTGTTTAGCTCATTATTATGGCACCTGGAAGTAGCTGTGATATATTAAGAAGCAAGTGATGTTGTTTCCATGAAGTTGGTGTTTTGTAAGCCGATAAAAATGGGCAAGTGTAAGGATCTGAGTGACTTTGACAAGAAGGTTAGACGATTGGGGACAAATTTCGACACAAAAAACAATGACCACATGAGCATCAGAACTGGACCACAGAGCAAAGGAGAAAGGTGGCCTGATGTAACAAATCATGTTTTTCTTTTACATTATGTGGACACCCGGCGAAGAGATGGCATCAAGACACACTACGGGAATAAGACGAGCTGGCAGAAGCCGTGTGATACTTTGGGGCGATGTTCTGCTGGTCCCCTGATTGCAGCGGTCTCTTTCAACAAGGATAACGTTCCCTGACACACTTCAAACATGATTCAGGAATGGTTTGAGGAAAATGATAACAATTTGTTCTAACAAAAAGGACACTGTGTGCATGTTCCCCCAGTGTTTGGTGGGTTTCCTCCGGGTACTCCGGTTTCCTGCCACAGTCCAAAGACAAGCAGATAAGGCTAATTGGCGTTCCCAAATTAGCCTACAGTATGTCAGTGCCCTGCGATGGATTGGCACCCTGTCCAGGGTGTACCCCGCCTTGTGCCCTAAGTCTTTTAAGTCTTCCCACGCGACCCTGTAAACAAAATACAGTGGTATAGACGATGATGGGTAAGTGAGAGAAGGAGTGTAAAATATGTCAACATGTAAATACAATAGTCATTTTTTTTCTGTATGTATTTTTACACATGAACTTAAATGATTGTATGTTAAGGAATCAAATGTCAAATTGCACTTTCGAGAGAGATTGTGCAAAAAGATTAAATCCTGAAACGCTTGAATGAACTGGAACTGAAGCTGAATAAATTCCATCACGTCACAACTTCTTGATTCTTATTCTTAAGTAACCCTGGTGTTTCCCCGAGTGTTGACATCCACTGACGTTCAGCAGAACCATTAAAGGTTTAATGATGCAGGTCTTGATTTTACAAGTCTTATAAGAATACTCTGGTTAATCTATTCTATATATATATATATATATATATATATATATATATATATATATACACACGTGGACAAAATTGTTGGTACCCTTCGGTCAATGAAAGAAAAACTCACAATGGTCACATAAATAACTTTAATCTGACAAAAGTAATAATTAAAAAAAAATTATATGAATGTTACCCAATGAAAGTCAGACATTGCTTTTCAACCATGCTTCAACAGAGTTATTTAAAAAAATAAACTCATGGAACAGGCCTGGACAAAAGTGATGGTTCCCCTAGAAAATACTGAAAATAATGTGACCAAAGGGACATGTTAATTCAAGGTGTGTCCACTAATTAGCATCACAGGTGTCTACAATCTTGTAATCAGTCAGTGGGCCTATATATAGGGCTCCAGGTAGTCACTGTGTTATTTGGTGACATGGTATGTACCACACTCAACATGGACCAGAGGAAGCGAAGGAAAGAGTTGTCTCAGGAGATTCGAAAGAAAATTATAGACAAGCATGTTAAAGGTAAAGGCTATAAGACCATTTCCAAGCAGCTAGATGTTCCTGTGACTAGAGTTGCACATATTATTCAGAAATTTAAGATCCATGGGACTGTAGCCAACCTCCCTGGACGTGGCCGCAGGAGGAAAATTGATGACAAATCAAAGAGACGGATAATCCGAATGGTAACAAAAGAACCCAGAAAGACGTCTAAAGAGATCCAAGGTGAACTTCATGCTCAAGGAACATCAGTGTCAGATCGCACCATCCGTCGTTGTTTGAGCCAAAGTGGACTACATGGGAGACGACCAAGGAGGACACCATTGTTGAAAACAAATCATAAAAAGCCAGACTGGAATATGCCAAACCACATGTTGACAAGCCACAAAGCTTCTGGGAGAATGTCCTATGGACAGATGAGACAAAAATGGAACTTTTTGCCAAGGCAAATTTTGCTAATTATACTTGAAGCATATGAAGAAAAGAACACTGTCCCTACTGTGAGACATGGAGGAGGCTCTGTTATGTTCTGGGGCTGCTTTGCTGCATCTGGCACAGGGTGTCTTGAATCTGTGCAGGGTACAATGAAATCTCAAGACTATCAAGGGATTCTAGAGAGAAATGTGCTGGCCAGTGTCAGAAAGCTGGGTCTCAGTCGCAGGTCATGGGTCTTGCAACAGGACAATGACCCAAAACACACAGCTAAAAACACCCAAGAATGGCTAAGAGGAAAACATTGGACTATTCTAAAGTGGCCTTCTATGAGCCCTGACCTCAATCCTACTGAGCATCTTTGGAAGGAGCTGAAACATGCTGTCTGGAAAAGGCACCCTTCAAACCGGAAACAACTGGAGCAGCTTGCTCATGAGGAGTGGGCCAAAATACCTGCAGAGAGGTGCAGAAGTCTCATTGACAGTTACAGGAATCGTTTGATTGCAGTGATTGCCTCAAAAGGTTGTGCAACAAACTATTATGTTAGGGGTACCATCATTTTTGTCCAGGCCTGTTCCATGAGTTCATTTTTTTTTATACTTCCGTTGAAGCATGGTTGAAAAGCAATGTCTGACTTTCATTGGTTAACATTCATAGAATTCTTATTTATTATTACTTTTGTCAGATTAAAGTTATTTCTGTGACCATTGTGAGTTTTTCTTTCACTGACCGAAGGGTACCAACAATTTTGTCCACGTGTCAAAAATTATCCGCACTTCAGTTATATTAAAAGTTCCGTTGGCTGCATTTGGTCTTATCAGTGGTTTCCCTTCAAGGCTACTGTCTCCCCAGTCACCGCTGTGCAAATTATAACAGATTATCTGTTCAGTTGTAACTGTGATGCAAGCACATATGGATGCTCCACTTGTGATTTGTATGAAATAAGAGCAGCCTGTAATGATTTTTTTCTTCTTCCTTTTTTGTGGTCTGAGGGTGTTTTTGGTGTCGAAACAAATCACGGAAGAGCATAAACAGAAGTGTTTGGATATCTGCAAACAAAATGTAGGGCGATACTCTGAGGAAGGTGAAAGTTTCTTCTTAAAGAGAATCATTACTGGTGACGAGACATGGATTCATCACTACTGTACGAGCCCGAGAGTATGGAACGGAAACATCCTCAATCACCGACTGCAAAAAAGTTCAAACTTCAACCATCAGCTGGAAAACTCATCAGTGTTTTCAGTTTTCTGGGATTCTCAAGGGCCAGTATTGGAACATTATCAGGAAAAAGGTTCAACAATCAATCAAGTCCTCCTTACATTGAGAGGCTAAATGAAGAGCTGAAGCCTAGACTTCAGATTAAACGCAGAGGACTGTTATCTAAGGGCGTTGTGATCTTGCATGATGATGCATGACGACACTCTGCCAAAACTTGGTTTTCTATAGTCCTGATCTCACTTTGTCACAGTTTCACCCTTTTGGTCCCTTAAAAGCAGTACGAGGATGAAGATTCACTTCTGATGAAGAAGTGAAGACAGTGGTGCATTTGCGGCTCACAGCTCGGCATAAACCATTTTTTAATGATTCTACAGCCAGAGTGAGGATAAATTTTGACTCACGCTTGTATTTACTAAATACTATGATCCTTCTCAGTCTGGGACTTTGTTTCCTGAATTATTTGAATCAATACAGTTAAGAGCAATGAACAGATAAATTGCTGCACAAACAAGATAGAGTGTGTGTGGAAGAGGTTTCGAAGAAAAAGAAAGATTGCGCACCTGGCTGTGTGTGTGTGTGTGTGTGTGTGTGTGTGTGTGTGTGTGTATAAAGCAGGTACAAGGTATTCAGCTTCGTCGCATCAGCACCTGATCCAGTCTGGTTGCTTTGTTTAATGAATGGGTTTTTATTCATTTCACAGCTCACAAAATTTTACTTGTGTGCCTTGTGCTCACCAGAGATTATGTTCTTACGCTTCTGTGTTCACCAGCTTTACACAGCGCTCGCACACCTGCTCAAATGATTCCCACCATCTTTCTCCCGGTAACAGGTTCCCAACATTCACACAATCTCTATCTCTATCTCTGGATTTATACCTAGCCGGTGCATGTCCTTATGCTCTGCACTCTGTGTGTGTGTGTGTGTGTGTGTGTGTGCTGATTAATTGTGTGATTTGCACTGCATATTTACTTCTTTTTTTTTTTAACCCTCAAATACACACTGTCATACCAAATACAGTTTTGTACCTTGACTTCAATTTGATTCAAGTACTGCAGTGAGTATTCTGTTTCATTCTTTTAACCATAACAAATACTTTACCATTTACTAATGAATTGAGCAGGTTCTTATTTCTTTAACCAGTGCTGGTGGTAAATAATATTATCTTGTTTCAGAATGATCAACTCGTTGACCTGAAAGCAAAGAAAACAACTAAGGAGATGACTGAAATGCCTGGAATTGAGCTAACTGTCCAGAACATTCTTACCCATCATGGAAATGTAATAGGAACTCATAGGATTGGGACTAAACAGCTTTGTGTTCATAAGACAATCACAGGTTTTTAGCGAGACTAGTCGGAAAACGGACTTTAATTTGACCAGGGAGCACAAAGACTGGACTTTGGAGCAGAGGAAAAAAGTCATGCGATCTGATGAGTTTATAATAACCCTATTCCAGAGTGATGGGCGTGTCAGGGTAAGAAGGGATGCATAGTGCCCAATGTACAAGCCTCTGGAGGTACAGTAGTGTTATAAGCCTCTCTTTAGACATTTACAGTCTATGCAATCAAATTTCTGGGTTGTTTTGTCAAATGAGTGGCTGGGTTAAAACATATTGCAAACTTTAATTGGATCATGTATTTCGATATTAATTTCAGGTAACTAATATGTGCTACTTAAATATTTATAATTAAATAACCTCACCTGAGTTGCTTCCAAAAGACACTACTTTTTGTCAGCTTATCAGTTTCTTTACTGTTGCTTATACTGTATACAGAAATAAGCCTCTAAAGCGGAATTGTCTAAATTCATTAATAGTCTAATTTGGGGCTTCTTGTGCTTTGTCTCTTTTATCCTAGAGGTTACCATATCCAGATCATGTGATCAGGAAGATCCGATACGAGTTTGATGCTGGATGCCCTTTCTGTTAGAATTTTCTAACCGGACTTGCAGTGAATGAAGTGACTGGGTTTTATGGGGTGTAAGGTTTAAAGGTCTTGGAGTGTATTTTTGAGAATATTTGTTGTTTAAAACTTTAAATCATTTATGGTAGATGAGTTGGTAATGGAACCAGCTATCCTTGGGGACTTGTTGCACTACAGTGGAACCTTGGATTACGAGCATAATTCGTTCCGGAAGTGGGCTCGTATTCCAAAACACTCTTAAACCAAATCATCATTTCCCATAAGAAATAATGAAAACTCAAATTATTCGTTCCACAGCCCCCAAAAATAAATACATAAAAATAATTAATACAATCTATAAAATGAAAATAAAACAAATTAATCTGCACTTTACCTTTAAAAAAAGTACAAATAAATCCTGACAGATAAGTGCTTCCATTGGTGCGCGCACGCGCCATGTGTGTGTGTGGAATTAGCCCCTTCCCTCGCCTCGTTTTACACAGTAACATTCCTCCTCCCTCTCCCCACCTCGCTTTTTCACAACAGTTTCACAACAAACACACGCACGCGCACACACACACACAACGGAAACACCGTTTTAACAGGAAAAAAAGAAATCTTTCTGAGACTGACATGAGCGTATATTAACAGACACACTTTTTAAGTTTTACAACAAGCGCATAAACACAGCGGAAACACCGGTTTAACGGAAAAAAAGCGAGACTGGCACGAGCGCATACTAAAGGAATCACTTAAGTTTCACCAACAAACGGACACACACACAAACACGGAAACACCGTTTTAACAGGAAAAAAAATGAAATCTCTCTGACCAGGCGTGAGCGCATACTAAGGCAATCACTGCTGTAAAGTAAAAACAAAACAAAAACAAATGAACCAGCACCTTACCTTTGAAAAGAATCGCGACAGAGATGAGTTTCTGTGTCTTTGTGAAACCGGGAGGGGTGAAAAGGGGAGAGAGAGTCTGTGCGTGTGTGTGTGTTTCAGTGTCAAATTGCGCACGCACGAGCAGAGTTTCTGTGTTTGCGAAGCCGTGGGGGGCGGATGGGAGGGGGAAGGGTGGAGGGGGGGGGGGGGGGGGTTTGGAGGTGAGAGAGTGACGCTCGGTGTCAAAATAAGAGTCGCATGTGTGAAGCATGATACTCGGCGCTCGTAAACTAATACTTGCTCGGTTTCCGAATAAAAAATTATTTAAAATCTTTGCTCGGTTTGCGGAACACTCGTAAACCACGTTACTCGCAATCCGAGGTTCCACTGTATATGAGGTACACCCTTGATGAACAATTTGGGAATGAAAAATGAGGTGGGGAAATCGGAGAACCTGGAGGAAACCCACCGAGCATGGGGCGAACATGAAAAAGAGGGGACTCGAACCATTGACCATAAAGGTGCGAGGCCACAGTTGCTAACCACTATATTGTATCGCCGTACCACCGGAATGCAACTCAACAAAACAGTTTAACCTTGGTAAAAAACCTACCCAAAGCAAGTTTTTAAAGTTTCAAGTTTCAGGTTTTATTGTCATATGCACAGTAAAGAAACATGCTCCACCACCCACCCGTACAATGAAATTCTTTCTTTGCTGTCCCCCAGTGAATGCCGCTAAAAAGTCATAAATAAGCATAAAATAGAATCAAATAATAAAAATTAAAATATTACAGTGGTGGCTGAAGGTAGTAGGACCATGGCTATGTGACAGTGGTGTTCAGCATCTGGATCTCATGGTCCGGGTCATTCCCAGACCTAAACCCAATAGAAAACTGTTGCACAATGCTGAAGAAGGCAGGAGCACTCAAGAACCCATCTTCTGTACGTGATCATCATGAAGCCATCAAGCAAGCATTGATTGACACCAGAGTACTGCAGGCAACACAACCTCAGTTTGCTTTTTTCTTATTTCTCACTTCCTCTGCTTTACTTTGCTCCCCTGTGCATGTTATTTTTTTCTGATGCTTGCTGTGGGCTGTTGTCTTCACAGCCTGGATCTGATAATGTGTGTGTGTGTATTATTTTTAATTTTTTTTAATATTTACAGTGGAAATGCAGCAGTCAAATATGTACTTAGACTCACTGAAGGGATTCCAATGAATGATTTACCATGATACAGCTTGATACAGTATAAGTGCGAGAAGAATCTTTTTTGGCTGTGTGTGTGTGTGTGTGTGTGTGTTCTGACTGCTAAGCTCTAATTTACTACAGCCTGCTTTGCTCGCATATGCTTCCCAGAATCATGGGCAGGATTAATGTTTCAACCAATAGGAGGCGGTGAAAGGAGGCATTAGTCTCCTCTGTACGTCTACTGTGTTTATCCCTTTTATTAATGTGGTTATAGCAAAGGAAGTTCAGAGTTCCGTCTCATTATCAGACCCTCATCAGCAGGGCTTTGTGTGTAATAGTTTAATGAGGCTTCTTTATGGCGGAATCATACAGCGTGGCCTTTTGCGATGACTTGTAAGGTCTACTATTTATACGGGTTTTCACAGTTATCCTTAATTACCGACCACCCTGCTGCTTCACTGTGTCTCACTAAAAAGAGGTGGTTTTAAGAAGGCCATTTGTTTTTGACGAGTCTAAGCAACTTTAACAATCCTGTTTTTGATAGTTTCACCTTTCAACTTTTTTTAATGCTTAATTTATTATGCAGATTTTATTATTTTTTTGCAAGACAGACATGTTGCACAAACCTGATGCTGGAATTTGATACACATACTGTATGACACACATAATGATCTTGAGAATATCAAAGGTCAATTATTACATAATAATAATATGCAAATTAATTATTAAGTAAAAGTCCTCCATTTACATTTCTATTTGGGACAAAAGTACAAACATTCAACTTTATTTCTATTAGCTCACTCTAGGCTTCAAGTCGTTGTAAAAGAAACTCTCTCACATCTCAAACACTTGCTAATCATCTAGTGGTGATCTTTCCATTTTAAATTCTCTTCACTACTGTGCTTATGCAACACCATGCGCAAATGTAGTGAAGTAGAAAGTACAGATGCTTGATTTAGGATGAAGTGAAAGTAAAAAAAGTGTCCAGTAATAAAACTATAACAAACATGCAACTACATACGATGATTATCAGGTGGTGATCATAACGCTTCAAATACCGCCCTCCACTCTCGTTATGTACTGCAACATGCCACATATGCACATGTACTGAAATATAAGTACAGATATACTGCATATATAAGTACAGACATTTGTTGTAGGATGTAGTGGAGTAACAGTACAATTTCCTCATTGGTTTAACGATGATATGTGACAACTTTACAAAGTAAATGTATTTGGTTACCTTCCATCCCTGACATTTAATTTATGATGGCATACACAAAACATCATACTGTAACACCTTTTCAAATAGACAAAAAAAAAAAAAAAAAAGTATGTATTTAATAAGTCCCAAAGGTTTACTGAGCTCTTAAATTGACATACTGTAGAAGGAGAAGAGATCAGTCTTTCTTTTTGTTTATTTCTTTGTATACAAAAAAAAAACAAACAAACAAACAAACAAAGCTGTTAGAAGGGTCTTTTATATTTGTGACATTTTATGTAAACATGTTTGGTTACAAGAATTCGCTCTCATCACTGATTGGTTGAATTTCCTTCCTAGAGCATTAAGATGGGTCATAAGCTCAGTTGATTTAATGATGGGTCATGAACATTTATTAATCATTTAACTCACTGACGATGTCAGTCTAAAACATGTTTATCATGTTGTTTTTTAACACAAGGATTGAATTATAGATTTTTTTTTGTCACGTACACAACCATACACAGTATAATATGCAATAAAATGCTTATACAGCTGCCTGTGACCTAAAATGGAAAGAGCAAACAATAAAAAAGATTTCACTACAATGAGCGGAAGAATTAAATAAAAAATGTAAAAATGGTCATTAATGTTGGATATTATTTTGCTGATGTAAGCGCTTGTTTACGAACTTCAGAATGACTCGAAAATATTCCAATCACTTGAGACACAAAATATAATACTGTTTTTCTTTTATTTATTTTATTCCATAAGTTTTTTCTTTTTTTCTTTCTTTCTTTCTTTCTTTCCTTCTTTCCTTCTTTCTTTCATTCCTTCTTTCATTCTTTCTTTCTTTCTTTCCTTCTTTCTTTCTTTCTTTCCTTCTTTCCTTCCTTCTTTCTTTCTTTCATTCTTTCTTTCCTTCTTTCATTCTTTCTTTCTTTCTTTCCTTCTTTCTTTCTTCTTTCCTTCTTTCTTTCCTTCTTTCTTTCTTCCTTCTTTCCTTCTTCTTTCTTCTTTCTTCTTTCCTTCTTTCTTCTTTCCTTCTTCTTTCTTTCTTTCATTCTTTCTTTCCTTCTTTCTTCTTTCTTTCCTTCTTCTTTCCTTCCTTCTTTCTTTCTTTCCTTCTTTTTCTTTCTTTCCTTCTTTCCTTCCTTCTTTCTTTCTTTCATTCTTTCTTTCCTTCTTTCCTTCTTTCATTCTTTCTTTCATTCTTTCTTTCCTTCTTTCCTTCTTTCATTCTTTCTTTCCTTCTTTCTTTCCTTCCTTCTTTCCTTATTTACTTCTTTTTCTTTCTTTCCTTCTCTCCTACCTTCTTTCTTTCTTTCATTCTTTCTTTCCTTCTTTCTTTCTTTCTTTCTTTCTTTCCTTCTTTCCTTCTTTCTTTCTTTCTTTCTTTCTTTCCTTCTTTCTTTCTTTCATCACATCTTCCACACCATTACAGAGAATTGTGTTCATTATCTTTTAGATTTGATTCCAAGACCTTTTTTTTGCTTGTTTTTAGCTCATTATATTTGATATTTTACTGATCAAAAACACACAGCAACGTACAGTAGATGAAGAAGCGAGTGTCGTAATAGATCTCTAACTAAAATTACATTAATAAATAAGGCAATAAAAAGCATGCTATTTTTTTTCCCATTAGATGCTGCATTACATATTGATTGAAGCCAGACTTTGTTCGAGGACACCCACACAAATACTTTAAAAAATCTTTTAAGAACTTTGTTCATAACTACAGAAAGCTTTCCTGGCATGATATTGTTCTTTTAGAACATGCCTACTAGTGTGTGTGTGTGTGTGTGTGTGTGTGTGTGTGTGTGTGTGTGTGTGTGTGTGTGTGTGTGTGTGTGTGTGTGTGTGTGTGTGTGTGTAATGTTTTTGCATAATAACCTGGAATAAACAGGGCTGCATTAGAGACACAAAGATGCTGGACAAATAAAGGAGCTGGTTAAAAGATAAATGAAAGCAAGGATCGTTCAAGTCAAACTGGGACTTTTGATAGTGGAGTTATGAAAATGAAACTCTCGTTATTCCTCAATATAATCCCCTGCTACACTTATCCCAGTGTTTCACTAGTGCTTGGTAGGGAGTTTTTTCATTACACTGGAGCCATGCCGCTGGCCTCCCAGGAACTCCTGTAATGCCCGAAACATGTGTGAATGGGGAGGACTGTACAGGGGAAGTGGCAATAACTTCCAGCCGAGTGACATGTCAGAACTTCTTTAGGGCCCCAAAACACCCCCAGATCTCTAAGGGATCTGTTAAAGGAACACCAATTTATTGTGGACCAATTTTTTCACATTTCCAATGTTACATTCTGTAAGTGCTAAATAATGAATATAACAATTGAGATGGTAAATTGATTTTTGTTGATTAATTTTTTTATTCATTGTTTTTTTTTTTTTTATGCAAACAGACTAACACATGGGAATAACAGAACAAGCAGACAAACAACAAAAACATAAACAGTAATGCTTGTGTTTTACAGTTTACAGACAGATTTGAACGACCGCAGTGGGCGCCGAGCCACCTCATCATTCACAGATGTTAGACTCCTGTCATCACCTTGTGCTTGATGTCTCAAGTTTTTCACCTTTATTCCATGAGAAATTTTATGACCAGTCCTGGTTTGACTTGAACATGCCTCGTACATTAATGCCTCTCTCTCATGCATCCACTCATACACATTAATTATGGTGTGAAAGTGTACACCAAACTAGCACACATACAGTAAATGATTTATGATAAACGTGTGTCTGGAAACTCCTGTACATAGTCTCTGCATAAAAGCCTGTGCATGTACTGTACTTGTCATCCATCTTGCTTGCTTAGTGGTAATTTGGTCCAAAATTTTTTTTATAAAAATACTATTTTTTTGAGAAACATGCATTGCTATAAATTGGCTTAACAATTCATTGTTAAAGGTGCTATACTGTATATTACTGTTACACAAGTCTCAGACATCGCTGTGTTTCAGTCCTCATATCGGTGTCTACTTTAGGAAAAAAAAAAAATATATATATATATATATAACATCATGGGTGGCATGGTGGCTTAGTGGTTAGCAGTGTCGCCTTGCACCTCCAGGTTCCGGGTTCGATTCCCGCCTCGTGGTCTGTGTGCATGGAGTTTGCATCCACAGTCCAAAGGCAGATGAGGCTAATTGGTGTTCCCAAATTGCCTGTACAGTAATGTGTGAAGACGTATGTGTGTGTGTGTGTGTGTGTGTGTGTGTGTGTGTGTGTGTGTGTGTGTGTGCCCTGTGATGGATTGGCATCCTGCCCTAAGGTTCCTGGAATAGACTCCAGACCCCCCCCCCCCCCCCCCCCCCCCGCAACCCTGTATACAGGATAAAGTGGTATAGACGATGAGACGACGATGATGTACAGTAACATCATCTCCACATGCTGTAATTCTCATCATGCTATTTGACTACAACGGCCATGGGATGTATTTGCCTTGAGCTATAATTGCATTGCCCATCCCTAATAGATGCATCATCATAGTATTAGAGTAATACCCGTTTATAATTTTAACCAACATCATAAGTTGTTATGGCTATTAGTTCTGCAATACCAGTGCACACTTGTTAGGAAAACAAAACAAAACAAAACAAAAAAAAAACAACAACAACTCCTAACACTTCTCCTAGACTGTGAAATTTCCCAGGCTTTTCTTTCTTTGTTCACACTCTCTTAGTGTTCCTCATCCCTCGTACGACAGCACTTCCTATAGCCCGTGTCCAGGTGGATCTTCAGGCAACTTCCTCTTTTCTCCTTAGATCTATTTGTAACATATATATGGTACACAAGGCATTTGGCTGGAAACTTAAATACCCTGTCTATCGAGCGATAGGGTGAGATGGGTGCATAGCCATGAGAGAGAGGACATTCAGGCACATCATGCACGCTGTGTGTATGTGCGTGTATGCGTGTGTGTTTTGCCGTCTCCCTTTCCCGGTCCAGCAAGCATGTCGGTGCGTCCGGTGAGCCCATCGAGGCGTGGTGGACACTTCAAGCAATTCTTCCACCATCGCTTTTAAACTGAACAATACTTTGTCCAGACCGAAGCAGACGACTTCAGTGCAAAGAGCTTAAGACGTATCGACGAGCATTTACCTTATCGATTAACTCCAAATTGGAGTACTTAACTCCTTTCAAAGCCGACTCCTCTACCTTTGATGGAGTCAAAGAATGATGAGGATTGTACATCATGTCACTACAGAATGTGTTACATCACATCCACACCTTTATATGCTCCATGCTACAGGCTACACATCGCCAGTCAAGATTATTTCCTAAAACTTTTTTTCTTCTCCGTGCATGGGAAATGATATGCACTTTTTCGAGGCCTGAGATTTTTTTTTTTTTTCTCAGGCGAAGCTGTGCACCCTGATAACATTAAACCTTCCCTCAGTGCACAGGCAAACAGATTAGGAGTCTCTGTGTCAGAGCTGCTCATTTGTCTTCATGCCTCTTTAAACACTTTAAGCCTGTCTCATACTGTAGAGTGTACACACACAGACACACACACACACACACACACACACACACACACACATGCACACACAGTCGTTATTAGAGTTCTAGGCAGAAGAGTTTGAAAGATGGATTGGACGAGTTGTGATTCAGGGCTTTGAAGTGAATTCAGCCAAATGCCATCATCTTGTAATAAAGGGGTTTTGGTCCATGAATTCGAATCTGATTCAAGTGTTGATTCATTTTCTGACAGTAGGCCTACCTACAATTAAACTTACAGGTTGTTTCCATGGTAACAGCTCATCCCGAGGTGCTCGGGAATCGGATGTGCCACAATATCCAAAGCTTATGATAAAAAGCTTGGTATTTAACCAAGAATAAAAAAGTAAATGTCACGTTTTATTTATTTATTTATTTATTCTTTATTGTAATTCCTTTATAGATAGTAGATTGTATGCATATGATGTTTCTCCACGACCATGGTGCATCATGTAACAGTACATGAGACAAAATCAAGTGCAGGACAATAAATACTCGGAAGAAGCTTTGTAAAGTCACACTGTGTGTTAGGTGTTTGACTGAACCTCTGTGCGTGCTGCTAAGAAGCTGATGCAGAGTCGACTCCTGGTGGTGGCAGGGATGCTCCTGTACCATCTGCCAGATACTGTAGTAGGAGGTTAAAAAAAAAAAAAAGTCTACGAATGGTGTGTGAGGGGTCTGAAATCTGAAATGATGGTAGCTTTGCGCATGCAGTGGTTGTTGAAGAATATTGATGTGGTGATGTGTGAAGTTTTCCGAAAGGATATACAGTATTTATTTAATAGTTTTATATTAAATGTCTCCAGTCTCAGCTCGTTCCATCCGTCAGTAAACATTCCAGGACAGGTGATTTTAAACTTTCCAGTTTCTAAATACCATGACAAGGTGTGTTTGTTTGTTTGTTTGTTTGTTTGTTTGTTTGTTTGTTTTTTATAGAGAGGGGGGAAAAACAAAAGCTCATAAAGGGAAAAAAAAACTGTTTATAGCTGCTAGGACTAACATAATTTTAGTGCATAAGATATGAGGTAAGATATACCTTTATTTGCATTATATATTATGTATAAGCAGATAGATAGATAGAGAGAGAGAGAGAGAGAGAGATCGAAGAATAGACAGGGATAGAATGAGAAACAATAGAAAGAGGGGTGGAGAGATAAATACATAAGATAATAAAATAAGTACGATAGATAGATAGAAAGACTGGAAATGAGAGAGAGAGAGAGAGAGAGAGAGAGAGGCAATAGAAAGATGCATGAAATAGCGAGATTGGCAAGATAGAGCAATACTGGTGATAGATACAGAGGGAGAGGTATAGGAGATATGATAGATAGATATGATGGATAGATAGATGGATAGATAGATGGATGGATAGAATGATAGATAGATAGATAGATGGATAAATAAGGTACCGCCACGACTGGCGGTAAATCGTGTCTTAGATTCCAAACATACTGTAATAGCCACATTGCAACTCACCATACTGATAGATGCGCACACATACAGTAGCTTGTCCTATAGAAACTGTGTCTGTTCCCCGAATAGTGAGAAAAAAGAATAAATTCGTTAAAATCGCTCGAAACAATCTAATAACCATAAAACCAGAAAAAGGCCAAATAAGTAATCAAATTATACCTCTAAAGTTTGGGCTTCTCAACATCAGATCCCTTGCACCTAAAGCACTGATTGTTAATGAAATGATCTCAGATTGCTGTCTTGACGCACTCTGCCTTACTGAAACCTGGCTCAGACCAAATGAATATATTGGTTTAAATGAGTCTACTCCGTCAGGATATTTCTATAAGCACGAACCCCGTCGAACTGGTCGTGGTGGTGGTGTCGCAACTATCTACAGTGATGTTCTCACCTGTTACTCAGAAAACAAGGCCCAAGTTCAACTCGTTTGAAGTGCTTATCATTAATGTTGCACTCAGAGAAATACATAATAAACCCTTGCTACATTTTGTTCTGGCCACCGTGTACAGACCCCCAGGGCCATATGTCGATTTTCTTAAAGACTTTGGACATCTGCTATCAGACCTATTGGTTAACTCTGACAAAGTGCTGATAGAAGGAGACTTTAACATTCATGTAGACGATGCTAACAACGCTTCAGCACTCGCATTCATAGATTTGCTAAATTCCTTTGGGGTGAAACAAAATATAAATAGACCAACTCACCGCTTTAATCATACGCTAGATTTAATTATATCCCATGGTATAGATGTCTCTAATATAGACATTCTACCTCAAAGTGATGATATCACAGATCATCATCTCTTAGTACCTGTAGAGCAGCGTAGCTGTGCCTCCCCACGTTATCAGTTCAGTAGAAATATTAATCCGACTACTAAAGACAAATTCACAAGTAATCTGCCGGATCTGTCCCAATTTCTTATCAGACCCCTAAGTGCAGACGATCTAGATGAAGTGACTAGCAGCATGGGCACTATTTTTACCAGTACATCAGACACTGTTGCCCCCATTAGATTAAAAAAAGTCAAAGATAAAACACTGGCACCGTGGTACAACAGGCATACTCGCGCCCTAAAGAGAGCAACCTGTAACCTCGAGCTAAAATGGAGAAAAACTAAATTAGAAGTTTTTAGAATCGCGTATAAAGGTAGTATGTGCAGCTTTAGACGGGCTCTAAAAGCGGCTCGGGCCGAGCATCTGAGCCAACTGATAGCAAGGAACCAAAACAATCCTAGGTTCCTATTTAGTACAGTGGCTAGCCTAACAAACCCTAAGATGCCTGCAGGGAGTATCCCATCACAGCTTAGAAGTGAAGACTTCAGTGAACTTCTTCAATGAAAAGATTGATATTATCAGGAAGAAAATAATGGAAATTCAACCTCTAACAACATCTCATGATCCAGTCAGTCTAAAGCTTCACAATTAGATTTTCAGTGCTTTACAGGTGTAGGGCAGGAAGAGCCTGTATAAACTTATCACCTCGGCGAAATCAACAACATGCTTGCTGCATCCACACCCAACCAGACTTTTAAAAGAAGTGATAAATATAACTGGAGCGCCCCTTCTAAACATTATCAACTCTTCATTATATCTAGGTCATGTCCCTAAACCTTTCAAGTTGGCAGTTATTAAGCCTCTTCTTAAAAAATCTAATTTAGACCCAAATGATGTAACAAATTACAGACCAATTTCAAACCTTCCGTTTATATCAAAGATATTAGAAACGATAGTATCAGCCCAAATATGCACATTCTTGCAGGAAAACGATATCCTCGAAGAATTTCAATCAGGTTTCAGGCCCCATCATAGTACAGAAACTGCACTAGTTAAAATTGCAAATGACTTGTTTTTAGCTTCGGACCAAGGCTGCATCTCAATTCTTGTCTTACTTGATCTTAGTGCTGCATTCGACACTATAGATCATGATATTCTCATAGATCGCTTACAAAATCACATTGGTAGTCAGGGACAGGCGTTAAAATGGTTTAGATCCTACCTGTCTGATCGATTCCATTTTGTAGATCTGAATGGAGAACAGTCTGGTGTAATGCCAGTGAAATATGGGGTGCCACAAGGGTCAGTTTTAGGACCTCTGCTGTTCTCAATATACTGTACATGCTTCCCTTGGGTAACATCATTAGAAGACATGGGATTAGTTTTCATTGTTATGCTGATGATACCCAGTTATACATCTCCACAAAACCAGACGAAATACCAAAAATGTCTAGACTAACTGAGTGTTTTCAAGATATAAAAGATTGGATGACCGATAATTTTCTTTTACTAAATTCAGATAAGACAGAGATATTACTTATTGGCCCAAAAACCAGTAGACACCAGCTCTCACAATTCAGCCTGCGTTTAGAAGGATGTACTGTTACCACCAGCTCAGCTGGAGACCTGGGTAATATTAGACAGTAACTTATCCTTTGAAAATCATTTCTCCAACATCACAAAAACAGCCTTTTTCCACCTTAGAAATATTGCCAAACCTAGGAAAATTTTATCTGTATCTGATGCTGAAAAGCTGGTTCATGCATTCATGACCTCCAGACTGGACTACTGTAATGCATTACTGGGTGGCTGTCCTGCATCCTCAATTAACAAGCTACAGTTAGTCCAAAATGCAGCTCCCAGGGTTCTCACTAGATCCAGAAAATATGATCATATAACCCCAATATTATCATCCCTGCACTGGCTACCTGTTCAGTTTAGAATTAATTACAAAATAGCATTACTTACTGTACAAGGCTCTAAACGGTCTAGCTCCCACATACCTAACCAGTCTTCTGATACGCTACAATCCACCACGCTCCTTTAAGATCAGAAAAGTCCGGACTTCTGGTAGTTCCCAGAATATTAAAATCTACAAAAGGAGGTAGGGCATTTTCATATTTAGCTCCAAAACTTTGGAATAGCCTTCCTGACAGTGTTCGGGGCTCAGACACAGTTTCCCAATTTAAAAGTAGACTCAAGACGCATCTCTTTAATCTGGCATACACATAATTAATTTCTTTACCTCATACTCCAGTACATCTATCCTGAATGGCAACCACGCTAATTCTTTTCACCTGCTCTTTATTTTTCCACCCATCCCGAGGCATCTGCAGATTGTGCCAGCTTCAGTAGACAGAGGCAAACCCTGCGAGGTTCCTGAGGCATCCAGAGAAGGACCTGCTCCAGCTGAATTCTTCTTCATGATGGTTTGGAGCTACACATGCTGCTCCTGAGCTCCCAGTGATCCAGACCCCCATCTGCCCTCTGCACCTGCTGACTCATCCCTGAGCTGAACTGGACTTTATGTTAATTTAAATAACTTCTGTTATATCGAACTTTCAGCTGCATAACACACATGATGTTCTACAATTTCTGTTATCTGTTATCACCCAGATGAGGATGGGTTCCCTGTTGAGTCTGGTTCCTCTCAAGGTTTCTTCCTATTGCCGTCTCAGGGAGTTTTTCCTTGCCACTGTCGCCGTCACCCTTGGCTTGCTCATCAGGGACAATCTCATTATCTAGACACATTTTTCTTACACATATATACAATTCCATAAATTTTCTTTTCATTTCTGTGAAGCTGCTTTGAGACAATGACCATTGTTAAAAGCGCTATAGAAATAAAATTGAATTGAATTGAATTGAATAAATGGATAGATGGAGGGATGGATGAAATGAGAGAGAAATCTAAAAAGAGAGAAAGAGCATAGAGAGATACAGAACAGCTCACCTTCATGTCGTAAAAATAACAACTGACTGCTATAGTATAGTTGTTATTTAACTACCTAATGCCATATGTGTTATTTTATAGTTTAAAAAAATCAGTATTGTTGTATAATTAAAAAAATAAATAAAGGCGTGCCCAAACTGCTACTGGTACTGTAGATGGGTGGATGGATAGATAGATGGATAGATAGATAGAAATCTATCTATCTATCTATCTATCTATCTACCGTACCATTGATTCATTGATTGATTGATTTAAAATTGCAATCATAATTCAAGAGGAATACAAGAGGAGCTCCAGGACTACGGATAGGACATGCAGCCTTGTTTTGTATTTCTCCTCCTCCTGTATGCTTTAATAAGATGAATAGCAAGGCCGGGTGTTGGACATCAACCGGTGGCCGGCTCGTCAGCTGTAGGATTGTCAGGAATGATCTGAATGTTACACTCCGCACGCTCTTTCCTCCTGCCAGCACAGCGAACGTCTGTAACGGTTTCAGAAATAGCTAATGTAGGGCGTGTAGAGTTTAACTTCAGTGGAGCTAAAAATGTCTTGGGAAATGCAAATACATTTTCTGGGACAGACAACGACAAGAAACAAAGAAAACCGGAATTGAGAGAGAGAGAGAGAGAGAGAGAGAGATACCGATGCTGTGTGGGTTTGTGTTCAGAAGTCTCTGACAACATCAAACAGTGATACCGTGTGTTTTTTGCATGTGTGTGTGTGTGTGTGTGTGTGTGTGTGAGAGAGAGAGAGAGTTACAGAGCTGAAACTGTTGCACACAGACACACACTCGTGGTTGATAGGAGATGGGTTGATAAAGTAGGTGGGTAGGAAAAAGAGAAAAGAGGACTAAGGAGAGAAAAGGATGAGAAGTGGGTGGCATTGAAGTGTGTACACTACAGAAGCTTAGACACACACGTTTGCACTCTGTGTGTGTGTTTGAACATACACAAGAAAGAGAAAAAGTAAGGCTTCAATGAAATTCTGAGAGATGGAAATTTGAGAGATGGATGTTAAGGCAGCAAGGCGGATGAAAAGCGCGTGGGTTCGGGTTTGCTCGGGCACGGATGTAAAAATAATAGACAAACAAAACATCAGTGTGTTACGGAGCGTAATGAGCGGAGTGTGTGATTTGATATCCATCTCTTGGTTTATAATTTATGAGACTGAGGTCTGTGAAGGTATTGCCAGACTATTGATGTCAAGCCGAGGTTGTTTGTATTTGTGTGTGTGCGTGTGTGTGTGTGTGAATTTATCAAAGGCAACAATAGGGTTACTGGAGACATGTTTATTCATAGCATACTGTATTTAGTTCGCTCTTTAATCTTCTTGTTATGGATTTCTTTTCCATGCATCTCTACAGTACACTAATATTTGAGCACTTGAGCTGAAAGGTCATGGATCTCTGGAGCTCGTGCTGGAGAAACACTAATGCAGGCTGCGAGAGCCGCTGAATAAACACCTTGTATACTGACATGTCTGTTCACTGTCACACTTTATCCTTTATGATCCGACGGTTTCTTTGAGCGTATACAGTAACTGTACTTGAGCCACCTCAATTATTTCTTCATGTTTTTTCTCCTTCCAAAGAGCCAGACTTTCTTGTATTTTTTATGTACAGTAGTCTTGAGGAATAGTTCTCATGTCTTGGCTCTAATTTTCAGTCTGGAGCTTGTGCCAGGAGGCTTAGGGCACGAGGCGGGGTACACCCTGGACAGGGTGCCAATCCATCGCACGGTAGACACATGCAGTCGCTCACACACTACGGGCAATTTGGGAACGCCAATTAGCCTAATCTGCAGGTCTTTGGACTGTGGGAGGAAACCAGAGTGCCCGGAGGAAACCCACCAAGCACGGGGAGAACATACAAACTGCAGCTCACACAGAGATGGGAATCAAACCCGGACCCAGGAGGTGCAAGGCAAAAGTGCTAACCACTACACCACCGTGCTGCCACAGCTGTAACATAATAATTGTAATAATAATTATTATTATTTTTATTATAAAAATAAGAAAATAATAATAATAATAAAAAACATTATTATTATTGGTGGTGGTGGTGTTGTTATTATTTAAGCCTGATATTGCATAGATTGTGCGGGCCGGGGTAGTGCAGTGGTTAATGTGTTGGACTTCTGATCATAAAGTTTCAGGCCCCACGAAAGTGCCACTGTTGGGCCCTTGAGCAAGGCCCCTAACCATCAACTGCTCATGTGTGTAATGAGATAAATGTAAGTCGCTCTGGATAAGGTCTTCTGCGGATACATTTATGCCATAACAAAACAATGATAAGACAAAACAAAATGACGAAGAAAAAAAAAGAGTTAACAAAGGATTCTATCAAATAAGTTAAATAAATATCTGTGGTATGTACTGTATAGATTCCCCTTGTGCCTCTGTCCCTTTGGGGCCTGACTCCACGGGACCTCTGGAGCTGTGCTGTGGTTGCTTGGTGCCTGGCACCGTGGTGGCACCGGGATGTTGCTTTGGGTGGGGCCTCGATGGATCAGACTTTGCCAGGCTCATCCCATGGATTCCTGATAGGGTCGAGTTTGAGAAATTTGGAGCAACTTTGAACTCTTTGGTAAGCTTGGTGAGTGCCATATGCAGCAAGCTGTGGTGCACTGGGTGTTCGGATATCTTTCTATCATAGCCATAGCATTAATATTTTTCCAGCAATTTTTTGCTACATTTCCTTTTCTATTGGATCGGACCAGACAGAGTGGCCTAATATTTGATAATCAATGATATTCAATTCAGGCGGCACGGCGGTGTAGTGGTTAGCACTGTCGCCCTGCACCGCCAGGGTCCGGGTTCGATCCCCGGCCAGGGTCGATTCCCGTCTCTGTGTGCATGGAGTTTGCATGTTCTCCCCGTGCTTGGTGGGTTTCCTCCGGGTACTCCGGTTTCCTCCCACAGTCCAAAGACATGTAGGTTAGGGCTAATTGGCGTTCCCAAATTGTCCGTAGTGTGTGAATGAGTGAGCGTATGTGTGTGTCTGTGCCCTGCGATGGATCGGCACCCTGTCCAGGATGTACCCTGCCATGTGCCCCAAGTCTCCTGGGATAGGCTCCAGGCCCCCGTGACCCTGAATACAGGATTAAGCGATATAGATGATGAGTGAGTGAGAGAGTGGTGTTCGTGTTGTGGCTGTTCAGTGTATTTCAGATACTCTTTTACACTTATACGATTAAAACCACAAATCAAAACTTAACATGAAGAGCAAAAAAAAAACAAAAAAACATTATGGCTATAGCGTAGGTGTTGCGTTTCATGTGAATCCACGCTCATTTAGACATCACGGCTTTTACAACGACCTACGGTATAGATAGACTAGATGAATATAAAGTGCTGGATTTCCTAACAATTATATGACGTTAGCTTATATCATTTTCTTTCCACTTCTCTTGTCTGAGCCTGGGGACAAGTACGACCCGGCTCTGTGTATAATCCTGCCAGTAAGAGAGTACTGTGCTCTTAACATCTCTGAGTTTAGCTATAACATGGTAAAAAAAAGAGTCAGCGCATAAAATATAATATGTACTGTATACTGTGACGCCGGATCCCTTAGCGATCGCGATTAAGCTCTCCGGAGTTGCTCGGATCTTCGGCTCGCCTCTCGTCTTTCCATTCCCGCCGTACTGTACAGTGTCGCAATTTCACTTCATCAGGTATGAAGAAAGAGGAAAACATTTGAAGGTGTCCTTGTGGAGCAGGTTGAAATCTACTGATGTAGTGAAAGAGTCAAATGTGAATATGTCATTTCACTCGGTTTAAAGTCTGCGCAGCTCTCGGGAGTAAGGCGGCTTCCCGTCGTCATCGTTTTGTTTTTGTTTTCGTATTTGTATTTTTTTTTCATTGTACAAGAATCCTAAGACGCGAAGAAAACCAACCAGTCAGGACAGAAAGAGCCATAGTATAACACGTGTGTGCATGAGTACTGTGTGTGTGTGTGTGCGTGTGTGTGTGTGTGTGTGTGTGTGTACAGTATGTATATGGGTGGGGATTGAAGTGGGAGCTGATGTACTGTAAGGGTGGGAGTGTGTATTTGCTCGTGCCAGGTGGAAAGTGAATGCGTGACTTGTTAAGGTGGCAGATTGGAGCGCACGATGCCAGTCTGCACGCTGCGCTCCGCATTCTTCCCCCAGCCTGCGTGTCTCTTAAGCGTCCTCGATTCTGACATCATTCCTGCAGCTTGTGTGTGCACGTGTGAGGGTTTAATGCTCGACCTGTTGAGCTGGCAGATTGGAGGATTCTGCAGGATGGTGAGCCAGTTGGCCAGTACTCAAGTGTATGTGTGTGTGTGTGTGTGTGTGTGTGTGTGTGTGTGTGTGTGTGCCCTCACATCCGTATTGTGTACCGTAAAGAAGCAGATTGTGGAAAATATAGCCATATTTATAATGTGTTTTTGCTTCCCCTGTGAATGGTAGCATCGTTCATGCTGCTAAATAGCAGAAAATAAAGGGAGGAAAAAAAAAAACATATCACTGGCAAATGGAATGTGTGTGTGTGTGTGTGCAGAGTTGTGATGTACTGGAGTTACTATTAAAAGGCAGGTTTCAAGCATCTGTTTAGACATAAAGAGATCAGTTGAGTTCCTAATTATTATATAATATATCTTAATCTCAAGTCAATTAGTAAATACAACGACGTTCAAGTCAAAAAGGAACTTTTGATAGCGCAGGATGACAGGAAATAGCTTTGAGAGTAAAACCGGCCCTTATTTCTCTGTATAATCCCCTGCTATACTAATACACTAATCACAGTGTTTCATTAGTGCTTGGAGACCATCAAGGTAAAAAGGTTTTCTCAGTATGCCGGAGCCAGGAGTGCCTGCATCATATTTGAAACGCCGGCCTCCCAGGAACTCCCTGAATAGCCAAAAGCATGTGGAAACGGCTTGGAGCGATGTCAGGGCTGTACAAAAAAAAATAAAATAAATAACTAAATAAAGAATAAAAAATCTGCATCACTGAAATGTTGTACTGCATCTACGGTAAGAGTCTCATCACCTTACTGCTCTTGAAGTCTTCTAAGTTTTGCAAATAAATTCATGATAAATATTATCACATGTCCAAGTTTGACTTGGACGCCCCTCATTGCCCAATAAATAAATAAATAAATGAATGAATGAATGAATTAATAAAGTAAAGCTAGACTTCGGCCTTGATAGTATTTGTACTTGAGTAAAGACCCGGTAGAATTCTTGCACCTGTAGAACCACAGATATGCACCTCTCACACACACGCACACACACACACACACACACACACACACACACACACACACACACACACTATCTCACGGGGACTTTATGAAGAATAATGATGAGACTTTACAGCCACACTATTTCATAGCCTGCCCTCTACCTCTCCTCCAGCGCTCTCCATCCATCTCTCTTTCTCTCCCATGCTCCTGCTTCTCTCTTTCATTTCGGCTCTCTTATCATTTTGCATACACACCCACGCACACGCACACACACGAACTCTCTCGTACAGTGATTTATCTGACATCACGACCGTACGCATATTGAATGCATATCCCACAAATGAGAACATCTGGATAATTCTTTGATGGGTTGCTCTCATCTGTTTTAATTACCAGTCATAATGCGGGTGATAATTACCAGCATCCTCTTGTGTCATTGGAATTCAGGCAAATTTCATTGCCGTGATCTAGTTTCGAAATGACTGAACAAGAACAATAAAATAAATAAATAAATAAATAAATAAATAGATAAATAAATGAATGAGGTTGCAACTCATGGGGAAAAAAAAAAAAAAATTTAAAGTTGTGAAACCAAAGCAGCCTGCGGTGATCTTTCTCTCAGACGCTATAGCTGACAATAACGTAATTACAATTTCAATCACACGCACGCAGGTATCGTCTCGCTACTGATGGAACCTGAAACGACTCAGGACGTAATTGCTTTTTGAAGTCATGAATATTCATGAGCGTACTGAGCCGTATGAGTGTGCAATTCCACCAGTGAACCCAGTCGCTTTCTGCCCTCGTCAACTTGATTCAGGGCGGCTTTAATTGAAAAAAAAAAAAAAATTATATAAACTTAAAAAAAAAATTTTTTTTACTATGATATTAGCTTACCGCCTGTCATCTGCTGTCTTTTCTTTAGCATTATGTTACTTGTTTCACTATGCTTTTTCTTTTTTTTTTCTTTTTCTTTTTTTTCTTTTTTTTCTTTTTTTTCTTTTTTTTTTCTTTCTTTTTTTCTTTTTTTTTTCTTTTTTTTCTTTCTTTCTTTCTTTTTTTTTTCTTTTTCTTTCTTTCTTTCTTTTTTTTTTTTTTAATCTTGCCTGACTTTCACCCGGACTCGCTATTTTTTCTTTGATTCTCTCTGTAGAGTGTAATTCCTGAAACGTGAAGAATTCACATTGAGAGATGTTTTGGGAGAGGCATTAAGGCTTTCTGTTTTATTCTCTCTCTTTCTCTCACTCTCGCACTCACTCTGCCTATCACTCACCTGCCAGTTTCTTTTCTTCATATGATTTGCCTATATGAAAAAAAAAAAAAAAAAACATACAATCAACATCTGGGCATGACGTGATGGAGAAGTAGAACCCATAAAAGGGTCTGTTTTATTTTTTTTCCCCCACAAAGAAAACATTACAGAATAATACGATGTATTAATCACATAACCACATTATCACTTATATAATATACTTATACTGTATATTATATAACACTTCAATCTGATTGGATGAGAGGCATTCCACGAGTGATCATACTGGACAGTATCAGCACTTCGATGTTTAACTATACAGTATTGTATTACTCTACGTCCCAAATGTTCTACAGTCGTCAATTACACTAACTGTGGGATGAGGAGAGAGCAGCTGCCTGCCAAAACTCACGTTCAAAATCAGTCACTGAAGCACTTTCAGCAAGAAAACACACTCTGACATTAATGATTGACTCAGGAACACAACACAATGAATCTACAACGTATGGTTACATTTACGGCTACAAAGCTAACTAGCTCCGAACACGAGGCTGAATTCCAAATCACTCTCTAATCCCTAATCAAGGGCACTACTTGGTGTGTGGAACAAGGGGTTGTACACGGCTACATACTGTACTGTAGAGCACCAGCTTTCCATTTAATGCTGTTTTTTTTTTTTCAACGCCAGAACCCAGACGTTAATTGAACAGCGCTGATATTATAAAGTGGAATAAGTAGAAATATACATAAAGAAGAACTTGGAAGATTTACACAACTGTATCTGTAGCTAGTTAGCTACGTTGAGCATTTTCAAAAAACGCTTTTTTGCAGAACCTCCTAAAGGAGCATACCACTGGTTTATTGCTTACTTGATATCTACCACTGCTGCATAAAGAGATTAAACCTTACGTGCAAAATAACAGGACTGAGAACATACGGTATATACGGTATAATGCTCCATGTAATCAACTGCTACACTAATGCACTTATCCCAGTTTCACTAGTGCTTGGACACCATCAATATGGCAAGTTCTCTCAGTATGCTGAACCATGATCAGACTGTCTACTTCACGCCTGAAACACCGGCCTCCCAGGAACTCCTTTAATGCCCCAAACATACGTATGGCTCGGGGTGAGATCGGGACTGTACGAGAAATAACTTCCACGTGTTCCTGTAATATGTACAGTAAGTGGTGTTCAGTAAGGTTCCCACAGACAGATGTGTCTCACCTCCAAAGTTGGACACAAGTTATCTAATGATTTTCAAGGATCAGGTGTTCCACTCGCTGCACTGAGCTCCGGATCATCATTCTCTGACACACAGCCTTCTTTAAAACTTTGCTTTACTGCGGCTAAGAGTCTCATCACCGTACTGTGCTTGAAGTCTTCTGTAGATGCCAATTATTTTTATGATTCTTCATTCACAAGAAATGTAATCAAGTTCCATTGGGCTCTAAAAGCTCCTTTTTTTTTTTTTTTTTTTTCCATTTTTCTATGGAAAGTATATTTTAATGCACCAGCTGTTTGGCTGGCAGTTTGTTAGCTATAAATCTATAAATGATGATAGATATTATATAACAATTAGTTCTGGTTCATGCAGGCCTATATTGCGTCTGGCACATTACACAATTATGGACGTTTGTTTTTTTTTTTTTTGCACTCATTCTGGACATTCATGGACACCATGGACACTTATGGACATTGCGCACCTGCACGTTTCTATTTCATTTTTGTTCGTTGCTCATAAAAACTTTTATGCATTTCTATTTAAATCCCACAATTTTTCTATATTTGTACAGATTCCCCCCCCCCCCCCCCCCTTTTCGTATTTGTAAAGCTTGGTTTTTCTTATATTTTATAGTTTGTTTTTATCTTCCATAGATATATATATTTTCCTCAGCTAAAGTTATTTTCTATATTTTATTTCTTATTTTATTCCATATTTATTTCCTATTAATAATCTTTTTTTTAAGGTCACACGCGGTCGTTTAAGCATTTCAAGCATATCTTTACACAATACAATTTGAAATTGAAATTTTATTTATAACTATACTTGGATGTTTGTACAGTATTCTTTTTTGAGTATGTGTGTGTGCCCTGGGATGAATTGGCACCCGGTCCAAGGTGTACCCCACCTCATACCCTATAGGCTAGGATAGGCTCCGGGCCCCCCACAACCTTGTATACAGGATGAAGTGGTATAGACGGTGAGTGAGTGAGTGAGTGAGTATCTAAAACATCAATTGCTCTATAATCAGAGAGCGAGAGGAGGGAGGGCAGTAGTGATATGTTAAGTGTTTAATTACTCCCAAAGCTGTGTCGTAATTGAGTTCATCATGTGAAAAGGATGCCAAGTCACATGCTATTCCCCTGCTATGCTACAGTATCTGTCTCATCAAAGCACACACATTCTGCATCTAACAGATGCTGTATAGTTTTTACAACATTTATTTAAAAAAAAAAAAAAAAACATCTAATTTAAAATCAAATCATTATAGAAAAAAAAAAATCCACGTTTGATACTTGCTGCTAATTAAATATTATGTCTGTCTGTATGTGAGAGGCTGTGGGTCTTTTTAAGGCACTGTAATACCAAAACATTATTATTATTTCATAGGTTTACTCGTCTACTTTGGATGAAACATTTTTGTGGATGGTTTGATTTGTTGCTCTCTGTTCACTGAATGAGGGCGAGTTGAGTGCAAAATTTAATGACCAAGAAACGTGTATATTATTTGAACTTTATTATTTGAAGTTTCAAATAATATGCAAATGAACAATAGCTTAATTAAATAATTAATTAAATAGATTCTATTGTCATTTCACGATCATGTCGAACAAAAGATGAACATAAAATCACAATTAGACCTGCCTTAACTCTGCATTTCTTGCATATCATACCTGATTTTCTGTGTTAATTTCATGTGGTTTGAATCTTAACTTGAACACAAATTGCTGAAAAAGGTCAATACTGTCCATAATAGAAAGACACCAGGAAACCCGATGTATGACATACTGGCGTGCTTGAGGCCCAACAGGGCAAACAGGTTTCAGGTTTCTATTTGAATAAACACCCAAAATATCTGCTGTGAATATCCTGGTGCGAGACACCACAACAGCTTAACCGAAATGAACATATCAATTTGAGCTAACTAGCCACCAGGCCAATGGGATTTCATTGGATGTGGCTTCTTTGGTAAATTCATCCACACTGTACACTATCTGAAAAATCAGTTGCTTTTATTAAAACTGTTCTCTAAAAGGAATATTGTACAAGCAACAGCACTGTTATACTCTTCAATCTTATGAATGGCACTCTTGCTCATGCGATATTGCTTAACTGTTATAGAAATGCTCCTGAAAATTGTGATATAACATTTTTTTTTTTTTTTTTTTCAAATTGCTCACTTGTATATTTTAAGTAACCACGACTTGAGGGTCCGGAGGCGCAAAGGGAAGCCAAATCCCAGGTTGTTTTAACGTTATGGGTTTAAATGTTATGGCTGACTTTTAGGGGAGTTTTCATGGGTGCTTACTGTGCCTATAAGAAAAAAAGACAGAACCATGGCTAGGTGGGGAAATAAGAGACTTTGTCAAAAGTGTCAGTGTCATCACAAAAAACTCACGTGATCTCCGGCTTACATGGGTCTTCATGACTAAACACAATCTCTGCTCAGTCTCCCTACCACACCTTGAATGTTGCTGCATTTCCTGTTTTGCTACAAATGTTGCTTTGAAACCCATGATACTGCTTTGTCTTAATGCTCGCTCTACCTTCCTGTTCCTCTGGGGGAACCATGCCTACTTCCTGCTCCCTTTTATATTGAGGGAAATGTTCTCACCTTCTAGCATCATTCGTGCATACTATTTGTGTTTACGCTTATTTTGAATGGTTTGCGCAACAAGGAATAAAGATCTTCACTTGCGTCCCCCTTTGCCTCATTACCCTGACATCCTGTCCCAGTTTTGTCTTTCATGTTATAAAATGTTATGACTTACATTGTTTTATTTTTTATTTTTTTTTTGTAAACAATTCATTACATCCTCGCTCTCGTTTTCTTTTTTTGCCCTTGAGCTATGTTTAATTAATTCAAATTTTATCCTACCCTTTGACATCTACTATTAGTCTGGGAACGCACATGCTGTTTTATGAGCAGATTTTCTTCCCCATCTGCCAACTAGATAGCAGCACTGACAGAAACTACAGAACGTTCGGCGTTTGGTTTTATTAGGCACTATTTACCACAACACTTATTTACAGTATTTATTTATTTATTTTGCTAGGCTGAGAGAAGTCAGGCTTAGCTTATAGGACTATTGAGGTTTTGTTATCTGCTTTTACATAGGTATGTACTGTACATATATGAATTGTGTTTTCCCAGAGTTGAGAGTTGCTCCCAAGTTCATATTTCATTCAATTCAATTCAAATCACTTTTATTTATATAGCGCTTTTAACAATGGGCATTGTCTTAAAGCAGCTTCAGAAAATGAAAAGAAAATTGTGTATGAGTGAGAAGAAAATGTGTTTAGATAATAAAGAGATTGTCCCTGACAAGCAAGCCAAGGGTGACGGCGACAGTGGCAAGGAAAAACTCCCTGAGATGGCAATAGGAAGAAACCTTGAGAGGAACCAGACTCAACAGGGAACCCATCCACATTTAGTGATGACGGATAACAGGACTTATATAACGACATCATGTGTGTTAGGCTGCTGGAAGTTCAGTATAATAAAAGTAGTCCAAGTTATCATGGAGTCCAGTTCAGCACAGGGACGAGTCAGCAGGTGAAGAGGGCAGAGGTGGGTCTGGATCACTGGGAGCGCAGGAGCAGCATGTGTAGCTCCAAACCATCATGAAGCAGAATCCAGCTGGAGGTGGTCCTTCTCTGGATGCCTCAAGATCCTCGCAGGGTTTTCCTTTGTCTACTCGAACTGGCACAATCTCCAGATGCCTCGGGCTGGGTAGAGAAAGAAGGAACAGAATCTAAGCTGGCGATTAAACTGCACATACGCAAGAATCAATCAGGTGATGCGATTATGTGTATGTGAGGGTTGGTGGATAAAAGAAATTTCTGTCCAGCATCTCCATGGTTCTTATCTGACAGGAATGATACAGTATGAATCTGCAATTGCAAGATCTTTTAAAAAGATCAGCAGCTCATGATCTCGAACGAGCAAGGCTGAACAAATAACGTAGCTAAACGTGTAGGTGGAAACAAGGTATAAAATATTCGACCTTTAAATCGTAACAGAAAGAGAAACTTACATATATGATCCTTACATATATATGATCTTTCCTGCCTGAAATTTACTTGCGTTAACTTCTTTTTGGAGCATGGTTTTGGTGTGTCCTCATACTGTAAATAAGTGCTATGCTTCCATTCAGTTAAACAAAATACGTCAGTTTGCGCACACTCGACTGAACAGTCTAACATTGTGTATTAAATTGCATACACTTGTTTACATTAAATCATCTTAAACCAGAATGCCAGGGCAATATTGGGCTTTCAAGGCTTTTTCTGGGGAAGAATGATTGTATAACATCTCACTTAACATCCCGAGATTTAATCAAAGTCTTCAGACAGTAAAGTATTGAAAAAAAAAGAAAAAAGAATTATAAATATAACAGTCCTCATATGAGCATTGTACAAGAATATATATCAAGACAGTGAAGTTGGAAGAAAATATCATGTCCTCATACGAGGACATTCCGGTCAGAAGAGGTTAAAGAGAAAAAATAAACTCCAAGAATTTGGAACACACAGAGTTTAATGAATGAATGAATTAATTAATTATTAATTAATTAATTAGGGTCAAATTATGAATGCACACAGTATTAATTTATTTCAATTGGCCAAACCCAAGACCTGTGTTAGTTATGATGATTTTCTACAGCTAGTAGAAGAAAAAAAAAAAAAGGTTTGTTTGATGGCACATATTGGATTGACTAACACATAGTACAATTGGAAAGTCCAAGGTGCTCAGTGCAAATCTGAGAAAAAAAGTTCATTAGATTTACTGAAATCAGGAATGTTTCTTTTAGGCATTTCTAAACAATTGCACGTACGGTAAATACAAGTTATGGGAAGGTAGAATCACTTTGGCAAGGGTCCAATCTGTCATCGTCAGCTCAGTGTCCTGCAGCACCAGGGCTGAGTCATCAAAAAAGCAAAATAACGCACTAAACCTAAAAGCACAGTAAAGTGTGCTCCTGCCTAAGAGCAGTGAAAATAATGATGTTTTTTTTTTTCTCTCTCTAGACTGTTTGCAACAGGGATTTTTATATCACCCATGGTTAAAGAGTTTAATGGTTGAAGAGATGTTAAGGTGAGATTAGCAGGTGCCGTTCCTTTACTAGTACTTGAAAACTAGCATTATTTGAACTCATTTGGTTATCTGCAAAATCTGAATTGAGGATTGTGTGATTTATTTCAAACTATCTGGACACTCGGTTAGCTGAATGATAGAACAATATAGAGACAATATAATTAAGCAATATCACATGAGAGGTTGTGCTGTTATGATGTGTAGCCTGAGTGCCGAAGAAGACGAAGCCGTGCGGATATTCAGTACAACGGCACGACCTCGGGTGTGATATGTGAAAATTATGATTTGTTATTTGTTTGTTATTTATTTAACCAGTTATTTTTCTCTGCCAAGCCATATTCTTCATGACTGGCAGAACTAACTAACCAATACTGTTGGAGCTGGTGATCAACAGTTTAATTTTAAACATAATAATTTAAAAACGCTTTAAATTTTTTATAAAAAAAATGATTACTATTTAATCGAAAGGTGAGGAGAATAAACAATGGAGGTGGTGGACCGGGTGCCAATCCATCGCACGGCACACACACTATGGGCAATTTGGGAACGCCAACTAGTCTGCAGGTCTTTGTACTGTGGGAGGAAACCTGGGGTCCCTGGAGGAAACTCACCAAGCACACAGAGACGGTAATTGAGCCTGGCTGGGAATCGAACCCAGACCGTGGAGGTGCAAGGCGACAGTGCTAACCACTACACCACCGTGCCACAGCCTTTAGAATATCAGTTACATTATATACTTGGTTCTGGGGTTGAAGCCCAAATAGCATTAAATGAAAAGCTAGTCCATTGTGTAGGGTGTGTGCAATCTCTTGTTTCACACATCAAGTAGTGCCCTTGATCAGGGGTTAGGGAGGGATTTGGAATTCAGGCTTGTGTTAGAAGCTAGTTAGCTTTGTAGCTTGTGTTAGTAGTGAACGGAACAATGGGCAGTTTTGAGACAATTCAGAACAGATCTAGAAGCTGTTACTCAGTAGACAAACTGTTGTTTAAGATGAAATAACAGATATCAGATGTGTTTTCTTGCTGAAAGTGATTCTTTGACTGGTTTTGAATGTGGGTTTTGGCAGGCAGCTGCTCTCTCCTCAGTACTGCAGACCGTACGGACCTACACTCACCCATGCTGGTGACTGACAGTTAGTGGATTGATTTAATGATTGATGGATCACCTGCAATGTGGAGTGATAAATATATTTAAATGTCCCAGGGCTGTTATGCTCTATATCACCACTCATCAAGTCTAGTCAAGTCAAGTCAAGTAGGCTTTTATTGACATTTCAACCACACACAGTTCAGTACACAATGAAACGAAACAATGTTCCTCCAGGACCAACGTGCTACATACATGCAACAACATAAATTAACAATGCACTACTGTATACCGGAACCAGCTAGCTAACTAAGAGATCTACACACGTGGACAAAATTGTTGGTAGCCAATGTATGGCTAAGAGGAAAATATTGGACTATTCTAAAGTTGCCTTCTATGAGCCCTGACCTCAATCCTATCGAGCATCTTTGGAAGGAGCTGAAACATGCTGTCTGGAAAAGGCACCCTTCAAACACGGAAACAACTGGAGCAGCTTGCTCATGAGGAGTGGGCCAAAATACCTGCAGAGAGGTGCAGAAGTCTCATTGACAGTTACAGGAATCGTTTGATTGCAGTGATTGCCTCAAAAGGTTGTGCAACAAACTGTTAAGTTAGGGGTACCATCATTTTTGTCCAGGCCTGTTGTATGAGTTCTTTTTTTTTTTTTATAATTCTGTTGAAGCATGGTTGAAAAGCAACAGACTTTAATTGGTTAGCATTCATAGAATTCTTATTTATTATTACTTTTGTCAGATTAAAGTTATTTCTGTGACCATTGTGAGTTTTTCTTTCATTGACCGAAGGGTACCAACAATTTTGTCCACATGTGTAATTAGCTGACTAGTTCAGATATGACAGATTTACCTTTGTAAGTTAACCTAAAAAAAACTATCAATTCCTATACAATGAATGCCTCTCGTCCAATCAGATTACCCGGTCAGAACTAACTGTTGTATAATATTGCTTGACATAACATATATATATATATATATATATATATATATATATATATATATATATATATATATATATATATATATATATATATTTATTTATTTATTTATTTATTTATTTATTTTATTATTATTATTATATTATTTATTATTATTTTTAATTTAATTACTAAACAAAGTATTTCATTTACTGTATATAAATGATAATAAGGATAGCATGAGGGTATTACATCTTTTCTGACTTTTAGAGAGCATAACATTACGTTAATGAGTCTCCTCAGGTATTTCATGCTTCTTTTAAGAAGAAAAGCAAATTCTAACAGAGAAGGTCATAAGAGCTGAGGCATGCATTAGATCTTTCAGTGTCAAGCACCACAGGCCTCAACAATTCTATGTGTGTAAGCTCTCTGCCAAGTTGTGGGATGTGAATGTGTTTGTGTGTTGGGGGCAGTATGGGGTATCCAGGGGGATCTCCCTAGAATGAATGTTTGGAAGGGTGGGATATCTGGGATAAAGCAGGCTAAATGAAAGCTCTCAACCCTATCAAAAAAAAAAAAAAATTGTGGACCGAGCTTAGAAGTTTGCCAGGAAACCAACAAATGTAATTATACACTACCGATTCTGCCAAGAAGAAATGGTCAAACAGGCAACCAGAATACTTTCCTGTTCTCTGAATCTCTAACAGTTCTCTGTCCGCTTTAAGCTCCATCCATTACTTTGCAATATTGCAGAATATAATGTTTTTCATTTTTTTTTTCTTTTAATGACTGTCTAGACTTTTTTGAATCCTAAAGTTGTAGATGTTTTCTTGTTGCAAATGAACAGGAAGTAAGAAAAGGTTGTGTCAGGGTCTGTGTGTGTATGTGTGTGTTTTAATGAGCCTGTAAAATTGCCACCATAAATCATCCATCTATCCATCTAGGAACCTCTGTAGTCCAACTAGGGATCGTGGAGGCCAGTGGTGACCATTGTATTTATTCCCATTTTCCCAACCTTGGTAGGACCTCCGGACAACCATAAATCATATTAAGATTCAATTTACGGTCTGTGTGTGTGTGTGTGCATGCTGGTGTGTTTTCTGAGGAAGTCATTTGTAAGCAGTAATAATATGACCTTCAGTTCTTCTGTTTGACCATTAATGAGCCCATTGCTTTAAAACCCATGGCTCTGTCACGGGTACTGCTTGTGGGACAAAGGAAAGGCAGAGGTAATGTTGGAAAAAGTATTTTAATGAGCAGAAAACAGGAAACAAAAGGAACAGAACATGAACTTAAACCAGGGATAAACTAAACATAGAGCTACACAGACTAGGGGTTACAAACAGACTGAGAGACAGACAAAGGCTAGGAGACAGACAAAGGCTAGGAGACAGACAAAGGCCAGGAGACAGACAAAGGCCAGGAGACAGACAAAGGCTAGGAGAACACAGAGCCAGGAGAACACGGAGCCAGGAGAACACACAGAACTAGAAGAACACAAAGCTGGGAGAACACAGAGCTGGGAGAACACAGAGCTGGGAGAAAACACAGAGCTTGGAGGAAACATAGAACTAGGAGAACACAGAACTTGACTGCAAACCAAAACAAACAGTACCCCAAAACGAACAGATGCAAGACAAGACTTAACTGAACTCAGGAACATTTATAACAAAACTAATGAGCAACCTCGGTTCAGGTGAGCGCCACATCACCTGACCGAGGTGCATTCTGGGGAATTGAGTCCAACATAAACTACAAATGAAAACAAAAGAAAACAAAAAGGAGTCTGTGTGGGCTTTGGCGCCCTCTAGTTGTATCCCCTGACATTACCCCCCTCCCTCACGGCGCGACAACGGAGTGCCCAACGGAGGTCCAGGACAGCCCCCCCAAGGTCCTATGTCGGCTCTGCCAACCGTGAGGCTGCAGCACCCATCCCTTGGGCGAGGTGGAAGGGTGGGTAAGGGTGGGTTGCCACCGAGGTCGGGCGGCGGAGGAAGCACGGCGTCCATCAGCCCATGCGGAGGCGGTAGGAGCATGGCGTCCATGAGCCCATGCGGAGGCGGCAGGAGCACGGCGTCCATAAGCCCGTGCGGAGGCGGCAGGAGCACAGCGTCCATGAGCCCATGCGGAGGCAGGAGGCAGCTCGCCGTCCTCCTCACTGCAGGACGGCGGAGGCGGAGGCAGCTCGCTGTCCTCCTCGCTGCAGGACGGCGAAGGCGGAGGCAGCTCGCTGTCCTCCTCATTGCAGGACGGCGGAGGAGGAGGCAGCTCGCTGTCCTCCTCGCTGCAGGATGGCGGAGGAGCTGGCTCATGCCTTTCGGGGAACTCTGGAGGGTCTGGGCCTCCACTGAGGCTGGCTGGAGGGTCTGGGCCTCCACTGAGGCTGGCTGGAGGGTCTGGGCCTCCACTGATGCTGGCTGGAGGGTCTGGGCCTCCACTGAGGCTGGCTGGAGGGTCTGGGCCTCCACTGAGGCTGGCTGGAGGGTCTGGGCCTCCACTGAGGCTGGCTGGAGACTGGGTGCTGGCCTTGACGTCAGCTGCCTCTTTGTTGATCTTGGCCAGCTGTTCCTGCACCAATGCCCCCAGCTCCAGCAGGATTTGCATTCGACCCCGATCTCCCGTCAAGCGGCAAATGTTTATGAAAATAGAAAAAGCCCAATTGGAGGCCTCAATGGAGAAACTCAATCTAGAAAAAGAAGCTGCCGCAGCTGTAGCAGAAGCTGATGCTTTAGAGGCAGCAACTGATGTGACTAGTGAGAGGCATAGCTATAAACTCCAGTTTGACACAGCCCCTCTGAATACAGCTCAACGTACCAGGGACTATGTAGAGGAGCAATCAATGGAGAAGCGAGATGCTAATTCAGCTTTGGAGGCAAGATCCCTCCCTGCACACGAGGTCAGGCAGGTAAACACAGGACTAGCACCACCCTGTTCTGTACATGCCGCTTACCTCAGCACAGAAGAGCGCCCACCTGCTCTAGCAGGTCTCAGCGCACTGCCGCACCTCTACCTAGACATAAGCCCTTTCTTACTTCTGATGTGAAAGACGAGCTGTCTCAGACCTTTATTAGGCAACACTATGATGCCCAGCATAGTAACAATGCAGTTCTACTGCTTACTCCAGTATGTCAGATTTTGTAAGATTCCTCACCCGCCGTGAACTGGTTGCCACAGGTCTACTGAGATTCAATGACAGACCAGAAAGCTACAGGGCTTGGCGGCACTCCTTTGAAAATGCAGTTAGAGGCTTAGGCCTGTTATGCAGGGAAGAAATTGATCTCCTTGTAAAGTGGCTTGGAAATGGGTCAGTTGAGCATGCTAAACGAATAAGAACAGAGTGTTACGGCTCACCAGAGGCCATAGAAAAGGCTCTCTTTACCAAGCTTGACAATTTTCCAAAAATTACCAAGAAAGATTACACAAAACTAAGAGAACTGAGTGACTTTTGATGGAACTAAACACAGCCAAGGAAGATGGTGACCTTCCAGGTCTTTCTTATCTTGATACAGCTAGGGGTGTCAATCGCATTGTGATGAAACTGCCCTACGCTTTGCAGGAGAAATGGTTCTCTCATGGTTCCAGCTTTAAGGAGTGGTACCAATCAGCGTTCCCTCCCTTCTCTGTCTTTGTGGAATTTATTAGCAATCAATCTAAGATCAGGAATGATCCGAGCTTTAACCTGTCAGCACAAGTGGATACTAGCGTCAAAACAGACAAACCCACATGTAGACAAAACAGACAAAGAGAGATTATGGTCCACAAAACGGATGTTTCTACTTCAACTTCATTTAGTCACAACATAACAAAAGAAGAGGAACCAGGAAGGAGGTGCCCAATAGACCGGAAACCTCACTCACTTGCCAAATGTCGTGCTTTTCGAGGAAAGTCACTAGAACAACGTAAAGCTTTCCTCAGAGATCACAGGATCTGTTATAGATGTTGCGTTTCTTCCGCTCACACTGCCAGAGAGTGTAAGTCAGATATCAAGTGCACAGAGTGTGAAAGTGGGAAACACCCTTCAGCTCTTCATCCTGTACCTGCACCTTGGACCATGCATGCCAGTTCCTCGTCAGAGCATGGCGGGGAGCAGGAGCCAACATCAGCTCTGGAGGGATTAGCAGAGGTAACTGCTGAATGTACAGACATATATGAAGGTAACCTCACTGACAGACACTGTTCAAAGATATGCTTGGCAAAGGTTTACCCTGCTGGCTATAGGGATAAAGGCATACGTGTGTATGCCATCTTAAGTGAGCAGAGCAACAGATCATTGGCTCGATCCGAGCTCTTTGACATATACAACATTAAAGGTCCTAACTCTTCTTATCGCCTTACAATCTGCTCAGGAGTAACAGAGAATACTGGCAGAGTAGCTTGTAATTACCATATTGAATCAATAGATGGTAAGATAACATGTCAGCTTCCAAGTCTTCTGGAATTTAACGAAATTCCCAACAACAGGACAGGAATTCCAACGCCTAACATAGCTTACCACCACGCTCACTTAAAGCAGATAGCGCATCTGGTCCCAAAACTCGACCCTAAGGCTCCCATTATGCTTCTGCTAGGCCGAGACATACTCCGACTCCACAAAGTCCGCAAACAGCTTAACGAACCTTCAGATTTGCCTTATGCCCGAAAGCTGGATTTGGGATAGGTAATTGTTGGAAATGTCTGCTTAGGCAGTGTACATAGGCCTGGTACTGTCCATACACTCTATACACGAGCTTCCCAGAAAGGGCGTCCAACTATCTTTGAACCATGCCCCAACACTTTCTGTGTAAGGGAGAGATATAGCCACCCCTTTGAACAGCCGTCAGTGAAAGTACGAATCTTTAGCTGCAATTGCAAGGGTAAACATCTTGGTTGCTCTGTCTTTCATTTAACAGGCAGTGACGACTGTGTGGCTCCATCTATTGAAGACCTAAACTTCATAAGCATAATGAAAAATAGCATCCAGAAGGATGACTCTAATAGCTGGGTAGCACCCTTACCGTTTAGAGTTCCATGACAGAGACTTCCAGGCAACCGAGCCCAAGCACTGAACAGATTCACTGTTCTTAGGCGCAGCCTGGAAAAAAGGCCAGAGTTGAAACAGCACTTCTTTTTATTTATGGAAAATATATTTGAGAACAAACATGCAGAAATCGCACCTCCTCTCAAGGAAAATGAGGAACAGTGGTACTTGCCCATCTTCGGTGTCTACCATCCCAAGAAACCAGGAAACATCAGAGTGGTGTTTGACTCTAGTGCTAAACACAATGGAATGTCCCTCAACGATGTTATGCTGACAGGACCTGATTTAAATAACACACTTCTTGGGGTGCTAATAAGATTTCGCAAAGAAGCTGTTGCTGTTACAGCAGATATACAGCAAATGTTCCACTGTTTTCTTGTGAAGGAAGAGGACCGTAACTTCCTACGTTTTTTCTGGTTCAAAGATATTGATCCTGCCCAAGAAATGACTGAGTACCGCATGAGGGTGCATGTGTTTGGGAACAGTCCCTCGCCAGCAGTGGCAATTTACTGTCTCAGGCAGTCTTTCCAGGAAAGTGAACCGGATTATGACCCAGAAGTTGAACAGTTTGTAAACCGTGACTTCTACATTGATGATGGCCTAACGTCCTTTGTCACAGTTAGTGAGGCAATTAACCTGCTAAAGAGAACACAGGATATTCTGTCGAGTTCCAACTTGAGACTGCATAAGATTGCTTCTAACAGGAAAGAAGTCATGGCAGCATTCTCACCTCATGACCGGGCAAGTGACCTGAAAGATTTGGAGTTAGGTTTTGGCACTGCACCACTCCATTGCATCACGTCGGACAAGAGGAGGACGAGAGATGGGCTGTAATGTTCACTTGCATGGCTGTGAGAGCAGTCCACATAGAGGTCATAGAATCTCTGGATACATCAAGTTTCATAAATGCATTCAGATGCTTTCTCGCCATTCGAGGTCCCTTTAAGCACCTTAGATCCGACAGAGGGACCAATTTTATTAGTGCTTGTCGGAAGCTCAAGATTCCCTCTGACCTAGACCAGGCTTCCATTGATCGCTTTCTAACTGATCATGGTTGTTCTTGGACTTTCAACCCACCTCATGCTCCACACATGGGTGGAGCCTGGGAGAGGATGATCGGAATGGCAAAGAGGATCCTTGATTCAATGCTCTCTCAATTGGGGACAAGCAAATTGACACATGAGGTGCTTTCAACTCTTATGTGCGAAGTTTTAGCTATCATCAACAGCAGACCACTTGTTCCAGTGTCTACCGATCCAACTGATTCATTCATCCTTACCCCAGCCACTATTCTCACACAGAAGACAACTCATCTCTCTACTCCATCTCTCGACCATTCAGAAAAGAACTTGTTCAAGCATCAGTGGTGGCAGGTACAGCACCTTGCTGAAACATTCTCGTTCAAATGGAGAAAACAGTTTCTCTCTACACTGCAGCCCAGGAGGAAATGGGAGTTACCCCAACCAAACCTGGAACCAGGGTGCTTCTCAAAGATGAGCAACAGAAAAGAAATCAATGGCCTTTAGACATTGTAATGCAGGTCTTCCCTAGTAAAGATGGTCATGCCCGGGAAGTTGAGGTCAAAGTCTCTAAGAAGAATGGGACTAAACTGTTCTTACGACCAGTTTCGAAATAGTTCTATTACTCTCACCCAATGTGGATAATGAGTAACTGTTGGTAGTGGCGTTTAGAGATGCCAGATGGGGAGTGTGCTGTTACAATTGCAATATTGTATAGTAACATTTATTTTAGTGTATTTAGCACCCCCTAGTGGTTGTTCTAGTTATTTTTCTTTGTAGTGATGTCACAGGAAGTAGGCTTATACAGAATAGATGACCGCATGGCAGCTTCTATTGCAATCTCCAGCTATCTGTAGACATCTTACCAGTACTGTGGCACCGTCCGTATGTATTGCATTTATATTGGTTAATTGATTTATATGTATGCATATGGAGCCTGAAAATTGGTTATTTATAAGGTTTATAAGAATTTAATGTTAACTGTCTTTAATCACATGGCGTAGTTACATAGCTTAAAATCTAAGCAGAATGTGCATTATTATTGATATAATATTATTTTTATTTCAGTTTCACCCTTTCTAAAAACCTAATAAACCTGTGGAATAACATCTAATGTCTTCAGAGTCGTGGTTGAAGGAAGGATGTTTATCTGGCTGTCTTAGCGCACTACTTACAGTGTGAACAGAGGACAGTACATTTGGTATCACCTACTCATTAACACATTATATATGTTGTTAGTGTTTAAACTATACTTTGGATTGTGTCATTGTACTGTATCTTTACTCTTCTTTATCTCTGTAGCCCTTTACACTATGCATGTGCCGCTCTAATAGAAAAAAAAAAAAAAACACTGATGGTGTGTGGTTTTTGTGTGTGTGTTTTTGTCTGGCGTGTGTAAGGTGATAGCCTCAGATAGGCTGTGTAAATGGTTATCTGAATCTTCCATGACTCATTCACTGGTCTCTGATCCCCGCGGGTTTGTCATCCCTATGAATAAACAGCTTTATTTACTCGCCCGGCACAGGAGAGGAAACTACATCAGAACAGTGTCTGCGCTCCACCTGACCTCTGTCTCTCTGTGTCATGACGACTGCCCTCCTACTCTGTGATCTCTAAAATAAAGGAAACATGGATGATTTTGTCTCGTCATCAGGGTGGAATCATTGATCTTGCACGCTTCACACTGTTAATTGACTTTTTCACAACATACGGCCAAAACATGGCATGAGCGCTAAAAAGTGTCTCATCTAGATGTAGTGTCTGTAACTTAAAAAACATTTTTTTTTTAATTAAATCGTCATTCAGATGACACTGTCAATTTACAGTAGATTTCACATGAAAAGACATAACCTTGAAAAAGTCTATTATTCTAAAATGGAAAAATGTGTTAATGTATTGCTACATGAATTTGGCATGGTTACGGACACTACAGATTTGTGGGGGGGGGAACCTAATTTTGCATGTAATGCTTTAATTTAAGCAGCAATTTTTACAGGCCATATGCTTCTAGAAGCTTACACCAAATTTACTATCAATACTCATAAAGAAATATGAATCATTTGCACTTTCAATTATTATTGTTTGAAGCAAGATAGTATGACGCTGAAAAGTACCCATTTTTGGGGGCACATATAAAATCATCTCTCCAAAATGGCTGAAATGTTTAGGGAAGCAAGATCGGTCGCTTCCATGTTGCATAAACTTCAATGTATAACATTAAAAAGTAAATCAGCACCAATACTTGGCCGATACAATGTTTAAATCCCTGAAATGAATTAACTGGAACTAAATGGTCTCACGTGAAAACATTCTGCTCATTATTCCTCCTAGTGGTCACATGCATATTCTGATAAAACAGGGACCCTGTGCGAGAGGCTGATGTGAGCAAGTCAAATCATCCTCCAATCATTGCGCATGCACTGGTGATTTGTTTAGCAGTGTGCCGCTGATGCATCTAACCGGAGCAGCGAAAGCACTTTAGATGATTGGAGGAGAGCTGCAGTTCTCACAGCAGAGGGGATACTGATTGTGCTCATTGATTAGTCGGTTCTTTATGCAGCCAAGGAGATGTATTGTAAACCGCTGTGCCCGAGTGAAGTGGTTACAGAGGTGCTGTACTGTAGAGTATTTTGTATTTGTTATTTGAAAAAAAAAAGAAAAAAAAAAACATTTCTGTTAAGTATTTTAATGCATTTTCACTAATGCAGTTTAAATAATCCATTGAAGCATTTATGTAATTTTGTTTCTTCTTGTATTAAAAAATACATGGCACTGCATATTTTCTTCTTTTCCTTTCCTTCTTTCTTGTCAGTAAGTGTGTTATCCTTGACTATCTCTGAAACAGTGAGAGCAAGGCATGAATACACAATAGAAGGGCTGTCAGTCCATCACAGGGCACAACACACACACTCTTTATCTCTTATTAGAGTAGCAAGTCTGACTACTGACATGCTTTTTGGGAGGTGAGCTGGAGAAAGAAAAGTGAAATCAAAGGAAAAACTCACAAGGACATAGTGAAACTGCACACAGTATATAAAAAAAAAAGGATAAAAAAATCAGGATCAAACAAGGGATCCTGGAGCTAAGTGTCATTAACACTACCTGCTCCTTCATTGTGTCACCTTGTACACTGATCAGCCGTAACATCAACTAGGTGAATTGAATAACATTGAATATCAATTACAGCATACAGTTCCAGTATGAATGGTGACTGGATAATGGCTACTTAAGGCTCATTTATGTCCGCAGGGAACTAAAGACCAGCCTGCCTGGCCAGATCTCACAGAATACTGGATAAAACAGAAAGCCACCAGACCAAGTAAAGAGCCCAAGGCCACCAACCCAGCCTCGGAACTCCCCAGATCCCTTTCTAATAGAGCATCCACGGGAATCACCGGACGCACAAGTCTGATCGATGAAGGTTCTACCCTGCAACCCAGAGCCCCAAAAGTATCTGCTGCCAAAGTCCTGGTGCCAGACAGCACAGCACAGCCCCAGACATCGTGTTAAGCCACAACCAAGGGGTCAGAGCTGCCTCAGTGCTACAAGAGGAAGAGTGTTACAAAAACCTAGGTGGTTATAATGTTAAGCTTGATCAGTTACTTCTTCTAAATGTCTGACTAGATTCTGTGCTTTGTTCATGGAATATCACATGAAACAGAATACTGTTGTTCTGAATATCAGCACAGCTGTAGGGCACAGACTGAGTGGCAAGGACACCACAGCTGTGACCTCAAGTTTGACATTGCTTTTATACAACAGTTCAAAAACAGCTTCATGATTTGTTTCTTTATTTCGCTCTGCCAACACATCCTTCCGTGACTAGCGGAACTAAATAAAGTGACAGGTCGAACTGGTGCCCAACAGTTAGCAACCGACATACTGCAGTCTAATTAACAGGGGTGAACTCAGTTTTCAATTCTTTCTGGTACAATGTAGCCAAAAGATGCAGACAATAAACCATAGACGTGGTGGACAATTCCATACGTTTCTCTTTATATTTCCATTTATTTCACTTTAGAATATCACCTAACTTCTCGGTCAAGGGGTTGAATCTCAAATAATCTTAAAGAGAAATCTAGTCCACTATGTAGGGTGTACAGTCCCTTGTTCCACGACTCAAGTAGTGGCCTTAATGGTGTTTTAAAGAGAGATATGAGATTCAGTCTTGTGTAAGGAGCTAGTTAGCTTTGTAGCTCACATTAGTCTTAAAAAGAACAACACGGATGGTTCAGAGACAATTAGGAACAAAGAAGTTAGTAGGTAGACAAAGCGTTGAAGATGACATCAAGTTATCAGGTCTGTTTTTTTTTTGCTGAAAGTGCTTCAGTGCTTCAGGTTTTGAATGTGGGTTTTGGCAGGCAGCTGCTCTCCCCTCAGCACCACGGACAGTACCAACCCACTCTCCCCATGCTGCAACCGACAGTTAGTGTAATGATTGATTATGGAACACCTGTGATGCAGACTGATGGATATACTGTAGTTAAACATCCCAGTGCTGTTATGCTCTACTGTATATCACTACTCGTGGAATGGCTGTTGTCCAATCAAATTACTCGGCCAGAACTAACTGTTGTATAATTGTGATACTGAGTGGTGGAAGCGTTTTAGTGTTGTATTTTTGTTCCATTCCATTTGCATATATTTACTGTATATTTAATGATAAGGAGGTAAAGAGAAACATGGTAGGCTACAACATTCTTTTTCTGGTAGTTTGCATTTGACAGAGGATGCTTAGATTGCAGAAGAGAACTAAGACTAAACTAAAGTGCATTAAAATAAAAGAAATGCTGTTCCAGCCCATTATTTGCTAAACAAATGATGTGTTCCAGATCATTAACCTAAATGTTTTTTTTTTTTCCACATCGTTACGCTAGCCTAAATGGCCGTATCCCACCTACTGCCAGCAGCCTTTCTGGAATTAATGAGTGCGTGTTCAATGTGCTGGCAACATATAAAGATACTGTAATCTAAGAGTTATACAAGAGCATATGGATAAATGGAGTAGATAATGTGACGGCTACAGTGTGTGTGTGGGGGGTGGGGGGGGTGGGGGGGGAGAAAAAACATACGGATGATGAATGTAGAGCCGAATATTCCATCGAGGTGTAGATCATCTGCGTGATAGAAAAAGGAGGTGTATTTAATAGATGTGGATAATCCAAGTATCTCAGACGAAAATATGTGAATAATGGATGTCACACACTCCCACGGAGCTCAGGATCTCCCTTGGGTCTTCACATTCTAATAAGGGATTAAGGGGGAAAAATAATTCAGTGGAAGGAAAGGAGCAATAAGTTGTAAAGAATTTAGAGAACATTCAGAGATCAGAACACAAAGGGATTAAATGCAAATAAATAAATAAATAAATAATAGATTGTCTTTACACAGAGACGCTTGTTTCATTGTTAGGTGTAAGATCAAATAAGCCTAGAGCTGTGTTAGTAAAAGAACACGTGTGTGTGTTATGTGCGTGTGCGCATGTTCTGTCCCATTTTGGTAAAGAATACCTTTTTTTTTCTTTGTGTACTGAATATATTCACACAAACGAGTGTCAGTCAAAAATTATCCACACACCGATTATATTAGCCCTTAGCCCTCTGAGCCACCACTGCCCTATCCAGGGTAATGTCAGCATACCACCAAGAAGGACGAACTACATCCAATCGGAGTAACTGGTGCTAACCTGGATTGTATCCAAAAAACATAAAACCACAGCTGCCCAACTCACTGCAGAATTAAATGTGCACCTCAACTCTCCTGTTTCCACCAAAGCTGGTCGTCATTCACGGTCTTTCCTACTTCCAGGAGAGTTATGGTGTGGAGAAAAACCAAAGAGGCGCATCACCCAGACTGATGCATGCCCAGAGGGAAGCATGGGCGTGGATCAGTGATGGTTTGGGCTGCAATATCACGGCATTCCGTAGACCCAATACTTGTGCTAGATGAGCGCGTCACTGCCAAGGACTACCAAACCATTCTGGAGGATCATGTGCACCCAATGGTCCAATCATTGTATCCTGAAGGCGGTGCTGTGTATCAAGATGATAATGCACCAATACACACAGCAAGACTGGTGACAGAGTGGTTTGATGAACATGAAAGTGAAGTTGAACATCTCCTATGGCCTGCACAGTCACCAGATCTAAATATGATTAAGCCACTTTGGTGTGTTTTGCGTTAAAATATAATAATGTAAATAATTCTAAGCTTGAAAGAGCAAGCAAGCAGTGGCCAGATATAAGGAAGTTACCACCACCACTGGTGCATGGTGTCCAAACCCTAATCCTCTAGGTTATCTTGTACTTTTATTCTGCTCATGTAACAGACTGAACAGAGAGAAAAGTGAGAAAATGGCTGCAATTTATACTATATCTGTTGTCCTGTATAAAGGGTTAAACATGTTCACTTGCATCATGACCACTTGAGGTTCTTCCAATCACACTGATGTCAGTAAAGACAGGTGGCCTATGAGAAAGGGTGGTGTGGTGTGGTGTATGTGTGTGTGAGGAAAGACTGAGAAAGATCTATATACAGTAAGTTGATAATGAATAAAGGCAGTTGAGATGTAGACAAATAGTGGATAAATACCATAAACATTTAAGGAACGGGAATATACAGTACAAGTTCTTTCTGGAAAATATCTAGCCATGAAATGACTGGATTACATGTAAACAAATACACTTTTAACATTATCATTTGTTCTGCATGCTGCAGGCCTTCCAGAATGTTTCTCGACCATCTTTGAAGCTTTTGTTATTCTGTTAGTTTCCATAGAGGAATTTTTATCTTGGCCATTTTTGTAATTGCGTGGTACAGTGGTATTAAGCAAACTGAAAAGTTGTAAACCTTTATACAAAATTTATTTGTCTATATAATCGCCTGCTACACTTATCACAGCATTTCACCGATGTTTGGATACCATCAAGATAAAAGGTTTTCTCAGTATGCCGGAGCCCTGATCGGACTCGCAATCTCAGGAAGTTCTTTAATGGCTCACACAAGTGTAAATGGCTTGGAGTGAGGACAGGATTGTATAGAGGATGTGGCAATAACTATCAGCTGAATTCCTGTAATGTGCAAGAGATGTTGGTGAACGATTGTATGTACTGTACAGTTCCTGCAGACACATATGTTTCTACTGCAAGTTGATGCCAAGATATCCATCAATTTTCAGGGATCTGGCATTACTACAGTTCGATAAGTCTAGGGTTCAGACCCCACAACTGCTGCTCAGATGGATGTATAGTAATGTAAAAATGTACGTCACTTTGGATAAGGGTGTCTGCCAAATGCCATAAATGTAAATGTAATGTAAATGAATGTTGACAGGAACGACTGCATTGGGCTCCAAGCCACCTCGGCCAGGATCGCCTTTCACAGACATATGGATTTTTTATTTTTTTTTATTTATGTTTGCACCAGTCAAAGGTTTTACTGCAGCTAAGTCATCACCATACTGTTCTTGAAGTCTTCTGTAAGTTTCAATCGATTTTACACCGTTGTTCACAAGAAATTTGATCACAAATGCAGTGTTTACTTGAACGCCCCTTTAAACACCTACTGTAATGTCTTTGGACTCATCACTCATCAAACACTCTATTCATTTATCTAATCAAGCAGTCATGGGGCAGCAGTGCATTGTATATACTGTATACAGGCAGTTGGCTTCAGATAATGTTCACATCAACCACCAGAATGGACAAAAATATGATTTTAGTGATTTTGACTGTGACATAATGTGAATGTTTTCTTGGCGTGCTTATCAATCAATGCTTGAATACCACAGTGTATCTGAGCGTTGTTGCTGATCATGTGCATCCCTTCATTACCGCAATTACCCCATCATCTAATGGCTACTTCTAGTGCTAAAATGCAGCATGTCACAAAGCAAATGTCATCTTGAGCATGAGTTTGGTATTCTTCAGTAGACTCCCCAGTCGCTGGATCCAAATCCAAGCCCAGTTGCAAGACTGTTGCCTTGCACCTCCAGGTTCTGGGTTTGATTCCTGCCTCGTGTGCATGGAGTGCAATGAGTGTGTGCTCTGCGATAGATTGGCACCCCGTCCCCCCTTTACTCGTGGTTTAAGCCTGTGAGCACTGCATTTAGTGTGAAAAAGAATAAATAAAAAAAAACACGAGTATTGTCTGTGGAGGGAAAAACAAGCCATTTTCAATCTGGAAAAAAGGGGGATAATAGATCAGAGCCACTGCACAAGTATAGGGTGCTGCTAATACTGCAATTTTGAATGGCCAAAAAAGAAAACAAAAACCACTAGTGTATTAACAAGCAGACATTGAATCATAAGATCAGCAAAGGAAATGAACAGCAGTTGATGCTAGAAACATTGTAAAAGCTGTTAAAATGCCCCCAAACCACAATGATTGACATCATCAATAACCTCCACAGGGCAGGAATGATTTATTACAATCCACCCTTTGAAGAAGACTTGAAAAAAGATGAGAGCAGAGATATCGATATAAAGGCCATACCACAAGACGCAGGTGATAGGTGATGGGAAATCATTAGATGAAATCGCTAAGCTGACTGACAAAGATCATGTGAGAGAATTCAATGCAATTAACAAGAGGTCAGATAAGGGCAAAATGAGCGTAACTGTGTAAAGCTAGATGCTCAACCTCCATTTACTGAAGGAGTGCCAAACAAAAATTGATGGACATTAATGGAGCCAGAGCTGGGTCCTACAGTAAATAAGACACCTTGTCCTGTTACACTTGGTAATCTTTGCTGCATTCTACTGTAGAATGTGTAAGAAAATGTTTTATTCAGATGCTTTTATCCACTTTCTCTTGCGCCACTGCACTATGATACAAAAGCGAGCCTCGAAAGACACAAAATAAAATATGACAACCTTGCAAATTTATAACATTCCATCACATCATGTGAAGAAGCTTGGATAAATGTGGGCTTCAGAAATGGACTTCTGAGGGAGCGGCCAGCATTTTCACTTGGTTTTAGTGGCTTTTCCATCGGTTTGAGTCTTTGGATGGTTTTAACATTAGCAAGAAGTATTCTACCTTAACAGATTCAGCTTCAAACCACCTCAGAGAAACACAAACTCATATCTAACCATCGCAATTAGACCAAAGAACAGTAATTACAGAAAATTGGCAGGTGGTGAATACCAGCAGGTGTAAATGCAGGTACACAGCAGCTTTATTTAGAAAGCTTTCAACAAGGTCCTGTAAGTGTGGTCGTCTACCAAGCAATGGTCAGGTGATGTGCAAACAACAGAGATGGAGCAAGGCAAAAATCATAATATAGGAAAATCAAACAAAGCAAAATGAAAAATATAGAAAGTGACTAGAGTAGACAGCTTGGTAACATCTGGTATAAAATCACAGGGTGAGCGCGTAACGGGTGGATGACTGCAGTGAGAGTCTTTATGCACATGATTAAAGGGACCATTTGTCTAGGCCTTGCCAGCAATCTTTTTCAGTCATGTGGCGTTATACGCAGATTTTTGCATGGACATGACCTTAAGAGTTCTTTATTGGCTAGTTTTTATATTTAAATCATATCCTATGTAAATGATATCTAAAGTACAAGAGATTACATGAAACTGTTGCATTCGTTGTTAAACAAAGTGTAAAGATAAACTGCATAATTTGTTAAATTATGAGTATTTCTTATATGTTGCATGCTCAAATGTTGCACAATGTAATTTCAAATAACAAATGTTGTGGGATTTTTCACTGGTATCTACTTATTTATTTATTTATTTGGATAATAGATGCAAAAGGATAGCAAAAAAAAAAAAATATATATATATATATTTTTTTTTTATCAGTACACTTAGTACATTACAGTACTTTAGTGCATATTTCATGTATCTCTACATTGCCTGAGTAGTTTTATTAGAAAATCCTTTTTACTTTTACTCCACTATATACTATAGCAAAGATTTGTACTCCTACTTACCTACATTTCTGCATGGCATTACATTATATAACTACAGTTGCATGTCATATTTGAATCAGGAATTTCCCCACCTGATGACTATTAAGCATACTTGCCTTTACTTTGAGAAGCATCAAATAAGGGGAAGCAAGACGGTATTTGAAATCAGAAGCAGAGCTGGTTGCAGACAGCGACAATACCAGCATGTTCACAATCAGGAAGCAGACAGACAGGGAGATTTTTTACAAAGGCCACTATGATCTAATACAAGCTCTGTATTTTTTCAAACTTAAGTAAATTTGAATTTTGTAATTACTTTTGAACTTTTACTCAAGCGCACATGTAAATGGAGGACTTTTACTTTTACTTAAGTAATATTTGCCCTAGGGAATCTTTACACAACTTTATTTATCAATTTATATCTGTTACATTATATTACACTGTGAACCCGATTAAGTTGGCAAAACTCAAAATATTTGAGGTCATCAGTTACATATATTTTTTTTAAAGTAATGATGTTTCCAATTTTAAGTAAACAGAACGCTCAATTTTTGAGTTCGTTGAACTTGTTGCAAATCAAATAAATTCTTGCAGACAATCTGGGCCAGGAATCGAACCCGGGTCTTCAGCATGGCAGGCGAACCAAAGCAAGTGTCAACGTGACAGTTACTGTTACTTAAGTACTTACGATTGCACAAAATATCAAACTTGTTCAGCTAACTTGAAAAGTGTCATTTCTACAAGCTCATAAGTGGCAAAAAGTTCTGAATACTCAAAAAGGTCTATTAATTTGCGATTATTTAAGTTAACAATACTCATTGTGTTTAATTACTTTGAGCATTAGGGTTTACAGTATACTTTAATTCAACACCTGCTATGTATAACTGTATTTGCTTTGAGATGCGCCAAATAAGGCAACAGGTGTTTAAAATCAGAAGCAGTGCTACAGACAGAGAGAGAGAGAGATTTGCTATAAAAAAGAGACATCACTGAGCTAATACAGGCTTTGTATTTTTAATTAAGTAAATTTGAAAGTAATTACGTTTGAACTTTTACTCAAATGCACCTGTAAATGGAGGACGTCTACTTTATCTTGCGTAATATTTGCCCTAGGGAATCTTTACCCACCTCTGGGTATCAGTTTATATCACATTCTTCTTATTCTTGTTACGCAATTAGATTTGTTATTTCATTCGCTAACTGGATTGCCAGACATTCTGTATTTCACTGATGGAGTAACAGGGACTCTTGTGCCGGATTAGTGAGGCACAAGAGAAGGGAGTGAGAAATGCAGGGCAAAAGTGCGAACAGTCAGAAGTGACCTGGAACTTGCCGTTTGTCTGCAGGCTTTCCCTCCCTGAGATACTGGACAGGAAGTGCTTGAGGATATAATTACTATTGCTTGGGTGTGCGTGTGTGTGTGTGTGTGTGTGTGTTGAGGGGTTATTAATCTAGGCTGTGTGGGTGTAATAAGGCCCTATGCAGTGAATGAAGTGAGACTACACTTTAAAGTGGCTTATCCTCCCCAGATATGGAGCTGCAGTACAGAAAGCTAAGCCATATTTCACCTGGAAATGATAATTATTATTAAGAATTTTTTTTTTCCCAGTCAGAACGAAAGAATGAGAGTAAGAGAGATGTCAGAGATAAAGAAGATGCTGAAACAAATCGAGTAATATAATGAAGCAGCGTAAAGCTGGAAGTCCCGTCAACCGTCTTCTTCTCCCTTAACTAGGTAACAATTTCATGTAAATCTGAAATGTTATCGTATTACCGTCTATAATTTCTGTATCAAATTCATCAGTAATTCTCCTGCAGCATAAACGGATGAGAATATATGACAGGACAAATTGGTGTGATGAAATGAAAATAATTCCTCCTGAGAGAGTTTAGAAGCGACGCTGCATGGAAAGCCACATCTAACACCCCCGGGCCGTCAGGGCACAGCTGGAACGCAGCATCTGGCAGTCTGACAGAGACAACGATTATTTTTATTCAGTCAGGAAGAGAGACGTACTTTCATGCTTTGTTTATAAATGTTTAATCTATTTTAATGCTGAAATAGCTAAAAAAAAAATTCACTTCAGTAAAGTTTTCAGTGTTGGACATCCCGTGCATCCATGCATGCCGTCTTTTGCATCCATGTTCGGGTTTAGAAAACCAAACGTCAGTGTTACTGCACACGTTTTACCCCACCATTGATAGCTATGGACAAATCATTTGTTTTCTATACATGAGGTTCCTTGGGGGACGACCTGCTGGAGAGATTGAATCTCATGTCTCATCCTACTGACATTGAAAAATAATAGAACAAATGATTTGGATTCAACAAATGACAAGTGGTTTTAATTGACAGTTGAGGTGCCCGAGGGGCGTTCAAGTCAAACCAGGACTTATGTCTTGTGAGTCAAGGCATCCTGTAAAACTGATTTATAGAAGACTCCAAGCACAGTACGATAATGAGACTCTTAGCCGCAGTAAAACATTTGAACGATGCAAACATTTACATTTACATTTATGGCATTTGGCAGACGCCCTTATCCAGAGTGACAAACCTAAGTGCCTTGAAGTTTCCATCTATAAATATATCCTTACACTCGTTCATTCGAAGCAACACCAGGCAAACACTGTTATGCAGAAGGTTTTTTTTTTTCTTTTTTCCCCCAGCATGAGGAACACCTGATACTTGTTGCCAAGTTACTGGCAGATTCCCTGTATGGTCCTGACCTCGCTCCAAGCCATTTACACATGCTTGGGCTATTAAAGTGTTATATCTCTGCCTGGTGTTTTGGGAGCACCAGCGTTTCAGGCGTGAACCAGGCAGTCCCATCATGGCGCCTGAGAAAACGTTCTACCTTGATGGCATCCAGGCACTAGTGAAATGCTGAGATACTGTAAGTGCATTAGTGCAGAACAGAAATAGAGTTTTTTTTTTCCTTTTTTTTTCTCACAACTGTTTTTCTATACTATCAAAAATCCTGGTTTGACTTGAACATCCCTCGTATAATTTCCCGCATCCTCGGCTAGCAGCATCCTCCAGCTTCATCGTCCAGCTTCTCAAATAGAAGCTATCCAATTCAGGCCAAGTCCATACAGACACAGGTATTTTTCAAAGTGTTTTTCCTCCTCTGTTCTTGAAGATAAGAAGAATGAAGAAATATGAAGATTCTTTATCTACATACAGTCGCAAGAACATAGTCAAAGCACCAGGGAGAGGTAGAAGACTGACAGTAAATGCCATGGTAGCCAATCAGAAGCCTGGAAAAATATAGCGCGAAGTACGTCACACCCCGATGAGATACACCACATGTGGCACATGTTCCTACAAGCCAAAAATACGTACATTATTTATTTATCTATTTTTCCCTCTGTTGACAAGTCAACAATGAAAACAAAGTTTTTAAGAATCTTTACCATGGAAGAATGGAAGAATGTGTGCCAAAATGCACAGGAATACCCCCGTTTTTTTTGTTTTTTTTTAAACAGCCATATGTGGCAGGTGCTCTGTTGAAGCCAGATGTTGAACGTAAAACATATGGTTAATTTATACTACACTCATTAATATAATTTGAAATGCATACAGTACGTTTTATGTGTTTTATTGCTGTGATGATCTGTATAAATTTAGAAGCCATGATAAAATAAATTTGAATATTTGTATATACATTATAATGAAGTAATAAAGACAACTTGATATTATATGCATAATGTGTAATGATTGCAGGAAATCCAAATAAGTGGTCACTAATCACAAAATGAAGACACATCCGTGCATGCGGTTGTTTGCACATGTATTGTATCATATGCGAGCCGATATAATCAATAAATAAAAATCACTGTCGCCTTGCACCACCGGGGTTGGGGTCTCAATCTCACCTACAGTTTGTATGTGCATGAAGTTTCCACGTTCTCTCTAAAGACAGGCATCGAGGTGTGATAGTCATTTCCAGATCGTCCGTAGTGTGTGATTTGGTGTGAAACTGTGTGTGTGCGTGTGTGTTTATGCCCTGCGCATAGCATGCTATAGGATGTGAGCTGCATCCATGGTGTACCCTGCCTGTCACCCTGCACACCTTGGACCATCTTTATAAACAATGGCATGATGGATGGAGATTATTTTAATAACACTGTCATGACAGAAATGTAAAAATATATCACAAAAGTAAAAAACTAAATATAATCTGTTCCCCAAAAAGGTTATCTAGCAAAATCATGCTTTAAAACTTACAAACTTTTGGCAATGTCATGTTGTCTAGCTGTTTCTCCAACATACTCAGTATTACAACCACTCCAACTGACACTGTACATACAGTACAGTACATGTAGGCCACACTGTATCTCCATGGGTGTCTTGTCCTTTGGGTGAACTTACTGTTATCCTAGGGTGTTCATATCTTTCTGAGACACCTGAGTTACAGAGCAGACACACTGATGAGGCTTTCACTTGGTTGACCTTTACGACCTTCCTTCTTCTTCACTTTTTCCTTCTTCTATTAAAACCCCAATTCTTGTAGCCATTCATTTTTAAAACTTTCCTGACGTGTTGCATCTTTATCTTCTTGTCTTCCTTCTCTGTTACTAGTCTGTCAGCCATTCTTAAAGAGGGTCCAGACTACCAATCTACCGAAATAATAATAATAATAATAATAATAATAATAATAATAATAATAACTTGTTAAATTTTGATGCCTGGTCTGAATTCAGCAATCAGGCATACAGTACTTTGCCCCGTGACCACCATCAAGCAGTTATGCATCATTTGCTCTTTGACAGCAAGGACCCCTGTGTAAGGAAAGAGAGATTTGCTGCAGTTTCAGAAATCTGGCACATCTTTAGCTCATAACTGTCTTCTATGTAAGTTACAACCCAGGCCAACACGTTGCTGTCAACCTTAAGACCAAGGTCCATCATCAGTCATTCAGGATTTACACATTACCATTATGAAGTACCTCTGCATGTATGTGCTGTTATTACTGTAGGTTATAAATAATTGCAAGCCAAAGTTATTTCAAATTCTAACTTAAATTATGTATAGGAATTACAGTTCATCGGTGTGTTCAGGATTAATATACAATCCCAAATAAATGGCAAAAACATGTTTAAAATGTATTTTAATTAGAAATGACATAATGTTTGGTTGATCTGGCTATAAGGTATAACTGGCTTAAATAGCTGAACTACTGTACAGTACTGTACATCTAAGACTATTCTCTCTCTCTCTCTCTCTCTCTATATATATATATATATATATATATATATATATATATATATATATATATATATATATATACAGTACAGACCAAAAGTTTGGACACACCTTCTCATTCAGCGAGTTTTCTTTATTGTGTTCTTTATTGTGTTCTTTATTGTGTTCTTTAGCCCAAACGCGTCTCTTCTGCTTGTTGCCTGTCCTTAGCAGTGGTTTCCTAGCAGATATTCTAGCATGAAGGCCTGATTCACACAATCTCCTCTTAACAGTTGTTCTAGAGATGTGTCTGCTGCTAGAACTCTGTGTGGCATTGACCTGCTCTCTGATCTGAGCTGCTGTTAACCTGCGATTTCTGAGGCTGGTGACTCGGATGAACTTATCCTCCGCAGCAGAGGCGACTCTCGGTCTTCCTTTCCTGGGGCGGTCCGCATGTGAGCCAGTTTCTTTGTAGCGCTTGATGGTTTTTGTGACTGCACTTGGGGACACTTTCAAAGTTTTCCCAATTTTTCGGACTGACTGACCTTCATTTCTTAAAGTAATGATGGCCGCTCGTTTTTCTTCACTTAGCTGCTTTTTTCTTGCCATAATACAAATTTAACCTCTTTGAATGAGAAGGTGTGTCCAAACTTTTGATCTGTAGTGTATATTACTTTTGCAGTTATATTTTTGAGACATCCTGTAGGTCAGTATTATGACACACATATTAATATAAGACAGAAATACTTTGTAGTAATTTGTTGCCCCAGGCAGCATAATGATGTAATGTTGTTATTTCATAGCTTCAGGGTTGCTGGTTTGATGGATTGAATATGCTAAATTGCCCATAGGCTTGGACTTGTGTAGGAATGAGTTCACCGTGCCCTGCTGTACTAGACTGGAATAATATCCAGGGTGTATGTTCTGCCTTGTGTCTGGAGAACCTAGAGTCACTGAGACCCTGACCAGAATACAATATTAAAAGAAGATGAATAGCTGAATAATTTCTAACTATCTATGTACAGTTGGTATGGAGAAAAAAACATTTAAATGGTTATTTATTTATTTATTTATTTATTTTGCTTTTTGACAGACAGCTCCTAAAATTACTTGTATTTTCAATCAGGTAAAGCTAATCATCTTCTCAATGGCACCCAAAGCCATCACTTTTAACAGTGATCAGCTGGATTTTCTGGAGAATTTCAGTATTCCTGGTAGTGCAATTCAAGTTGTTCACAGGCACAAGTCAGTAGATGGATACACAAAAAAAAAAACAAAGGCTTTATCACTTCCTAAAAGCACAGTGAACTTTATTATTAATAAGTGGAAGGTACAGTGTTTGGTAAAACACAGACCCTCCCTGGATCAGGACGTCACTCCAAACTGGATGAAAGAGCCAGGAGGAAACTGGTCAGAGACGCAACCATAAAAGGCCTACAGTAACTCTGAAGCAGTTGCGTGAGGCAGAAATTTATAACAAAGAACGTGTGCATGTGACAACAATATAAAAAAACAATACAAAAATGTAGCTTGTATAAAAGGGTTGCAAGAAAAAAGCCACTCTTAAAGAAAGACCACATGCAGTAACAACAGAGCTTTGCAAAAACACACCTTGAAGATTTTGGTGAGATGAGACTAAAATGTATTTATTAATTTTTTTTGGTCACCACACCAAAGGATATGTCTGGTAGAAATTCCAGTAAAGCTCACCTTCTAAATATCACCATACCTTCAGTAAAGCATGGAGGTGGTAATATCTTTTTAGGGGGGTGTTTTGTTTCTCTGTAGTGCAGACTCGAATACTTGTTAAGATAGAAGGAAAATTGATGGGGCAAAATACCATCAAATGCTTGAGGAAAATCAATGGAAACAAGGTTTATCTTCCAATGTGACAATGACCCAAAGCACACAGAAAAAAAACGACTGAAAAAGTGGTTGAAGGTAAAAAAAGGTGAATGCCCTTGCATGGCCTGGTTAGAGCCCAGACATTTAAAAAATTAACTCAACTTGAGCAGTTCAGCGAAGAAGAGTCGGCCAATATTGCAAAATCTAGATGTACAAAGATAGGAGAGACAAATTCTAACAGACTAAATGTTATAATTAAAACAAACAGTGATTTAAAAAAATCCCACACAAGGGGTGATCCTTTTCCAACGCAGTGATTCTGTTTTTTTTGTTGTTGTTGTTTATTTTTTCCCCTGACATGTTGGTGTTATATCTTTCACTCACATGTTAAAAGTTGCATTCAGAAAATCCAGCTGGATAAAACTGTCTTTCAAGCTGCAGAATCTGATTAGTAAAAATAATAAAATAAATAATGTGTATGATATTTTTGAATTTTATAAAATAAAAAAATCTACCATTATTTAGTTAGGCCTGTAAATTTAATGGGCATACCTTATAGAGAGCATTATCATTATAAAGTTATTCTTTGTGTCCTATTTAATAAAATTAGGATTTAGTGGATTTTTTCTTATTTTCAGCCCCAATGTAATACGCCTTGCCAGTTTGCCCAGTCTACCCAGCTTCACCCACTTTATCATATGACAGGTACCTACCAGGAAGGGTGAAGGCTAACACATGCTCCCTCTGAGAAATATAAAGCCAGCCAACCACATCTTTTCCGACTGCTGCTCATGCTGCCTAACACTCTCAGAGGAAAGCACTATCTGTCCGCTTCCTTGTAAATGTGTGAATTCACAGATGCCCATAAGTGATTGACGGGTCAGAGAGAGTGTGAAAACCCTCCTGCCCAGAGAGCATAGCCAGTTTTGCTCCCTTGGCTTCTGGCTGTGGATGAATATGGCATTACTGGGATTCAGACTCACAATCTTTTCATAGCAGGACAAATGCTTTTCTGTCGCACCATGTTGCACCAATTACTTGTTTATTACAAGCCATCAGGGCTTCTCAGTAGAAATACAGATTTCACCCTGTGTGCCGAGAAAGATATCTTTAAAGGTGAATGCCAAAAAATGTCCACAAAAGTGTCTACGGAAAATTAGAAAGCCATTTGTATTGCATTCCTGACACCTGAATGATATTTGTTTTTAAAGAACAGTAAATGACTAATCAACTGGGCCCGTATTCACAAAGTTTCTTAGAATTCTCTCAAAGAGCTCCTATCTTGGCTTAAAAAGTCCTAGCTGGGAGTCCTAGACTAAAAGTGATTTAGGAGTAAGGAAAGTAGAAAAAACTTTTATCTTAGTGAGGCGGTGTGGTCGACCCCGTTGCTAGGGATGATGCAGCAATTCAAGGACTGTGATTGGTTAATCAAAAATCACCTCTGACCTCTGCAAAGGTTTTGAAATGTGCTCTTTGTGAAAACAGAACACATGATAATAGAACCAACAGTGAATCGTAATTTTTGTATATGAAGAAATTGTATAATCATGAGTACAGGGTACTTTATGCAAAGTTATCTTAAAGATAATTAAACAGCTAAACAGTGAAAATGCTTTTGAAGGAACCAATTTCCACACAGTAGTTACTATATTTAAGTTCTCACATTTAATTTATCGTACTGATTTTTAGGGCCCAAGCACTATGACATCAGCCCTATGTCGTCATAGTGTGTGAAGGGGGTCTTAACATGCTCAAAAACTCATGAAACTTGGCAGACAGGTTGGAATCTACTGCCATCAGGATGCCTGAGAGTCTCGTGGCCCGGGGCCCAAAGGGGCCCCCCACACGAGATTTTGCCGCCTAGCTCATACACACTTTCACGTAGCCACACGAAACTCGGTAAACATTTAGAGCTCATCGAGCCGAACAACTTTCGTGCTGCATGTCCTGGGCTAGATTCAACAGGAGGCCGGTTATTTTGGGTCGTTCGCAAAAACGCAGCCAATGGATTTTGATATACTCCTCCTAGAGAAATTATACAATCGCTACCAAACTGGGCCAAAGAGATCTAAAGACATTGACGATGCAAAATTGCAGAGGGATTTTCGATATCTCAAACGGGTCAGCCGTGCTAATGTCTTAAACGTACGCCGAAAAATGATTGATAACTTTCTGTGTGGCATTATATTGAGTGACATTATATTCAGTGACACCTTCTGTGACATCACGTTCAGTGACATCACGTACAGGAACATCATAGTGTGAGGCTTTTCTTCCAGCACCTGCGGCCTATTGTACACACATACACATCACAAATGTTAACACACACAAACACATCTCACACACTAACACACACATCACTAATGTTAATACGCACAGACTCAAACCATACACACAAACAAGCACAAACACAAGCACATTTACTCGTCACACACAGACTGACACATCTACACGTCACACTCCTCACTCTCACACACACTAATGCACACACACACACACACACACACACACACACACAAACACACGCAGGCATGCTGCATGCACACACACAAACACACGCAGGCATGCTGCATGCACACACACAAACACACTCATACATCACACACATGCACACATACATACACCCATAATACAAATGTTTACACTCACGCACACACACACACCTCACGATGCAGACACACACATACACACACCCCTCTCTCACGACGCACACACACACACACACACACACACACACACACACACACACACACTAATGCACTCAACAAATATTTAGGGCTCAAACTGACATTAGCCCTGTCTAGTGTGTGATGTGTGCAGGTTGTGAGGTGCAACCGAGTGGCGATGGCTTTTTCGAGGTCTTAACACACTCGAATGACACAGGTTGTGCGGTGCGCCCGCGGTGGGAATGGCACAGCGTGCTTGGGCCCGTCATCGTTGCTTGCAATTATATTATTACTTGTAATCCATTTCAGATTGATGGGAGCAAAATGTCTCAGCTTTTATAATTGACATGATTGCGGGACAGTTTATTTAATTTGCACTTTTGGATGGTATGTGGCCAACAATCCAAGAGAGATGAAAAGAAGTAAAACAACAAGAAAACTCTTAAGCCTCCTAAAAGTCCTCATCTCTACTCTTAACTATTTTTACCTTAGGAGCTGTTTTGTGAATCTTTTTTTTATTTTTTTATCTTTACTAAGATTTAATCCTAAATTCAAGGAGAAATTCTAAGAAAATGCCCTAACTCTAAGATTTTTCTTAGAATTTTTTTCACTAGGAGCAACTTTTAGGCTTAAGAAGCTTTGTGAATACGGGCCCAGATCAGTAACTGATTTTGATTCATACACCTTCACATTTCAAACAAACTTAAATGATTCTTTTGATTGTGTAAAGCTGCTTTACGACAATTGTTAAAAGCTATACAAATAAAATTTCATTGAATGTAATGTATTCCTCTTACAAATACGGTACTGTGCAAAAGTTCTGATCCCCTCATTTGTTCATATTTTGCATCCAAAGAACCAGACGTTCTTGTATATATATATATATATATATATATATATATATATATATATATATATATATATTTTTTTTTTTTTATGTATGTGAGGAATTATTCTCCAAGCTTCCTTGTTCTCTTTATTGGGGGGCAAGATTTCAGCTCTCATTTTTAGTCTATTTCTTGTACCTGACAACAGTCAGAATTCATGTGAGCATAAAAAAAAACATCTAATTCAAGGTATAAGCCAGTGAGACACAGGTGCAGATGATGAGGTTGGTACATAAACCATACATTTTAAATTGTATCTTTAGGTAAATTGCCTGTAACAGTAAACCATTTATTCCCATTTCTTAATTTTTTTGGGGCACTTGGAGGCCCCATTTCTTTAATTTAATCTAAATAATTCTCACAATTTTTTTGACACACAATTTTGTTCACTTCAGTGTGACCTCATAAAAAAGATTGTTAAACCCTTTGGATAAATAGTCATGTGGGTTTAATTCAGGGTTATTAAAAAATGATGAACATATTTTAAAGCTCATCTTGCTTATTCTCTGCTTGTTTCTGCTGTAGTCAGAGGGGAAGTCATTAGTACAGGACTGTTTGTGTTTGTTTGTGAGAAAAACAAATGCTTCTCCTCTGCAGTGGTCAGCAGTATGTACAGTCGCTCCTACTCCTGAGAGCCTCAGACTATTGTAAGGAAAACCTGCCTGCATCAACTCACCTTCCACCTGCCTTTAATCTTACTTTTCTTATCTCCTTTATCTGACATTATGTCTGAGACTCGACGCCCCATTTGCTAACGTCTTCTTCCTCTTTGCTTCTTAGTCTCACTATTTCTCTTTTTTTTTCTTGCTCTCCAACCCTCTCTCCTCCACCTCGTCACGTCTTTCCCTCATACCGCTCTCTCTCTCTCTCTCTCTCTCTCTCTCTCTCTCTCTCTCTCTCTCTCTCTTTCCCTTTAGAGCAGTGGATTGCCAATCTTTTCTGTACCATGGACCAGTTTTATGTAAAGCCATTTTATTCTGCCTGGCCATCGCACACTCATAAACTGCATAATAAATACATCATACCTGAATGCAGAATGAGTGTGAGCCCTGAGTTTATTTCCCTGTGACAAGTCGGTCCCATCTACGAGTGATGGGAGACAATCGCACCAAAAGATTCCAAAGATTGTTGGAAATGGAAGCAGTGTTTCTCGATGCTTTTGTGGAGATATCAGCACTACTGAAGTCATCTCAAATATACTTTTAAGGCTGCATCTATTATACAGAGAAGGCTTGGAGCATGTGGATCACCTGTTGAAATATAAACCCATAATTTAGGTTGAGCTCTTGGCATTTTCTTTTAAATGCAGCTTTCTTCTTGTTGGCTGTCTTAGCGTCTCATATTCTGTCTCATCATTTCGACTTTTTTTTTTTTTCAAAGATGCTTTCCAGAGCAATTTTTTTTTTTAAACTCATTTTAGGTCGAGTTAGCTTGTAACTTTACTTGGCATCAAATAGGTTCAGATGAAAGCAAAGCAAGGCAAGGGAAGCAGGCCCTGTCAATAAAAGGGAAATTAATTTGTATATTATATAATATATATATATATATATATATATATATATATATATATATTATTCTTTCTGTGTGGTCCAGGTACCAGTCCACAGCCCAGTAGTTGCGCACCGCTTCTTTAGAGTGTCGGCCCTGTCATTACTCTTGTAGTCATTACAGATGCTTCTTTCTTCTTCCTGTTTCTCCTACTAAGGCGGCAGGCTGCCAACCTTGTTTATTATGTCTAAAAAGTCCACTTTCTCCTACTCTGCCCTCTATTATTATTTTGTTCTTTGACACGACGCTGGAGGGGAAAAAAACTGAGCAGCTACATATCACGTCGGAAAGCCATTTCCGTGTGCAAATGAATGAATCTCGCTCACTGACAAACTGCACTCATGTTCGGAGCTCTAACATATCACTGAGGCCAGGTGTTTGTAGATTAAATGTAATGCCAGTTTAGAACCAAAAAGACTAGTCCCGGAATTAGTACACTTGATGATGTACAGTAACAAATGGCTTGATGTACAGTAACAAATGGCTTGATGATGTACAGTAACAAATCAAAGGAATATCACAAACCTGATCAAATTGCATTAAGCAAATCCTACCTGTTTAGCTACGAGGACAATATTTTTGATCTACAAAGCCAATATGATCATGAAACAAACATGCTGGACGCATACGATTACATGCATTCATTCATTCATTCATTTATCTTTTATACCGCTCATGCTGTACAGGGTCGCAGGGGCCCAGAGGTCTATCCTAGGAGACTTTGGGGCATGAGCTGGGTTTTACCCTGCACAGGGTGCCAGTCCATCACAGGGCACATCCACATAGACTACTGGCGAATTGGGAACACCAACTATCCTAATCTGGTTGTACTGTGTATTTGGACTGTGGGAGGACACCCACCAAGCATGGGAAGAACCTGCAAACTTCATGACCAAAGACACTGGACAACCGCTCCACCATGCCACAGATGATGAAAATATTTCGAAGATAGGATTAAACGTCAGCCCCATTTAAGCAGTTCTAACTCTCTAACTCTCTAAGTTTTGTCCTTTCTTGCTTATCTCTAAAGGTGTTAACTGCAGACATGTGTGCTCTTGCTGAAATATCGCATGACCTGTGGTCATGTGCGATCAGCAGATATCAATGTTCTCTGTACCCTCATGCCATTCTCCAGTTCAGTGATAATCTCTCTGAAAAAAAAGAATGGTGTCATGAAAAAATTTAAATGAAAATTGAAAAATGTACCAATAAAAGGCAAACTTATTCTAATATAAACTCAGTTGGGTTTTTTTCTGACTTGAAATGAAATGACGTGATTTGTCATTTACTATCATGACTTTCAAAAAAACCCAAAATGTCAGCTTGTCCAGGGACCAGATTTTTTTTTTTCCAGTCCCATATTAAAAAATAAATAAATAAATAAACATGTTTGTGATTGTCTGTTTTACAAAAACAGGCTAATTAGTTCCATGTTAGTGAGCAGTCACTGAAAATTCGGGATCATAAAAAATTGTTTAATATGCATGCGGTGTTCAAGTCAAACCGGGACCTTTGATTATGCAGAATAACAGAACCCTGTTATGAGAGTAAAATCTCCCTTTATTTCTCTATATATAATCCACTGCTACACCAATGCACTTATCCCAGCACTGCGCTAGTGCTTGGATACCATCATGGTAGAATGTTTTCAGTACATGAGAGCCATGATTGGACTTCATGTCCGAAACACTGGCCTCCCAGGAACTCCTAAATAAATATTTAGAAATGGCTTGGAGCGAGGTCAGGACTGTACAGGGAATGTTGCAATAACCTCCATCAGAGTCCCTGCATTGCGCAGGTTGTTTTTGGTGAATGATTGCGCATAAGGTTCCCACAGACAGATGCATCTCTTCTGCAAGTTGGCAACAAACTATCCGTCGATTTTCAAGGATAAGGCATTCCCAATTGCTGAATGTTTATTTGAATGTTTTACCGCGACAAGTCTCATCTCCGTACTGTGCTTAAAGTCTTTTTTAAATATCTTTTAAATGTCCAAAGTCCCAGTATGACTATATAGTTATAGTAAACAACAACAAAACTGTAGGAAACACTGGAAAAGATTGTTGTCAAAAATGCAAAAAAATGGACAAGAGATGTTTTGTCTTTAAAAATTCATTTTTGCAGAAGTGCCTCACATGCATCCATAGTTTCTGCAAACTAGCAATGCCAAACAATGAACAAATTCAGTCCTTCCTCAACCATAATCTTGTCTTGATATAATGCCTGACTTTAATGGAGAATAGACGATATTAGTATTTAATGTTTTTCATTTGTCGTATCTGGAAGAGGAATAACATTCTATGGTGTACGCATTTGTGCAATATGATTCTGACCTCCAAACCATCTACGGTCTGGAAATGCCTTCAGGGTATGCTTGAATAGCGCATAAACAGGCAGTAGAACCCCTTCTCTGTGTGTATTTCACACATAAACCTGCCTTAGATCAGCATAACTCCATTCTGTTCTTGTACAATCTGTTTCTATAATAGCCCTGGAGGTAGCTGGTAAGATTAAACTCACTATAACGCCGAGTCTAAATGCTGATCCCAGAAGCTCAGAACACCTGTTTGAATTTATTAGATAATGTTCAAGCCGGTGATTGGCTGATTTAGGTACAGTATTTGAGGCTAATCAAAAACATTGTGACGGCGTACAGTTGGACGAAAATTGACCACAGATGAAACCCAAATCTGGTTGTACTGTCGAGCTTTCATCCTAACACACACACACACTGGACTGGACTGTTTCCTATTTATCTCCAATCAACACTGTGTTTTTAAGCATCAACTTTCCGAGCAGCAGTTTTGATTGTCCTTTGGGTTCAACCCTTCGTTATACAGTATTTTTGATTCACGTCTCTTTGATTTGCTTTCTGTTTCTCCCTTATGATAATTCAGCCTGCCAATTTGGAATTTTTGCCTCTTACAGTACAGTGACAATCAGGATCAAAGGTTAATAGATTTTTTTTTTTTTTTTTAATAAATACAGCTAATGGATTCTTATTATTATTTTAATGTACCTTCTACAGTATTTAGTCACCTGATGTGTCATTAAGAAATGAACTAGCCGTGATACGTGATGAGGCATGAAGGTTTGTGTAAATGTAAATGTAAAAGAATGTAAATGCACTCGGGTTTAAGGGGTGGGCGGGATATCGGCTATAGCAGATGGCATATCGTCGATTTATGGAACAGAAGGACATTTTGAAATGAAATATACTGGAAGATGTACAGCGGTACCGTGGCATACAAATTTAATCTGTTCTGGATGCGAGTTCTTAAGGCGCAATTTTGTATTGTGAAACGCGGAAATTATGTACAGTAAATGCAGATAATCCGTTCCAGCCACACATTTTTACCTATATTACATTTGTATTACATTATAATTATTATATAATTACATTATATTATATATTCTCAACACTATAATCAAATGTTTGCACATAAAACCCATCAAATCATTTAGAGAAAAAAAAAAAAACGTGTAAATCAAGTAACATATTAAATTGAATTCCTGTTGGCACCGGCTGCTTTACAAACGAAACCTTTTCTTCTTGCTACCATGCTGGCTAACATTCTTGCGCTCCATGATTGTTCTATGTCTTTATTAAATCTTGCGAGTTTTGACTGGCTACCGGAAGTATGCAAATCTGGACGTATGCATGATTGGCTAGGTCGCTGGTATGCCATAAATTTAAGCTCTTAAGGCGGGGCTTTCATACTGTATGCCGAGGTGCCACTGTTATTTGATGTTGTGTGACGTGACCCCATTCCTCTCCTCTCTCACACTCTCTATGCAGCCCCGCCTCTCCTGAATCTGCGGCATAAACCGGTAGTTTTACGACTTATTCTGCCTCGTTGAATTATTGTGTCATGCCTGCACGAACCGATAGTGCTGCATTTAAAATTCATAAAGTCGTGATGAAAATATGATAAATAAAATATTCTTCAGCATGGCATTAAACAGCCTGCGCCGTAAACAGCAGCACAAAGAGTGTGTTATGCTTTGTGCCGTAAAGTTTTTTTTTTTTTTTTTAAAGCACAGCCTGACAAGGCTTCTGCCCCGAAAGAAAGCATGTTTCAAGCTTTATTCACCCTGAGGTGCCCCAGAGTGCTCATATAGAGAGAAATAACACACACTGAGGCCACGTCTGACTATATCGATCACTCTACAGCTCAGTCAAACAGTTCTTGTGAATTTGTATGAAAGAGATACATTTTATTTCGATCAACTCAACACTTTACAGGAAATACAGAGATAGATGCTGCATTGCCATTCAGCCCAAAAACGCACAGATCTGATTTTCGGTTCATATTATATATGAAACCGAATAATATATGAAACTCATTGAAGAAGATTTGAACTATTTTGACCTTGACTTTGTGAGCAAGTTACACATTCAGAACATCTAGCTCATTACATAAATAATATTGCTCTAACCCTTTTGTCTAACATTGTCTAACCCCTTTCCTATATACATGTACATAATATATTTAACAAACAACTCTATTAATATTTCCTACTGTATTTAAAGCACACATGCCTGGATTTACTAGGCTCCAAAAAACCCACATGAATGTGTATGTATATGTATATGTATACAAATATATAAGTAATCATATAGAAAAATAAGAAAAATATAACATCGAATTAAAATAATGTGCAAAATTGATATGAAAAAAAAAATGATATGAAATGAAAGAATGCAGGTTTTATGTAGGTGTTAGGACTATTGCCTTTCACCTCCATGGCATGGGTTTGAGTCCCAACTGCTTGCGTTGTTTTTTCCGTGTTTGATGTGTTTCCTTCAGGAACACCGGTTTCCTACCACAGTTCAAAAACATGCAGATTAGTGTAACTGTCTTTCCCCAAATTCCCCGTAGTGTGTGAGTGAGCGTATGTGTGTGATGTCCAAGATGTACCCTGCTTCATGCCCCAAGTCTCCTTTCATATGCTCCAGGCCCCCTGCGACCCCAGACACAGGATAAAGCTTTTTTGAATTTTTATGAATTGTGCATGATTGAAAATCATTTCCCAGGTTCTATTTAAAAATCTGAGATTCCGTTCCTGCTGCGATATTACAAGATCTTTTTAAGATGAGAATTTAAGACTTTCACTTCGTTCTAGATACTAAAGCATGATCAGTAACCTCTCGCAGCCGGAGGTCTAGAGAGAGCTGATTGGCCGAGCTCTCTCAGAGGGGAGGGATGAGAGGTACTTAGTGCTCCCACATTAATCACGGCTCTACAGCCAGTCAGGGGCGTCTGTGAGCTCGCGCAACGGAGGGAGCGGATAGCGCTGTCCTCCGAGTGTGTTGCTCCGCCCCCAACGGTGCGCGAGCGAGCAGTTCGAAAAGATGCGGTCGGCTGGCGTCACGTGGTTCGGAGGAAACACGTGATAGTCTTCGGCCCTCCCGGCTGAGTGGTAGTAGTAGCCTTAATGTGGGAGCCCCCTAGTGACGGGGAGGAATTGGACACGACTAAATTAGGGAGAAAATCGGGGAAAAATCAAAAGAAGAAAAAAAAAAAAAAGATTAATCTTCTCACTAAAACAACAAATATTCCATCTAGCACTGATAGAAAGGCTGTTTGCATTGATCACCTGACTGCCATTCGAACTAACATTAGACATTTGTTATTCCCTAAATGACTTTTAATCTTAGTAATACACATTGCTGGTGATAAATATAAAGCCTACCCGGTATTTTAAATGATAAGATGAGTTATGATCTAAGAGCATTTTGCAGATGCTTTCATTCTTGCATGTGATTTCAACATATACAAACCTGGCCTTTACAGCTTAGTTGTACTGTAAGTCAGTAGGTTTCCAGAGTTTTTGTCCAGATGTAAAGTTGCAGTTCCAGCGTTTTTATATGTATAGCATTCAATGTATTGACCTATACGTAGGTCCTTAAGTATTTGAACATTGACATGAAGCGATCAAAAAGTGTAAAGTTTTTTTTTATTTTTTTATTATTGTTTAAACATATTGCATTTATTCACTTTATACCTTTTAAAATAAATTTTATATATTTAATGACAGATTAGGATGATCACAGGTCTGCAGTTGATTCCAAATGTTGAATTTGAATTTTTTCGGTAGCTGTTCATGGGAACTCTTTGTCCAAACGGGTGTCAATGCAAGTACAGTAAAAAGAAGCCATCATTAGTCTGAAAAAATAAAAAGTACAGTCTGATACTGTACAGCAGAAACTTTGTGAGTTCTTAAAAAGAAGGAGTGCACTGGTGACGCCCCTCAGGCCTTTCACAATATCTAGCCAAGTCAGGAACAATTTCATAGAGGTAGGTCAAGAGATGTGCTCATGATTGTACATTTATGGTAGTGAGCACTGGTAACACGCAAGAACAGAAAAATAAAAACAGATTGGGCTTTGCTAGAAAGAAAATTTTTAAACAAATGAAATTGGGATTAACTTTAACCAGAAGGATTGAAATACAGTAGAAGTAAATGGAGAAGTTAAAGAAAGTCTTAACACTGTTATGGCATGGGAATGTATGCCTGCCAGTGCAACTGGGTTACTGGTGGCTAATGATGATGTGTGAATGCTGATAAGAGTAGCAGGATGAATTCAGACATGTACAGAGCTACATGTTTGGTCAGATTCAGACAAGACAAGCGTTGCAAAACGAAATAGGTTATTGCTTCGTAGAATGGATGTACATACATTGAAAGCAACCGAGGAGGTCCTTAAGACAGAAAGAAGAAAGGGAATGTTCTTAAACGGCAGAGACAGTCAGCCTTAAATGAGGAGGCTCAGCATTTGGTGATGTCCAATGGCTCCAGACTTGTGGCATTCATTGACTTCAAAGGATTCGCATCCAAGTGTTAAAAAAAAAAAAAAAATCCTTATATTTTTATTAATCTGTTCAATTTTTTTTTGAGGAAGTGAAAATAGGTTTACTGTAAAAAAAAAAAATGGCTAAAAATTAGTTCATAAAATATTTTTGTTAAACCCACATTTCAAAATCTTCACATTTCAATTATCACATCTTTAGTCTTCATTTCAAATCCAAATGTACATGAGGAAAAAGAAAAAAAAAACCATGTCACTGTCCAAATACTTATGGACCAGTCGCTAGGTCACTTATTTTTTTTGTTTCACATTCCACTCTATGCTACTGTGTCCTTATTACTTTGCCACATTATTATATATTTGTTCAACCTGATTCATTGTGTTGCTTGTGTTGGTTTTCGCCTCACATCAATGATGTAATTAATTTCCTTAACCTTATATGCCATGTCATGCAAAGAGAATGCAAATGGGTCACAGTGTGATAATTACCCAGCTTTGATTGGTCCAACAGTAATCAGCTCTCTAATTAGGTTGTCTCGGATTACACTGCTGTGAATGGGAATCAAATAATGATTGAATACGGTTTGATCGAAGGCAATTAGGAGTCTCACGAACCGTCAGGCTAATTGTGATTCATAATCAACTCTAACAGAGGCATATGAGAAAAAAAAAACAGTGCTCCAAAACCACCACCAACTGTGAATGATTTATGAATGTTGAGCCTGAACATGTGCAACACAAACATGAATTTTTTTTTGTGGTTAAAAAAAGGAAAAGAAAAGATCTGGTCCCTGTGTGTTTGGGTCATTCTGTGGTTTTGGGCTTGTCTAAAAATATTACTACTAGACCATGCCAGTAGCTATTGTCTTCTGTTGTTCTGGATGATTTCTTCGTTGTGTTTGGTATTATATATGACAGGATGGCTGTTAGGATCTTCACTTCGGTGACAGAAAATTGTATTGGCACATATCTACAGAGATCAGTGGATTGCAAGTGCCACATGTGTAGGTCATGTGAACAGATGACTTTTTTTTTTCAGTAATAAAGAAAGTCAAAGCTAGAATTAAAAATTCTAATTCTAATCATCACACCTGGTACACAAAATCTCCCCACAGCCAGCTGTCCCATAACCACGTCAAGCTCTGATCCTCACTGTACTGGACAGCTGCACGATCGTAGCTGCCTCTCCAGATGATGAGACTGGACATCGCGCGGTCACATAATGTCAGCAAACAGAGAACCCAAAAACATAGTACAAAGCCGATAAGTCTATGAGGCTGTCGAGTGTCCTGTTTCTCATTTTAGAGAGATGTGAGATTCAGTCTTGTGTTAGGAGCTAGTTAGCTTTGTAGCTCACTAGCCTTGAAAAGAACAATATGGATGGTTCAGAGACAATTAGGATCAAAGAAGTTAGTAAGTAGACAAAGTGTTGAAGATGACATCAAGTTATCAGATCTGTTTTTTTGCTGAAAGTGCTTCAGTGCTTCAGGTTTTGAATGTGGGTTTTGGCAGGCAGCTGCTCTCCCCTCAGCACCACGGACAGTACCAACCCAGTCTCACCCATGCTGCAACCGACAGTTAGTGTAATGATTGATTATGGAACACCTGTGATGCAGACTGATGGATATACTGTAGTTAACCATCCCAGTGCTGTTATGCTCTATATCACTACTCGTGGAATGGCTGTCGTCCAATCAAATTACTTGGCCAGAACTAACTGTTGTATAATTGTTGTACAGGGTGGGTAAAAATTAACTAGGCAATATTTATTGGCTATACAGCTTGTAGTAACACTGGAGCACCACCCCATGGTGCACCACCCCATTTTGCTCTTACTGTGCATGTGGTTACACCAGCATTTTTCAGCAGGTTGGTGATGGACCTCATGAATGGCCTCCAAAAAGTCCAGATATCACTCCATAAGGATGTGTTCAGGACAAGCCTCACACACACACTGGAAGAACTGGAGGCACGCATTTAGGAGGTTTTGAGCAGCATCCTTCCTTCAGAAGACATGAGTGCATTCCATCCCCATTTCGTTCCAGTTTGAGGAAACTGGTTGACACCAATGGTGTCTATGTTGGTATTTAAAGATTTGCTTTCATTTTCCTATGCAAATAAAGTACATGTACGATTTGCCTAAATAAAATCATATTGAAAGTTGAAAAAGGAAGAATGTTGTGTAGTTTTCAGGGAGGAGTTGAGACGGGCTCTGTGTAGTCAGGAGGTGCTTCCAGTTGACTGGACAACTACAGCTAAGGTGATCAAGGAGACAGGTAGGAGGATATTTGGTCTATCATCAGGAAAGGAAAAAGTGTAAAAGGAGACTTGGTGGTGGAACAAGAAAGTCCAGGAGTGTATACAGAAAAAGAGGCTAGCTAAGAAGAAGTGGGACACTTACAGGACATAAGAGGGTGGACAGGAGTACAGGGAGAGGAAGCATAAGTTGAAGATAGAAGTGGCAAAGGCAAAACAAAACGCATTTGACGACTTGTATGCTGGGTTGGACAGTAAGGAGGGAGAGGTGGATCTGTACTGGTTGGAGAGGCAAAGAGATAGAGATGGAAAGGATGTGCAGCATGTTAGAGTGATTAAAGATAGGGAGGAGAATGTACTGACAGGAGCCAGGAGGGTGATTGGAGATCTAAGGAGTGTGCTACTTTGAAGAGTTAATGAATGAAAAAAAAAAATGAAAGAGAACAGAGAGTAAAAGAAGTGACTGTTGTGGAGCAAGAAGTAGCAAAAATCAGTAAGATTGAGGTGAGGAGGGCATTAAATAGTATGACGAGTGGAAAGGCAGTTGGTCCTGATGACATACCTGTGGAGGTATGGAAGTGCTTAGGAGAGGTGGCAGTAGATTTTCTAACTAGTCTGTTTAACAAGATCTTGAGAGTGAAAGGATCCCAGGGGAATGGAGGAGAAGTGTATTGGTGCCGAGCTTTAAGAACAAGGGGGATGTGCAGAGCTGTGGCAACTACAGAGGAATAAAGCTGATGAGCCATACAATGAAGCTTTGGGAAAGAGTAGTGGAAGCTGGGTTAAGGGCAGAGATGAGCATTTGTGAGCAGCAACATGGTTACGTGCCTAGAAAGAGTACAACGGATGCATTGTCTGCTTTGAGGATGCTGATGGAGAAGTCTGGGGATTGTAATAAGGAGTTGCATTGTGCCTTTGTAAATTTAGAGAAAGCGTATGACAGGGTGAAGAGAGAGAAGCTGTAGTATTGTATGGGGAAGTCTGGAGTGGCAGAAAAGTATGTTAGAGTGATGCAGGACATGTATGAGAGCTCTAAGATACTGTAGGAGTCTCCATGGACTATGGTGTTTGCAGATGACATTGTGCTTTGTAGCGAGAGCAGGGAAGAGGTGGATGAAAATGTAGAGGATAGGTGAAGGAATGCCCTGGATAGCAGAGGAAAGAAGGTTAGCCATAGCAAGATAGAATACATGTGTGGGAATGAGAAGAATCCAAGTGGAACAGTGAGGCTACAGGGAGCGGAGGTAAAGAAGGTGCAGGACTTTAAGTACTTAGGGTCAACAGTCCAGAGCATCAGAGAGTGTGGAACGGTGGTGAAAAGTTGTGTACACCTCTTCACGGGTTGGAAAGGATGAAGAAAAGTGTGTTATGCGACAAAGAGTATCAGCGAGAATGAAAGTAAATGTGTAGCAAGACTGTGGTCAGACAACAGAGAGAATCTATGGCTTAGAGACACTGAAGAAAAGACAGGAGGTAGAGTTGGAGGTACCACAGACGAAGCTGCTGAGATTCTGTTTGGGAGTGTCAAGGATGAATAGGATCAAGAATGACTCCATCAGATGAACAACCATGTTGGCCAGATTGAGGTGGTTTGGACATGTTCAGAGGAGAGATTGTGTATATATTGGGAGAAAGATGCTGAGGTTGGAACTGCCAGGCAGGAGGTCTAGAGGAAGACCACAGAAGAGATTTATGGATGTAGTGAGAGAGGACCTGAAGTTTAGTTGGTGGTTACTTGGCGTGAGAGAAGAGAATGCAGAGAATAGGGTTAGATGGAGGCAGATGATTCGCTGTGGTGACCCCTGAAAGGGAACAGTCAAAAGACAAAGCAAAATAAATTCATATTAGAAATATGGACTTTATTACCATTTTTAATCCGTAGTTACTTTTCACCCACCCAACAGTACTCATGAATGTTATCTATTGCCCTTTGTCAAAGATTGGAGCACATTCTGTGGAATCCTCTTATCTACCCCACTTTGCAATTATTTGCAATCACCACTTGTGGGAGATTGTGTTTTTCAAGAGCAAGGAATGATGGCAAGCCAACAATTGCAAAAATATATACAGTATGAATAACAGCAAAGTGAGAACTCACCTTTCAAAGTTTTTTATTTATTGAGCAACTACTGCAAAATGAGATAATATCTTATTGCATGTTTTCTTTGACTCACAAAGGTGTTAAAAAGCACAAATAGCTAAAATATTATGGTAAAATAGTTTGTTTATGCAAGTGTGAATCCCCCCCCCCCCCCCCCAAATGATATAACTTCATATCCCACAGTTTTGTCACAATCAGCTTGGTTATTAAATCTTGCAATTTAGTATCAATAATATATTGGTTCAGTTTTAATAAAAAATAGCTTAGATTTGGTTTTGTTTATGTAGTGCACTGTTTCTCACAAAACCTTTTTTAATTACAAAGATTGTTGAAGGTCATGAAAAGCTACCTCCTTTACCAGTTTTAGTTTCACTTCAGTACATGACAACAGCTTCCTAATATAGTACAGATGAGCATGGTATAACATCCGTTCAGGTGTCATCTGATTGCATATTTTTTAGTTGTCCCCTAAGTTTTATAACATTAACATAGTAGCACATGTACTATAAATACTACATAGTGCCATACTGTATAGTTCTGTAAGGTTGGAACACTCTCTCTCTCTGCTTAATTTTCTTTCACAATTATTACTGTAAGTGCATCAAAGCTCACCAATGCGACAAAACCAGTTCAAGTGGTAACATAAGCAAGTGGGGGAAAATGAGTATTGACTTATCAATAATAGAATGTGCCCCCTCCGACACAGGCCCCCCACAAGATTTTGGTTTGTTGCCTCAGGTCAACAACATGCTATGAGGGTGCTAAAACTCCAAGGTTTTCTATATTATATAATAAGTGGATCGACCAACAAAACAAGCAAGAAATAGTGTACTTTAGAAATTTTATTTAACTAACAATTTAAACATCAGCCACAAATGGTTCATCGATCAGTGGCTTAGAGATTAGCTAAGGTGTGTTTTTGTGTTTCTAAATGTGTGTTCCTGTGGGGGTACTGGTTGAATTGATGTTTCTTTTGTTTTACAAAGCACAGTCTGTATTATTCTGTATGGAACCTCTGGAAAGAGTTGCTGGTGGATGTAAAACAGAGAACCGAAATGGGTGTGGCGGGTCCTTTCTCCCCATTTATTTATTCACTCTGCGATGTATATATATATATATATATATATATATATATATATATATATATATATATATATACACTGGCGATCAAAATTAGAGAACAATTTATAAACAATTGAACAATTCTGAAATAATGTCATCTTCACTGCTCAACAGTTGAAGGAGTTTTTCTCCTGTCTATACCATGCTGCCAGAACACCTTTTCCACAAAATAACTTTTTTAAACATAATTTTGCAGAAAACACACTGATCAAAATTAGAGAACAACAATGACTGAAGCATTGAAAAAGATTACAACAAAATTTTCTGAAGGTTACAACAGTCAGCAATTAGTAGAAAGTGTACAGGCCTCTGCTCTGAATGACTTCAGCACATCTGCAGCCACAGAACAGCACTAGTCTCTCGCCCAGCTCTGGTGTGATTTTTGTCCACTCTTCTTCCAGTCTCCTCCACAGTTCGGTGACTGTACTGGGTTTCTTGGCCATAACTTTGTCGGCAAGGATTTTCCAGAGGTTCTCTATTGGCTTGAGATCAGGACTCTGGGCAGGCCATGCCATTATTTCAATGTTTTCAGTTTCAAGGAACTGCTTTACCCGTTTTGCTATGTGACATGGAGCGTTGTCCTGCATGAACACTGCGGGCTGATCGGGTGATGAACGCAGGGAAGGAACCATACGTTGTTGAAGAAGGTTCTGATAAACATTTGCATTCACTCTGCAATGTAGCTGTATAAGAGGCCCAACTCCTGCTGCAGAAAACATGCCCCAAACCATGACACTTCCTCCTCCACTTTTCACTGACTTCTTTACACACTTTGGGTTCAGTCTTTCTCCAGTTTGTCGTCGAACATAATGTTTCCCATCGGACCCACATAAATTAAACCTGCTTTCATGACTGAAGTGAACTTTGGACCAGTTCCCCTCTGTCCACACAACATGCTCCTCAGCAAAGCTTAGTCTAGTCTTTTAATTCTTTCTGCTAATGAGACGTTTGGTCACTGCAGAGTGAGCTTTCAGTCCAAATGCTCTTAAACGACGAGACACTGTATGACGAGACAGATCCTTACCCTGTCCAATGCTGAACTGGGGAGCAATTCCAGCTGCAATGTGGAAACAATTGCCCATTGAGATCCTCCACAGTATACTGTCCTCTCTTGTATTTGTCTTCCGTGGACGACCAGCCTTCTTGGAGGACTTAAATGAGTTTGTGATTCTTGAAATCACAGATTTGGAACCACCAACTTGTCTTGCTATGGCTGATAGGGTCATCCCTTTGGCCTACATCTGGACAACCTGTTGCCGGGGGCTTTCAGTCACTTTAGAACAGCTGACCATCTTGCTGAGTCAGTGAAACTGGAAGTGAGGCTGCCAGTTAAATAGGGCTTGACAGATAATCAAGGAAATTAGCACTAGGTGACAGATTAACAGCAATAACTGGGAGGTATCTGAAAGTGTTCTCTAATTTTGATCAGTGTGTTTTCTGCAAAATTATGTTTTTTTGTTGAAATTTTTTGAAGTTATTTTGTGGAAAAGGTGTTCTGGCAGCATGGTATAGACAGGACAAAAACTCCTTCAACTGTTGAGCAGTGAAGATGACATTATTTCATAATTGTTCAATTGTTTATAAATAAATTGTTCTCTAATTTTGATCGCCAGTGTGTGTATATATGTATATATATATATATATATATATATATATATATATATATATATATATATACACTGTACATTATTTACATATTGTGTATTTGCGCAGGTAGTTCCATCTTGATTGTTCAAACTAAATATAATCAATGTATTTATATATTAAATTTTAATATATAAATAAAGGGGAAAAAAAGCATCTTTACTCAATCAAACATGCTTGACATGTTTATGCACATCACAGATATTTTTATACAAGGTATTTTGTATTTAAACATGTTAAAAATTAAAATTTATTTCACTTTCTGCTAACAGTGCGTCTAAGCTGGCCATGGTCCTAAAAATGACTGTTTCAGCTCAAACCAACACCCACTTTAAATTTCATTGGTCACATACTTATTATCAGGCTTTTAGTGTGATGTTTTACTTAAAAGAATACATTAAAAGCGACAGTGTGATGGCCAAAATAGTGGTTTGTTGCCTGAGGGCAACACCATGCCATAGAGGGTTAAGTAAATACTGTAACACAATGTTCACACAACATTCAAATCGCTTGCGATGCATTACTGATTAAGTGATTGCAACAGCAGTGACTGTGTGTAAACATTCTTTTTCTTGGCTTCCACAATCTTCAAAAATCCATTAAATTCATGTTGTTCACTTAAGGGAGTTTTAGTTTAAGTTTAAACATCCAATAATAAGCTTATTCAGTACAGGGGTTCATACTAAATTTTTTTTTTTTTTTTAATAGGCAACCTTGAAGCATACGATTCTGTAGTATTTGTATGCCATAACGTTAGACTTTTCCTTTACTCAAACTAAGCACCTTAACTATGGTATATAAAATCATTTAAAATAGTCAGTGTTGGTTTATGGTAGGAACTATGTAAAAAAATAAATAAATTGAAAAACGAAGTTGGTACTTTAATTGGTCATTACATCAGAACCATTACCTAACAGCTCATGTTTTTCAGATGATTATAAAAAAGCTAGTAATAACTGCACTTATGTGAGTCTCCTTCACTGCTTTAAACAGAACCATTTGGTAATTAAGTCCTGAGATCTGGGTCCACTTAGATTCTTAAGTGCTTCAAGAGCATCACTAAGGTGCCGACCTACAGTAGAGGAGCTAGTCATGCCAGAAATAATAACCTTAAAATTAAACGTGTTAATTTAATTACGAAAAGCCACAGGAATATTGATGAAATGTTTTAACATGTAACTTTACCATATACACACGTGGACAAAATTGTTGGTACCCTTCGGTCAGTGAAAGAAAAACTCACAATGGTCACAGAAATAACTTTAATCTGACAAAAGTAATAATAAATAAGAATTCTATGAATGTTAACCAATGAAAGTCAGACATTGTTTTTCAACGATGCTTCAACGGAAGTATAAAAAAAAATGAACTCATGGAACAGGCCTGGACAAAAATGATGGTACCCCTAACATAATAGTTTGCTGCACAACCTTTTGAGGCAATCACTGCAATCAAACGATTCCTGTGACTGTCAATGAGACTTCTGCACCTCTCTGCAGGTATTTTGGCCCACTCCTCATGAGCAAGCTGCTCCAGTTGTTTCCAGTTTGAAGGGTGCCTTTTCCAGACAGCATGTTTCAGCTCCTTCCAAAGATGCTCAATAGGATTGAGGTCAGGGCTCATAGAAGGCCACTTTAGAATAGTCCAATGTTTTCCTCTTAGCCATTCTTGGGTGTTTTAGCTGTGTGTTTTGGGTCATTGTCCTGTTGCAAGACCCATGACCTGCGACTGAGACCCAGCTTTCTGACACTGGCCAGCACATTTCTCTCTAGAATCCCTTGATAGTCTTGAGATTTCATTGTACCCTGCACAGATTCAAGACACCCTGTGCCAGATGCAGCAAAGCAGCCCCAGAACATAACAGAGCCTCCTCCATGTCTCACAGTAGGGACAGTGTTCTTTTCTTGATATGCTTCATTTTTCCGTCTGTGAACATAGAGCTGATGTGCCTTGGCAAAAAGTTCCATTTTTGTCTCATCTGTCCATAGGACATTCTCCCAGAAGTCAACATGTAGTTTGGCATATTCCAGTCTGGCTTTTTTATGATTTGTTTTCAACAATGCTGTCCTCCTTGGTCGTCTCCCATGTAGTCCACTTTGGCTCAAACAACGACGGATGGTGCGATCTGACACTGATGTTCCTTGAGCATGAAGTTCAACTTGGATCTCTTTAGAAGTCTTTCTGGGCTCTTTTGTTTTATCCGTTTATCCGTTTCGTTGATTTGTCATCTATTTTCCTCCTGCGGCCACGTCCAGGGAGGTTGGCTACAGTCCCATGGATCTTAAATTTCTGAATAATATGTGCAACTGTAGTCACAGGAACATCTAGCCGCTTGGAAATGGTCTTATAGCCTTTACCTTTATCATACTTGTCTATAATTTTCTTTCGAATCTCCTGAGACAACTCTTTCCTTCGCTTCCTCTGGTCCATGTTGAGTGTGGTACATACCATGTCACCAAACAACACAGTGACTACCTGGAGCCCTATATATAGGCCCACTGACTGATTACAAGATTGTAGACACCTGTGATGCTAATTAGTGGACACACCTTGAATTAACATGTCCCTTTGGTCACATTATTTTCAGTATTTTCTAGGGGTACCATTATTTTTGTCCAGACCTGTTCCATTAGTTTATTTTTTTAAATAATTCCGTTGAAGCATGGTTGAAAAGCAATGTCTGACTTTCATTGGTTAACATTCACAGAATTTTTTTAAATTATTACTTTTGTCAGATTAAAGTTATTTATGTGACCATTGTGAGTTTTTCCTTCATTGACCGAATGGTACCAACAATTTTGTCCACGTGTGTATAATAAATATTATCCTTGCAGCAGCTCTTGGCACTGTTTTTGTGTTTGGGTCCAGGCAGTTTTTTTTTTTTTTTTAGTGTTAAAAGTCTGTCTACATAAACTCTTGAATCTTATCCTGTGAAAGTTTCTTCTGCTTATGCTCGTTAGACGAAGCAGTCAGAGAGTCTGTGTCTTCATTGGGACCTTCTTTCTCTCCTCTTAGGATCTTTTCTGCTCCTGATGCTAATCACTGATCACTGCTCGAACAAATCGTGTCTAGTTCTTATGATGTCCAACGGCGCATGTATGAGGCACATGCGCAGATCCCAAAAGAAGTTTCTTTCCCCAACCTGCCTTAAACCAGTGTTTGAAGCGAGCTGGTACTCACTGCTGTGCAGTACCAGAACACATTGTTTTTCTCATTTAAATGCCGTAAAGAACATAATGACACTTCTCATGAAATCCTCTACTTCTCTTTTCCCCAAATCTGTGAAAGGTAAGTTTATAAAGTCCAGAAGTTAAAATTGTTCGCTTTAGGGTGAAATGCTTTTTTATCAAGTTAACATTTTGGTCATGCACAAATGGGGAAAAAAAGGCACACAGTGCAACTTTAAAACTCATCTTTTAAACGCCTCCAGTCTCTCTCTCTCTCTCTCTCTCTCTCTCTCTGTCTCTCTCCATAAAAGCTCAAACGCTTTAGAGACCTCCAGTGGAGGATATTGCATTGTCATGGCCTCTAATGGATTGATTTCAATATTAAACATCATTTTGACTTGAAAAATGATAAAATAAAATAAACTACCTGAGCCCCAGGGTTGAGTTTTCAGGTACTGTATTCTTTGTCTGCCAAAGTCTGTATATCTGCCAAATTTAAAATGAGCCAGGTGGATATGTCTCAGGTGAACTCTGAAGAGCTAGAAACAAATATAATGGAGGGAAAAAAAAATCTTAGAAAACTAAACAAAAGAATATATTTTTAATTTTATACAACTTTTAGAACAGATACATTACCGGCAGACCTACTGTACTAATTAATAGTTTTTTTGTTGTTGTTGTTGTTGTTTATTTTCTAAATTCTAGAACGACACTACAGATGTCAAAACCATGAAACTACATATATGGCATTAAAAAAAAAGGTATTTATTTGTCACATGTACCTGAAATGTGAAAATTGCTGGAACCCCTGACGTTCTGATCAGTAACCCATTAACCTACAGCCTTAACCGTTTAAGCCACCACTGTCCCTGTTAACTAATTAGGTAACAGCAACAGTTAAAGGTTTCAAGTTAAACCTGAAACATCATTACTAGAAACTATTATTATTATTATTATTATTATTATTATATTAATAATAATAATATAATATAATAATAATAATATTATAATAATATAATAATATAATAATAATAATAATAATAATAATAATAATAATAATAATAATAATAATTTTCTTAGAGAAATAATAACAATCAGGGTTTATTACCAAAAAACGAATAAATAAAACCCAACAACAAAAATATTTTTTGGCCATTAGATCCACTTTATTTGTCATAATATGCTACAAAGCAATTAAAAAGTTCAAATTATTTGTTGCCGGCTTTATAGGTTGTTTGAATATGACTTGATTTCCGCAGCATTGCATGGCGCACACTGTAACTAAAGGTTCAGAAACTGATTTTTTCCCCAACTCATGAACCAGTGTTACTACAGTAGCTCTCAAAACACCTATGGCTTGTGTGAGTGTGATTGCTTGGATGAATTGAACAAATAATCCTCAAAAAGATTTTATCAAGCACCAGAAGTAGTTGGTTATAATGAGGGAGATAAAAAAAAAAAAGACTGAAAAAGAACCTTTGTGTGAAGTGAGATAATGCTTGTGCGTGTATGTGTTTATGTGTGTGCGGATCCATGCCATTATATGTAACACACCATATGTGTCTGTTTATGTAGTTAAATATTTCTATATGTTGTACATCTCATATTTAGTGTTTTTTCCCCCTCTTCGCTTTGTTCAGAACTTCAGTTCATTTGTGTGTTCATTCATTCATTTTTTTATATCACTTACTCTATCGCCTGGAGCCTCTCCAAGGAGAATTTGGGCACAAGGTGGGGAAACAGCCTGGTCAGGGTGCCAATCTATCGCAGGGTAATTTGACAACAGTAATTAGCCTAATCTGCATGTTTTAGACTGTGTGGAGGAAACCCACCAAGCACTGTGGGAACTCCACAAATACAGGATCCCTGTGGCCACAGTGCTAACCACTACCCCACCGTGCCACCTCATTTTGTGTACTTTAAAACAACAGCTATAAGCCATTCTACTAACACTTCAATCGGTGCTATGCAACAGAAAACGAACCATCAGTGTGTTTGAAATCTCAACCGGCCAATCACAGCACGGTATGGCAAGAAGGGCAGGAATAAGCAACCTGTCGCTCTCAATCCAGTGCAGGGTACATGAGGACAAGGTTGTTACTTATCAGGCACTTTTCTTGGCTTAAATCAATTCTCTTTAAAATGTAAGGACCATATCTAAAATGTCTGGTTCCCCTCAAAGTTTCTTCCTCCTGCCATCTCAAGGGTGTTTTTCCTTGCCACTGTCGGCCACAGCTGTCGTCCTCGGCTTGCTCATCAGGGACAATCTTATCATTTTGATTCATACACATTCACATTTCATACACTCTCACTCACTCACTTACCTTCTATAAAACTGGTCACGGTGGGCCTGGAGCCTGTAACAGGAGGCTTAGGGCACAAGGCAGGGTACACCCTGGACAGGGTGCCAATCCATCACAGGGCACACAAACATCCATCACTCATACACTACGGGCAATTTGGGAATGGCAGTTAGCCTAATCTGTATGTCATTGGACTGTGGGAGGAAACTGTAGTACCCGAAGGAAACCCACCAAGCACGGGGAGAACATGCAAAAACTCCATGCACACAGAGACGGGAATCGAACCCGGACCCTGGAGGTGCAAGGCGACAGTGCTAACCACTATACCACCGTGCCGCCATGTTTTATACAAACTTTGATTGATTGTGTAAAGCTGCGTTGCAGCAATGTCAATTGTTAAAAGCGATATACAAATAAAATTGAATTGAAAATGGAATTGAATTAAAATATTTGGTGATCTTCTATTTATGCCAGTCTCTGGGAATCGTGTGTAAACTATTTCTCACATCACTTCCGTTCTGTTTTTGACCTCCTTTCCTTCAGAGTGATTTTACTGGTCATGTCGTCACAAACAACTCATCCTAAGCCTAAACATTGCATAATCAGATAGCAGCCATTGGCCAGTTCAAGTCAGCAAAAATCAAAAGTTTGCATCGCTCCATGGATCAGCACTTTATGTTCTCTTTTTGATAGTCCAGCAACAACGCTCTCACAATGTTAAAATGGGTAATCAAGGTGCACTAACTATAGTGTGCACTTTAAGACCAATTCGTTTAGGAATCAAGCGTGTATTCATGAGAGTGCTATATAAATATAATAAAAAATAAAAAAAACAAGCATTAAATAAACACTCACAGGGATACACTTGCTGACAAGATAAAATGTAAATTCAAGGAACATTCTACTGCAAAGTCAAATGGAGTCAGAACAAACCAGGGTGATTAAGCAAGTAGATAGACACGGGTAAGAGTAAATATATACAGTACCAGGCAAAAGTTTGGACACAAAGGGGGTTTCTTTTCTACGTTCAAGAATAAAAGTGGATTTTTACAAAACTATGAAATAACATGCATGTTATCAAGTGCATTTGCAAAACCCATCAAGCTCCATGATGAAACTGGCTCTCATGAAGACCTTCCCAGGAAAGCGAGACCAAAACTTACCTCTGCTGCAGAGATGTTCATTTAGAGTCACCAGCCTCAGAAATCACCAATTAACCTCAACCAGCACCTCAGATTAGAACCGTCATGAATGCTTTACAGAGCATACTGTAAATAGCAGACACATCTCAATATCAACTGTTCATATTTTGACTGCCTTCAGCACTGTTTTAAGTTTAATGTAAAGCGAAATAAATATCAGAAAACACTGATATTCCTTTAACTGGAATTAAAGGTTGTCCAAACCTTCGACTTTCGCAGTGTACAACTGCAGCAATCTAGAAACATGGCTGAAAATATCTGAAAATGTGAAGACGTTGCTTGTACCTACATAAAAGTCAATGAATTATTGAGGAGAAACAGATGTTTGCAGATGTCTCACAGCGTGAGACAGTGATACAGAATACGGCAACTCTTTATGGGCCTTTAAATTGTACGGCGCCATTACTTGTGCTGAATTAACATCACCATTCACAATGACATGCTTAACAAATCACATTTTTATTGAAGTGTGTAAAATATTTAGATTGTGTGTGCGTGTGTGTGTGTGTGTGTGTGTGTGTGTGTGTGTGTGTGTGTGTGTGTGTGTGTGTGTGATGAGGTGGTGGTAGTTAAAACCAGCTTCTGTATATGGAGAAGAGTAGGCAGTAGGCCCATTGCAGAACATGGAGAGCTCTGTGAAGAGAAAAAGAGAGGAATCGACATGGAGAGAGGGGGGGGGGGGGGGGGGGGGGGCAAATATGCTTTTTCCCAAGCATATTTGTGGACCTTGAAATTGTTTAGTTCACAGTTCTGACAGCCGGGTCAGGGTGAGTATATGAGTGTGATGTGTGTATGTGTGGAGAAGGTTTGTTGTTGCATGTGTGTCTGCAAAAGATAACCAGAAAACCTTACAGTGCTGATGATTAACATTGAAAATACATGAATGCATGAAAACATTTCTCCTAGACATTTATCCACGCTTTGTCTTCATTTTTTCCTTGTGGATCGATCAGTGCATGAACTGGATAAGATGCTTGACCGATGCAGAACACCATACTGACACCTATACCCACACCCTATCCATTTACCTGCATGTTTTCAGAAGGTGAGAGGAAACTGGTGAACTGGTAAAGAACCCACACAGACACTAAGAGAACGTGTGAAACTCCAAACAGACAGGAGCTGTGAGGCAGCAAGGTTTCCTGCTACCCCTTTAACACTCCCAGTACCCAGTACATGGCTCACTATATTTCATCATTGTAAAGTGTTGGCATGGTCCTGATGCATGTTTCCAAGTTAGGTCTAACTTCATTTAATGCCATTTTGGAAACTTTTTCCAGCTCTTGGAATTTTGACATATTGTCTTATCACCTTTTTCATGTGTAACATTAGCTAACCACTGTAACGGGGGCGTAGCCCATAGTGTTGGCAAATGTACAGTATATAGGGTCACCATATAGGGTTATATTTGTCACCAAAATGATCATTACTGATGCGGGCTGAAAGAGCATGTACACACTGGCCGCCAAACAGTTAAAACAAAACAAAAAAAAAAAAATCACTTTGGCCGAGGTGCAAATCAAGTAGCGCTAAACACCTAGTTAGTGATGGGAGCAGTGCGTGTAGGGCTTTGTGTGCTTTTCTGATCATTCAACATTCACTCAAAATGACTTTCTCTCTATCTGGCACCAATGCTAATAAAACAAATAGTTCTTAAATTAAAGGGCTGAAATGTTTCTCATAGAATTAGGTTTCACTTTCTAGCCTCGGTTTTCATCTTTCTTTTCCTACAGTACTCCCATCTACTCCCTTTCTAGTTCTGAGTTCCCCTTCTTGTTTATTTTAAATCTGTTTTCCCTTTATTTCCGTACATAGACTGAGCTTTACCCTGCGTTCACACCGAACGCGGCGAGAGCGCCAAAACGGCCGGAAGTCATTCATTTTCAATGGGAGCCGGTAGCCGAAGAGCGGCAAAGGGCGGAGCGGCGAGAGCGGCGAGAGCGGCGAAGGGAGTTGAAATCAGCTCAACTTTATGGTAATGAGCTATGACGCGGTTGAGCGGCAACCAATAAAAAAGTAGAGGTCCTTCGCTTGAGCGGATTCCGCGGAACGCAGTCCTGTAAACTTTTGTTCCGGCGACATTAGTTCCCAAGCAAAATGGAGAAGTTAATTATTGCGGTAGCGGGTTTCCCGGTTATTTATGACATGTCCCTGTTTGTGTACAGGGACATTAATTAAAAAAAAATGATGCGTGGACAAAGGTGTCTGAAATTGTTGGTGTTTAAATATAATATGAAATATAATATAATAATAAAAAAATATTAAATTAGACTAGCAATTCACAATGAATAAAAGCCACACCATACGAATGCCTTATAATTTGTTTATTTCTACAATACCGTTCCTTCTATCAGTCAATTTCTTGTTTTCTTCCACATTTTGGTCAGTCTAATAATAAGATCAACAAGCTTGATTGCTTTGCGGCCCCTTTAAATACAAGAAAGGCTTTCGGTCTACGTCAGAGCGGCGACAGGCGGCGGCGGCAGGGCGGCGAGAGCGAACTTTGACGCTCTCGCCGCGTTCGGTGCGAACGCAGGGTTAGCTTGGCTAAACTGCTAAGGTGGCTATTGATAATTTATATGTTTTTTTGTTACTTCGTATTTGATTGAAGGTTCAATGTAAGTTAAACGACTAAACAAGTGATGCATAAGCAGACATCTAGTGAATTAACACCTGCAATGCAGCAGTCATTCAAATTGGCCACATACCCAATTGTGCATAATTTTTTGGCTTAATATAATTTTAACTGATGTATTAAATGAGAAAAATATCCCCAGAAAGTTGTCATGAATTGGAAATCTATCTATTGAGACCTAGTATGTGTTTTGTACCTGGCTATAGATATGTTTATTTCTGTTTAACATTCACTTTTGGAGCCAGCTCCCAGTGGTCATTCAAAGAACTTCATGTTTTGACACTTTTGCTTTGGCTTCTTTTTTCAGAAATAAGGGCTGGTTCCACAGCATGCTTGCTTGCTTGTTTGCTACCTTCTTTTCTTCCTTCATCCCTCCCTCCCACACACAGGGCCAGGCATTCCGAGGGCTTATAAAAGTCTCTTTTTATAGGTGTGCTTAGGTGCAGTGCATTTAAGCTGATTACCAGCACAAGAGCATCATATAGCAACCATTGCCAGGTCAGCCTGTGTAGGTGGCCATGTATTTGCCTTAAAGTGTACAAATGGATTTACAGTTACAGCTTAGAAAACAAGATTGATGGAAAAACTAAAAAAAAAAAGAAAAAAAGAGCAAAAACACTCACTCATCGTCTCTACCACTTTATCCTCATCTTTGGACTGTGGGAAGAAACCGGATGACCAGGAGGAAACCTACCAAACTCCATGTGGGAATGAAACCCACCAAGCATGGGGAGAGCATGCAAACTCCATCCACACAGACAGACCCCAAGGCAAGAATCAAACCCGGAACCTGGAGGTGCAAGGCGACGGTGTTAACCACTAAGCCACTGTGCCAACATAAAGTCAGAACAATTCAAAACAAAGTATTCTGTTATGTCTGCTGCTAGGGCACTGCCTCATCAACCATGTTAAACATGGCCAAAATAAAATAAATAAATAAATAATTATTCTACCAAACTTATAACAATAATACTTTAAGACATAGTCGTCAGTTGTGCAAACCTATTAGGTTCCATAGTAAATCCAATATGGCTGATAAATTTACCTGATGTAGAATGGTTCATTGGTCTGATACAGTATGTTGCTTGGCATGGACAGAAAGCGTGCTGCAATCGAACAGATGAAGTGCAGTACAGCCGGTATTAGAAATCAATTCGTTTCTGTTTATCCACACTCCACTTTACTGACCATCAAGTTCAGTCAATGTCATATAAAAAGCAACGGCCCGTAGACACACATTGATTCGTGTGGTTTTAGAGTGGAGGATAAAAACCCGAGCCCACTTGAACAGTGGATTTGTTTCAGCTTCATGAATAATTACAGTACAGTACTGTATGAAATGTGCTGCGTGTTTTTGTCTCACATTCATGGGCATTAGATAGAAGAGACGAAAGCGTGTGCGCCGTCATATTTAAACGACATGGAAGCAGAGTCTGATGTAAGATGGTCAGTACAGCTGGCAGAACGCTATAGCAGATTGTACACAGTGTGAGGTGGTTCATTCTCAGCAGGAGAGCAGCAGTATGGCGTGTGGGAGATTTTCTCCTCATGCTGTTTGCGCTTTACAGTGCCCCCTGCAGGATCTATTCTAACCCCCCCCCCCCCCCCCCCCCAACTCTTCTGTCACCTTCTGTATTTAGCCTCTTCTTGCTCATAGACTGTGTGTGTGTGTGTGTGTGTGTGTGTGTGTGTTTGTGTGTGTAGACCATTGTGGCATCATTACCATCTCCTGTATCTTGCACCTGTTCCTAATTCATCAGTGTCATAGGGTGCACATGTATTACAGCCCCCAAACAAACAGTTAAATGAGACTATTTTTCTGTTGCTTATTAATATATTACACCCCCCCCCCCCCCGCCCCCGTCTCTCTCTCTTACTTAGGGTTGTATGATTTATTACAGTCTGTACACATAGCTACCAGCTCAGGTGATTCAGTCACAGTGCTGAATGAGATTTTTTTCCCCTACAGTTTGTGTGTATGTGTGTGTGTGTGTCTGTATGTTTTTTTGGTTCAGTGTTAAGTCTTTGACTTCAGCGATTTATCCCAGACTTGTTCTGGAGATTCTCAGGTGATGTATTTGGTGATGCTGCTATCCAAGATGACTTACTGTACAGAAGTGCTTTGTAGTCTCCACAGTGTGGTGGAGTTTGACCGAAACAATCAGAATGTTAATGTAATATACAGTAGTACCATTTGAGTGCAATGTCAAATAAACAAGGCTTATCCTGTATCATGAAATAACCTCAAAGTTGCCTCATAGTCTGTGCTCCCAGAATACGTACTGTAGGTCCTCAGAACAGGTCTACATTTATGCCATTTGGCAGACCCTTATCAAGAGTGACTTACATTTTATCTCATTACACACATGAGCAGTGGAGGGTTGAGGGCCCAACAATGGCAACATGTATTGCTTTTCCACCAAAGTGAATCAGGTGCCAGTTTAAAGCTGGTTCCTAAGAACTTGCTTTGTTTTCCTCTGTGCTAGAGTCACGTCATTACATCACTGTATTCACTGTATTACATCACGTCCCTGTACAGTATATCTCTACTATCCAAGCAATGCTAGCAGCAAAATAAATAAATAAACAAATAAATAAAAAGTGCTAGCGGCAAGCACAACAACAACAACAATGTTGAACTTCAACATGGCTTTACAAGCAGTTATTCTGACTTTGCAAGCCTGCTTTGGGATTAAACCATCAATACTAGGAAGCATTTGTGCTATCAATTACTTTTTGAGTCCATGTCGAGTTTTCCTTTTTCTTTTGCGGCACTACACCACACATGACTACACTACTCCGGTTCTATGTTCTAGCCCAGCAAGGTGATTTCGCCACCATGGAACCATTTTTTTTCTGAGGGTCAATGTTTTTTGTAATTGGTCACCTGGTAACTCCAGAACTGCCTTGGTGGAAAAAGGGGTATTGGTGGTGCTGGGGTTTGAACTTGGAATCTTCCAATGAGTAATCCCACACTTTAACCACTGACCTAACTAACTAAAAAGAAATGAATAGAGAGGCTTTTGTTGAAATAGTACCCCTGAAATTGCTCAAGTCTCAGACCTCTACATGTTTTAAAAACTACCTGTTTTGGTGTTGTATTTAGAGTATGTTGATGGCACACTTTCACTTTCAATATTTCAATATCTCCAGACCTTAAGCACTCTTGCTATCAGAGTTGCCCAATATTTCATCTAAATATGTGAAATATTTGTGATATTTTCACAAATTTTACCTGCATACACAACTGACAAATGATCTGTCCACTAAACAGAAATCTATGACGCCATTTTCCCCTTAAAAATATCCTCAGCTAAAGAGTTCCTTCGCGACCAATAAAATATTGGAATACAGATGTGACATCATGTATTTACACAAGACAACCAGGTTCTGAGCAAAATGTCCTTAGGCGTTGGCAGAGTGTGGATTTCCGCCAGGTTGGACGCTGTTAGGCATTGA